>JARVGW010000209.1:1774-16078 GCA_031762495.1 Anablepsoides rubrolineatus
CCCAGATGGCTGTCACACAACCAGCAGCTGACTGCCTGGTGCGTATCTGTTGCCTTTTAGGCTCTATTTTCTTTATTCCTCGGCTCACCTCAGATTTATGACTCAGACTCTAATCACCATGACCCTACTGTCTCCGCGCCGACAAAACCCACCAGAAGGAAGGCATTTAGACAGACAGGCAGTCATCGATAGACTCAGTCAAACGCACGTAGAAGGATCACGGCGTCATGCAGGCACACGCACGCTCCGCTGACAAACAGCCCAGAGCATGTAGATTACACGTTGCACAGACAAAATGCAGGAGAAACAACCTTTCACCGCCGTGACAGGATTACGTTGTGAACACTCAGAAGTTTCACAAAGCGTGCTATAGGTGGGGGGAGGGTATTCAGGTGCAACGGATGATGGAAATGATCCGTCATTGGCTTTGCAGGTATTTCAAATGAGGTTTAGTTCTTGGCTTTTTGTGACGCTTTTGAGTGCAAACAAAGTGTCAAAAATAAATTTCTAACCTCACATCAATCAAGCTCAAGTTAAATGATTGCAGCTTTTAAATTATAAATCGCATTGTTGTGAGGGATTAATATCTAGACATTCAATCTGTTTTTATTGAATAGAATCACATAAAGGAAATAGTTGCTGCATTTGTTGCTTTAGAATGACCTATTTATGTCTTTAGATGTCAACTTTATAGACTTCATGTTCCACAGTTTTGCTTTTTCTAACAGAAACTTTGAGGGATTTTTGTTTTTGTCACATTTTTGTTTTTAGTTTAGCTCTGTTTGATTTTAGTAACTGTACAGTAAAATATTATAAATTTTGAATAATGATGTTCAAACAACTTTTAGTCTTCTGAAACATTCAGTTGTTTCTCAGAGAAATGTACACAATGCGTGAGTTTTTATGTCTTAACTGACAAACTTAATAGTTGCTAAAAATCATATCTTAGTCCAGTCTTGTACAAAGTACCTCAAAGTGATACTTGAGTAAAAGTATTTTAACATAAAATTACTTTGGAGAAAGTTAAAGTCTCCTCTAGGAATATTACTAAAGTAAAAGTCTTAAAGTATCTGACATTTATCAAAGGCAATTTTCTGATTTAAAATACACTTAAATATTAAAAAGTTAAAGTATTGAAAAAAGTGAGCAGTTAGAATTTACAAAATGATATTTATTGGGAGGTGATCTACCTGTTTCAGCTGCATACATAGTATATCTCTGCCATGCTTATAATATATGTCCTGCTGGAGTGTGATGTCATTTATGTTATGTGCAGGTGTGATGGACGATGGGTACAAACCAATAAGGTGTCAGAATGGTATATATTTAGACTTTTCATCCAACCACAGTTAAACTTTATCTGGCAGGAGCCATTTATCTGGATAGGTTTTTCATTTTTACGAATCCTAACAGACAGAAATGAAAACAAGCCAAGATAAAATAAGAGTAACAACTTTCTACTTACTTTAAAAGTAGAAAGTACAGATAACTGCATGAAAATGTAAGGAGTAGAAGTAAAAGGTTGGCTGAAAAAATAACTACCCAAGTATACATAACCTAAATTTCTACTTAAGTAAAGTATTTTTACTTTGCAACTTTACACCTCTCCTTAGTCCGTACATCCTTTCATTCTGTGGATAAATTTAAAGTCCATACTTACCCTTTTTTGACTTTTTACTCGTGTTCTTTTAGGATTTTGTGCGGCCTGCTAAGCAAAGATGGACAGGGGTGAGGGGGCGTGAACTGTGTAAACTAGCCAGCAGAAACACTACAGTGCGCTTCAGGGCTTTTCCCATTAACACACACGAAGAATCCTGGGAACAGCCTGTTGCAACGATCACAGAGAATGTGCGGCAAAACCATATTTTCCCCCCCCTAACTTGTGACCTGCTCTGTCTCTGCTGCTGAGGCACGCTTGCCTGCACACGCCAGATTTAAAATATATATACTGTCTTCATGCGTCAGCGGCTGAGCCTGAAATATCTCAAGTGGAGTTTGTGCCAACACAATCGCTTTAGCTTCATAAATATTCTGGACCTTTCCACCGTTGCTGCGAATTATCTTCACGTTGGAAAGACAAAGAACCCTCAATTTGCTTTATTAAGCAAATGTTCCGAGGAAATACAGCTGCGACAATTTCCCAAGGACAAAGTCCAGACAGTGAGCGAGCAAGGCGGCACGCGAGGTGTCGATTTGACATCGGCTGGTATCAAAGGTTCGGGATGAATAATCACCGGAGCTGGTCCAATAACAGAATGATTGATTGGACCATAGCTCTTCACTGTCGGAGATAACATTGTTGAAAGTGTTTAAACACAATGTCAACACACCGTCTCCCCTGTGAGCTTTATTCTTCTTCCATACCCAGAGTCCTTTTCTTGACCCCTGACATTTCAGTAAATCCAGCTGCAAAATGCAATTCTCCGTGCGGTTGGTGACCCGAAAGGGTTGCCTGCAGTGGCAAGTGGTGGCACATGCTCTCCGCTGTCGGTTACCAAAGGTCACTATCAACGTTCCTTTCGGAAACAAGCCTAGAAATTAACTCGTTAAACCGGCTTGGAGGAATTCTCGGCTATTTGAAATCACATCGAAAATCTGAGATGGAGTAGTTACTGCTGCCCTCACGTCTCGTACAGAGGTCAATAGCTTCAGTGTCAACTTTTTATGAGCATTAAATCACAACAAATCACCCCTTTCTAGTTACTGTCAGTCAAGAGAAAAAGGGATTTTCTTCCCCCCTTTAGTGTCCAGATATACGAGAGCTCTCCCAGAGGTAGTTAGTCATGACAAAGTTTCAAACCACAGGAGCACATGGTTTCAGTTTAGCCCTTGCTACTATTCAATATGGCTCCCATCCGGTTGTACTCTCCCTCTCTGCACGATCACAGCACTTGTATATGACATACCATAACCAAAAAGATGCATAATAAGAAACAGAGTGCCTTCACCACCGCTGCCAAGTCTGGGCACTTTAGGAAATGTCAGCCACATCCCTGGGTATATACTTTCATACTTAATACAAGGTATATACTAATCGCTTTGCCTGCATGAGTAAGTGGGATTTTTTATTTTTTTTTAAAGGTGGATGTGGTTTAGGGAGTCACCTGGTCAACTTGTTTGGTCTGATGTTTGCTTGGTCTCCTGAGCACTGTGTGCGTGGTGAGAAAGCACCTGGCAAGCTCGTGCAAGACTGCAGTAATTCAATGTGAATGTCTGTGAGCGTGTTTGTGTGCAGGCCAAGCCTTTATTACTTCAGTGTGGGTGGGTGAGGTGGCCCATGTACATGTGTGCGTGCTAAGTCCTTATTACCTTAGCATAAGCATAATGTAACCATAGCCCTTGTTACTGTGGAAGGACGTGGAGTTAGTTCACGTTTGTATCTATATTAGCTTCATATTTGGAGTCAGATGATGCTCTCAATCGGCTGAAAAGCAGAATAAAAGTGCAGCTCTGTCATGACTTGCGCAAACATTAAGAATGAGCACAATTACAGGCATTTATCCAGATGAAAACAGAGCAAAACAAAGGATTGAATGTTGGAAAATTTTAGTTAATAAAAGCAAAATCAATAAAATGCGTCATTTACCGCTGTTTTGCTAACATCTTGTGTTTCTGAACAACAAAACTGCAACCAGTTTTGAGATTTTTTTTTGTAACAGAAGTATTCTCACTTAAAGATTCATGTTTTTCAAAATCTCTCAAGACATTTGTGATGCTTCATTTGTTCTTGTCCTGCAGAAGCATAAATTGCAATTCCAGTTCCAGCATAACCGATACGCCTGGTTCTTTATAAGGTACAAGGTTTAAATAAACAGTTTTAAGACTGCAAAACTGAGTCAAGCTTAGCTGTGCCGTATTACAAAACAAATCTTTCTGCAAAACATTGTTTTGGAGTTTTAAACTCATCCTTCATGTAAGTGCAGTTGCATGTTCCTTTGCTTTCCTGTAAATATTTCTGCAGTGAATATCCTGGCAATTTAAAGCCTGGCTACAAATAAAACAAGCACTCAGTCCTGCAGTTTCACAGCTGTCTTGGAATCAGCTTGGAAAACAAATCACACTACATTACTGTTTGCCTCAAGGCTCCAACTTGTCTATGCAGTTACACATGATTACATCATCAACATTTAGGGCAACAAGTGAAACTAGGCCTGCTCGGCTGTATGTCTCAACGTCTATCTGAGTTATGAGTCAGAGCCAAAAAGGATGTTTAGGAGCTTGGTGACATGTTCTGTATGATCACAAACGTCTGCTGTCTGGTATCGAAAAGAGCTGATTTAGAACCACTTTTCACAAACTGACCACATGACTTGTGGCTAACTAAGTTGAAAAGACGATTTATAAAGTTTTGGATGTTTTTTTCTATTTTGTAACAGGTCATATTAGATGCTTAAAGTTTAAAAACAGTTGCCAATTTATTACAGATCTATACATGCACCGTATTTTTTAATATTCAAATTCAATTCAATTCTAAACTACTTTATTTATCCCAGAGGGAAATTAGGTATACCCTGAACCAGCATTTACACTATATTGTGGATAAGCTGAATACATTTAATTTCTAAGCGGTCACCTCCATCAGGAAAGCAGAGATATGGTTAACTTAAAACAAACATCAGCTGAAAAACCTAAAATTTCTGCCTCTAAAATGAAGAACATCTTGAAGGCAGAATGGGAATTACAGTAAAACACAACGAGCACTGGAATTTTAATGTGTTCCATTTACAATCTGAAATATAATTTTCTGAGTTAAATCATTAAAAAAAAAGTCCATTGAAGTCAAAAATCTGACTCAAAGTTTGAGAAACCTCAAACCTCAAAATCCAATATGGCTGCCTTGTGTATGAAAAGCAGTGATTGCTGCAAAAATATGTCTCTTACAGTAGACATTATATATTTTTTCCTTTTTTACATTTGAATCATTCATTTTTTTAAAGTGGAACTAGAATGCTTTGGTCTGAATTCCTTCTTATTCTAACTTTATACCAGCCCCTCTTTCACCCCCTATCTGCTGTGTGTCCTGAAGCAGCTGGTTTTGTTACTGTTCCTTTAACTTCAAGCTTCGCCCCCCTGCGGCTTCCAGACCGGTCCACTCCGGTTTGAGAGAGGGGGTTTTCTAGCTTGCAAAAACGTTTTATTTACAATTTAAGTAAAAGATGTCAACAACAGAAGACTTGTCCATCCAGCCATACATGTTGGAGCCAGAGTCAGACCCAGAATCAGAGGAGAATTAAGAGGAGGAAATTATAGTCGGTAAGTCGAGAACTTATTTGGCAATTCTGTCACAGATAATTTGACATAATAGTTCAGAAAAACATCAGAAAATAGAAAAAAAAACTGAATGGGCTGAAAACTATGACCCAAGCAGAATAAATAATAAAGATATCTTTGCAACACCAGGAGAGACTAAATTCAACTTTTCTGCACTCCTAGAGACTCCAAGTTTTTATTAAAAAATAAATAAATAATAATAAAAAGAACTTCGCCATCTTAGTTTTTCTGTTCAGTTTGCAGACACCACAATGAATCCAGGGATATTCTCGTTCAGGAAGGACACTCAGATGCAGTCTTGAAGCCCCTGAATTGATACACAGCCATTAGCATTGAGTACAACAAATGGTAAATCCAACTGTTTTTTTATTTTTACAACATGCAACTAAATCATTGTTAATCTGCATGTGATGTCACTTTTAGATCTAAGTTTCAACACATCAAATGTTCATAAGTGTATTAAAAGAAGCACATAAGTTTACCTTCCTGGTTGACACATTAACACAACTTTAACTAGTTGTGTCAAAAGGACACTAAATCTCAAAATGTCTGTTTTGTTTTTCACTAAAGTTAATTTTTCACATTTATTTAATATGCCACCTAAAGTCAAAGCTTTAAGCTCATAGTGCAGACGTCACCTGTTTTGTGTTTGTTGACCAATGGGCAGACTGAAAACAAGCTGCTTGCAGAGAAAGTTGTTAGTTAAAGCGGATGTAATTCAAGAACATGCGCTCATTCACAGACAAGCCTGCACTGTATGCATGCAGCAGTGGGAACGAACGCATGCAGTTGTGCTGGCATTCACACACACATACGCACGCACACACACACACACACAAACACATGACTGTATCAAGCAGGCATTTGACAGACAGCAACATACAGGGGTTGGCCGAGTTCAGCCTCTTTCTAATCCTCAGTGACATTTACATGACATACACTGACATTAACCACAACAAGCACAGGATCTTTTAGAAAATGATAGTGAGTCTTAAACAACATTAAAGGAGATTAGAAGCAAGTCTGAAGCTGATATAATGATATTTAGAGACTACGTTTCCAAAATAGTTCACCTATAGTTGAGATCCTTTGTGTTTTAACATTCAGCCACTGTTACAGTGCAAAAAATGTGCACGCTTGTACAGACAGAGTGAGCAAATAAATGAATAATGAACCATTTTCTCACTTTTGCAGCTCCGCCTGTCTTTATAAAACAGATACACACATGCAGAAACAACCAACACTCTGTCAGTTCTTACACACACCTACCCTTAATCTCCATTCATCCGCCTTATGGCCCTCATTGATACAAACAGACAACACGAAATGCTCTGCCAAGAAGCAATCAGTCAGAAAGAGTGCCTTGGTGATTTGTTAGAAGCAGGTGCAGTGGAGAAAATTGACAGGCAATGTTTTATTAAGACAGAGTGAATTTAAAGCCGGTAAATTGATAGCAGCGATAACGAAACAATAAAAGTGTCTGCAGCACCAGCCAGGGCATGGCACTGTGACGTTGCGTTCTCGGTATGGACACGGCGCTCCAATGTCATCATACGCTATCTATTGCTTTGGAATTCACCAAACCTCCGTAATGACTTCACTCTATTTTTTTTACATGATTGTCTTCCTAACAGATAAGGAAGTACTCAAGCTGTTTGCAGCGTGTCAACAACGACAGAGGACAATGGAGCCATTCAACAGCTATGGTGAATAGGACCAGGCCAATTAGAGGAAAAGAGTAACAGTGTGTATGTGTGTGTGTGTGTGTGTGTGTTTGAGTGGGCAGCACTGAGATCACTCAAATCATCATGGGTAACAGACCCGTGCATGTGTGTATTTGTGTCTGCACCTATGCGAGCGGTTTGTGGAGGTCAGAGAATGGATGCCATTCAAACAAACAAACTTTACCAAAGGGGCTAATTGTGGGTATTGTTGCAATATTTCATCTCTTCCTGCTGCAAGTCATCACAGGGTGTTTAATTTCTTTGCACAGTGCTCTCCATATCCTTTTCTCGCTTCAGAAACGCACCCCCACACCCCCACACACACACATAAAGGGGCGTCACCCGTGGCTGTGTGAGCGATCTCTGTATGGACGCTGCTGTGCTGCTCAAGGGGGCATCTGGTCTTTTTCCTTTCTCACTCGCTGAAATGTAAACACCCCAGTTGCCTGGATTTGCCAAATGAGCACCTGGTATTTCAAAGTGGCCTCCTCACTGTGACTTTTTTTTTTTTGTTGTGGAAGCAGGGTTGGGAGGCAAGGCTGTTCTGTATTATGTAGACTTACACATGAGCAGGCTCTCACACACACACTCTCACACACACACACTCGCTGTTGTTCACCACAAGCGCAGAGTGTTAGCGGAGGCACGGGGTGAGACAGGCCAGCAGGCCCCACACAGGCACATGTACATGCATTGATGTAAGACAAAAAAAAATGCATGCTTAGATACACGAATGCTATGACCTCACACACACACACACACACACACACACACACACACATACATGCACCACTCTGTCATTCTCTCACCTGGCCTTGTGTTTAGTCTGTATCGGGTGTAATGGTATACGGTAGGATTACTGTGACCCTCTGAGGTGCTGCAGTACAGCGGTGTGGTGTGTGTCAAGACTGTCTGTCCGGTCCCTGAGGGCAGCAGGGACTTGTCATCAGAACAGTTAGCCACACAGAGCAGAGCCAGACCGCAAACTCTCATGCTGTTAATCTGAGGAAAATTGGACCATTATAAAGAAAAAAATGAATCAAAATTGGAAACATTTTTGAAATCATAAATTCAGTTTTTATGTCTATGACTTAAACAAAAAGTAGCAATTAAATATTAATCCAATGGTATAAGTTAACCAACAAGGCAGTACAGAAACCAAATGAAATATTAGATTTTGTATATAACATGGAATTTACTAAAAATAAAATTACCAACATTATATTAAGTCATATATTCTTTATATTGCATTACTTTTGAGAATATATTTGATTTTCATCATCTCTAAATCTTTCTAAATCTTATTAAACTGTGTATTTTTGACAATTTGTTTACATCTGCAATGCATTTTATTTAAAAACTAATAATTTGCAAATAAAAAGTTTCTGCACCACTATATAATGGTAAACCCCTCTATCAAACTAGAACAGACCAGTCTGGAAGCTGGAGGGGGGTGGGGGGTGTAAAGAGATGTTTGGATTTAAATGTACCGCCTCAAAACGAGTTGATCTAAGATGCAACTCAGAAAATGGGTGAAAGAGGGGCTTGTGGAGTTACAATAAGGAGGAACTCAAACCAAAGCATTGCAGTTTTACTTTATATAGACCCCCAACTGAGTGATTTAAATGTGAAAAAGAAGGATTTAAAAGCATGATATGGCTCCTTGAAAGTTTAAAAGCCTTCAAAATGATTGAATTTATTTTTACAACTCCAAATAGTTTGCAATAGTTCACTCTTAGAAACTGTCAACAGCTTGTGTAAAATGGTAACATGCCTTAAAGCCTCCTTTGTTATTTAACTCAGGCGTCAATTATGAGTCAACATGGACTGATTAAAACCCAATATATTAAAACAGGGCAGACATGTAGACTAATGCAAGCTGATGGCTAATTTTAAATAACGAAGTAATCTTTGACTTTTTATTTGTGGCAAAAATGTAAATAGATTGTTTGGAGTTTTGGCATTTTAAAAACTGTTTGTTAGCTAAATATCAGTCAGGATCCCAGACTACTAAAGTGACCCTTTTATGACTTTGTTCACTTCCTTCAATAAAACTGTGAAACACTCTATTTATCAACACAGTAAATTATCTGTCGAGTACTATCTGCAGTCTGGGTTTAATCTGCTCTAATTTGACTTGCCAAAAAGGTTCGTTTTTAGTTAGCTCTGCCTAAATCTAAAATTTTCAGTACATTAAGGGAAATAGGAAGGCAGATGCTCTCAAATGTAATTGATTAGAGTTCTAAACCACAGGTGTGTAAGTTACAAACAGGATTCCTCTGATTTAAAAAGTTACTGAGCGTGTTTTATACAACTGGCATCTTTTGAAAATAATCTCTATAACTTTAACTATACTTTAGTTTTTTTCTTTACCAGTGACTTGACTTGTTCAATGAAAGAGGAAACAAAGTGAAATAAAATGTCTATAACAGCTGATTAATTGAGTTTCTTGTGCTCTGAAAGAGGATGCACTTCTCTGTAGTGTAATTGCTCACAGTTTTTTTTTTTTTTTTTTTTTTTTAGTGATTGTCATGCAAAGTTATAATTGAAAACAAAAGACTTGTCTAAAAAGTTGGTTTGCTTGCAGGACACGGAACACCCACGTTGTCTCACAAAACACATTTTTTTGACAAAATTGCATCCTGCCACAAAAAAGACAGAAAAACAGACATTTCATTTTTGACTGAAGTTTTTAATTTTTTTGTACTGAACTACACTAACCTTTTCCTAAAATGGAAAACAGGTCTTTGTTGTTTTCGTTGCTGAGTTTGTTGCTTTTGGGGGCTGATTCACATTCATGCGATAACAGATTATGTCATACCATCGCATGCCTCAGCATTGACAGTGAAGGACCAACACTAGCTGTCTGTCATCGGTTACAGCTAACACATCCGGGCCTCCACCCATTCAGACTTGAATTAGGCATCGAGAGTAGACAATGAAGTGTCTCGTTTTAGCCCAGTAAGCACATTCTGGTGCACCTAATCATCAGAATATTTAGATTAAAAAAAATAATCAGAGTTGGTGACAGTTTGCATTTACTCATCTAGATAAATGAGGAAAAAGTCGTGTGTGAATGAAAAGATGAGACATGTGTTTGAGTATTTTGCAGATCAAAATGAGACTCAGTCTGAGTCTGAATGCATTCTGGATGAATGCGAGCGTTCTTACATGCAAGTCCCAGTGAACAAGTTAGAGACGTTTCTTCTCACGAGGGACCACGATAGCCTCTTTTACCGACTCCACCATAAAATGATGTTATGTCTTAGTTGCCAGTCTCTGTTTTCTCATTTGGCTGCGTACACTGGAGAAGCAAAACACATTCTGCAGGCAAGCATGAGAAAAGACCCTGGCTAAACCGACAATAAACAGCACACACAGATACAAAAAGACTTATGACATCAATCCCTTCCCCTTTTCCCCTTTTCTCCTCGTTTTAATCCAGCACTATCAGTCATTGTTTATCTTTTTGTCTTGGGGATTATCTGCTTTTCCGTGTGAATATTCAGACATTTCCCATGTGGTGCCGATGGGACAAAGATCCTGGCAAGATTTCATATAAACACTCCAAGGTCTTCCGATAAGGAGTTTTGCTCCATTCCTAACAGAGACCCACCTTTGTTTTATTCCACATATCTTTGTTTTCCTCTCCTTCTCCTTTTGCCCTTCGCTTTCTCATCAAATCCTATGTGGTCTCCTGTGCGCTGGGGGCAAAGGTGTACTAGATTAAAAAGATCTTCCAAAATTGAATCCACACTTGATGAAACAAACAGATTTGCATTTGTCTATCCGCCTGAGATGGGGTGGCCAGCTCCAGGCAAAGAAGTGTCCCACCTCCGTACAACGTGATGCACAAAACTAATTAACGGGATGTTATTGGAGAAATGTGCCGGGGAGTTGGAGGTGAGACAAACTGGAGTGGCGTGACCCTGGCACCAAAAAAAGGTGAAGGGCTTTGGTAATGGGATGAAACCAGGTCACTTCTCAGCCTAATCAGTTTCGTAGTTCTCTGTTACAAGTTTTTTATGGCAGACTGCTTCAGTGGAGAAAACTTGTTATATTTCTCTGGATTTTTCATGTCTTCTTAAAGGTTTACACTGTCCTTGCTTTGCATGGCTATGATGTTAAGCAAGTTTTTTTTTTTAATGCTTTAAAGCATTTTGGTCCAAAGTGGCAATGTTTTTTTTGTTTGTTTGTTTTTTTCATGATAACCATTTCTCTAATGCTTCAAGCCACATAGAACAACAACAAAGCTTTCTCACCCACTGCTTTATTGTCCTTTATGGCAGCCTCCCTGCTGGTTGCCAACAGAGGTCAGTGGGGAGATTGGTTGGGCATCAGCGACTACAGATAGCCTGTTCACTGTCCGGTGGTATGGAGGGAAGGCTCAGGAGACTGCTGTGGGCAGACAGGCTGACGCGTTTCCGCCTCCTCTCTGTCTCTTCAGCTATTTGCCAGACGGGGGTCCCATCTAAGCAGGAATTTCACACCCTATTGACAACGTGGCTTCTGTCAGCTGCTGCTCCAGCGGCTATTAACAGGGGCTCATCCTTCCGTCTTCTCCTTCTTGCCCTGTGTGTCTCTTCCTGCCTCGTTCTAATCCTTCAAGGGGGTTCTGCCCTCTGTAGTTTGTGGAAAAAAAAAATAAAGCACTCACAGTGGCTAAGGGATGTGTGGGCAGGGTGTGGTTTTGTTTTTAAGATCTTCTGTTGGTTTAACTGGGGGGAGGGAGGCCTGAAAACCAGAGTGCTGAAAACCAACAAAATGATAAGTGACATGTAGGACAGTGGACGTGTGACCATCCTGGAAACAATTTGAACAGCTGCAAATGTTAACGTGCAAGACAAACTAAGCAGGCGTAATTTGCACCCTCCACCCACACTATTCTTGTAAAGGTGTTAACCTCAGTTTCACCTATTCTTACAGAGAAGTGAGGTGAAAGTAGAAAACCTACCAACAAAGTGAAGCTATTTAGAAAGAGAAGTCAAATACTGTTGTGGAGATTACCCAGTCATTTGGATTTAAATATCATCTTTGCTTAAAAAAAAAAAAAAAAGTAAAACAAAAATACTAAATTGAGTGCCTTTTAGCTTAACTTGGCTTTTATTCTGCATGCAAGTATTCAGCCTGCGTTAAAATATTTTTCTTTTTAAATTTATTTTGAATGAATGATTTTATTTGGTCACATAAAAGAACACTTCAAACAAATACAAACAAAGATGTAACCTACATGAAAAGGAAGAGGCAGAAACCAATGGCTTGTTGTGCTTCGCCTTACTATTCCTAATGGATTCCCCAAAACAAAAAGTGCACAAAAACCACACATAAAAAAAAAACAGAACATCAACACTCAATATGCAATACACCATTTTATTTTCACAAATCCAAATAATTATTATTAATCAACAATATCATTACTACCGGTATTATCATTACATGAAACAAATTTTCAGATTCATCATCACAACTAATATTACTATAAACTGCAGCTCATCATTAACTTACTTTTTAAACATCATGCTAAAACATAAGAAAGCCACTAATCCTAATTTCCTCACTTAAATATTTCCACAGTTTAACACCCAGCTCTTTGAATATCAGCAGGAAAGCTATTGTTTCTAATTTGATATTGCATTTCGAGTGTTCTTAAATACACTATATCACTCATTTCTAAAGTAGAAGACCATGAATGATGAATATGTGACACTACAAGTGAAAAATAAAGCACATGCAGACAATTTCTACTTAACAATACTCTAGTTTTATAAATAATGGCCATCGATCTTGATGTTTTTTGGCGGCTTCCAAGAGAGTTTTTCAAAATCAATGACAGACAGAAAAACAATCCTTCAAACTAATTTGCAAACAGCTCATAAACCATATTTAGATCAAAATAAATTGTTATGCAAATGTAAATACCTGCTGAACAGAAGGCTGTAAAAACCGAGGCATAGACTTGTTTTTTTTCTTTTTTTTTTTTTTGGGTTGAGGGATTCTGGTTAGTTACATATTTATCCCACATGAACACAGAGATGTTGAAATGTGGTCAAGTTCCTGCTGAACGTTTCTAGAGCAGCTTAGGAGTTTGACATAGAAAGACAGGACGAACATTTGTCTGAAGCGTACACAAAGACAGTGAGTGATGCAAAATAATGACGGTTTCTTATACAGGACATCAAGAGAGGTGGATAAGGCTCCTTGAGTTCTATGACGCGAGCCAAATTTCTATCCGACGGCGATTTGGCAACAGCTGCTTGGAAAGACAAACTCACCCGTGGCAATGGCACAGCTCCTTGTTTTATGAAATCATTTAAAAGTCCAAAAGATGATTTACGACAACGTTCGTGAATGTTTCAATTGTTCACTTAAACTGCGTGCTGTGTGCATGACATAAATATATGAGGATGTTCAATAATCTCAACTTTAGATTTATGAATCAATCGTCCATGACGTTACATCCCAAAAGACATTTGAACTTTTCGGGGCTGAAAGCTTGTTGCAAACTCCTTCAGTGGAATAACTCCTTCATATTCTTTTATAAACTACACCACTCCTTTTTGGCATGTAACTCACTTTGGATAAAGTTGACTAATAAATCAATGTAACGTAATAAACACACAAACTAGGAAGTTGTACACCTTGTAATGCTGCAGCTTCACACAAGCTGCAGTGATAAACATTTCATCCCGGTCTCATAAAAAAGGTATATGAAACAACACAGAACCATGCTGAGCACACTGTGCCACAAAATGGAAAAAATAAAATAAAATACCTGAGAAACGACTGAGCCTTTGGTAACTGAGATGGGTCACAGCTTTTTATTTTCGAGACAGATGTTTTTTTTCTAAATAAAAATGTGGAATTCAGACGTACCTGAATTAGGGATTAAATGAGCACAGAAAACGGAGTGACTGAGTGAGTGAATCTGAAATGCAGTTCAGACACGCAAATCTGCTCACAGATGAACGGTTCTGGCACACTGACGGATACTTAAAGTTTGATGGGAACAAATACCAGTTTATCTGCTGGGAATGCGGCTCACCTCTTTCCTCCTGTAGAAAAATCTGATGAGACAACACGAACAGTCGCAGCTAATAACTCAAAGGAAAGACTCCTCCTCAGACTTAAGTGATCTAATTTTGCCAGTCAATTTAATAAAAGAATGCTAATTAAATGTGACGGTTTTGCTTTAAATATAAAGCAGACCTGCTTTTTCTGACTTACTTCAATTTTCCCAACACAGATGACCCGCTTTCTGTTTAGGGCATTACCTGAAAAAAAGGTTTGCATTTGAAATTATGAGGGAAAT
>JARVGW010000221.1:20627-35259 GCA_031762495.1 Anablepsoides rubrolineatus
TAATATCACTAAAATTAAACAACTTGTCCAAAAATGATACAGAAAAGCTAAACAAAACAATGGTGTTATTGACACTATTTCTGTGTGGACATAAGACAAGAAAACAGAAATCTCTTGCTCATTCACTAAACACCATTCCTTGTGTGGATAAGGCCTTAGACTCAGAACAATTCATAACAATTACCTTGATTCTCCACTTCTATCTGTAGCTCTTTTGAAGCTGAAAGAAGTAACAGTAACAAGTCATACAACACACGTTTCTGTAATTATTATTCTAGAAATAATCATTCTAAAGAAACCAACTGAAGGAGCTTTGTGTAAAACACTAAGAACTTAACTTATTTCAGTCTAGAATGAGTCTTTTTGCCTGTGAAGCAAGTGGAAATGTTTGACAATATCGAGAAAATATCTACAAATCTATTCATGCATGTTTTTATGCTTACGATGAGGGTCCCCATGAGTGACCAAGAACTCCAGCATCTTATTCATGGCACCCATAAAAAAGATGAGCCTCAGCTGAGTGATTGCCATGGCAAGGACACTCCAAAGGAAGACAGGAGAGCAGAGAGAATTGCAGATTGGCACCGGAGCTGGAAAACAGACATTACACACATTCTGTGTCACACTCATATTGGATGGGTCTGTCATCACCCCAGACCAATACCATAGCAAACTGGAGTCAACAAAGAGCTGAACAATAGTTTTGATTATTCTATTCTATTCTGTTCAAAAATACTTTATTGATCCCAGAGGGAAATTAGATGTTGTTGTAACTAATTTAACTAAAGAGTTATTGTGTAGATGCTGATTGCTGTGGGCAGAAAAGATCTTCGGTCCTGGTTGAACATTTAAAATATTTTATCCGGGCCCCGAGCCGACCTTATAAACTTTTGCATTCCTCCTGATGTCCCTAGGATCATCCCTAGAGACTTTTTTCTGTTTTGTTTCACGTCCCAGGACTTTCCTGTTGGTTTTTGGTTCCTTGTTTTTATTTTTTCCTTGTGTTCTTGTCGTCTTCTGTTTCTTGTCCTTTGTTGTAGTTTGTGCCTCCTCCACCCTCCTGTGTTTTGGTTATTGTCAGGAGATGATCTTTAAAAGTGTGTGTGTGTGTGTGGGGGGGGGGGGGGGGTACTGTGAGGATCTGTGTGTATGGTTTGATGTCTTGTGCTGTGCCTCCCCCTGGTGTCCATTTTCTGTGTTTCCATGTTCATCTCATTCCTCAGTCCTACTCAGCAGATCTATCTGTCTCTCACACCTGTCTTCAGTCTTTAATCACTCACACACTTCCACTCAGCCCAGCTCTGTATTTAACCAGCCTCTCTTCACCACTTTAGCGTCCGTTCATTGCTTGGTTCAAATTTAAAAACAACAACTAAATAAATAAACTTTGTCTCCTGCCCAGCAGTATAAAGCATCTTGCAGGTCAAGTCTATCTGTTCTCGTTCCTGCTAACAAAGGTTTACAGCTTGTCCTGCCTTATGAACTGTTTTATCTTTGAGGAAGGCCTTCCAGCCACATTCCTGAGCAGCGTTGTCATTTTGAACCATTCACGGCGTGTACTGTCTCTTTGAAATGTTTGTGGTAGTGGCAAAGAACCATCCCCAACATACACTTGTGTGATCTTTGATTCTGTCTGTGGAATGCAAAGAGGCAGCTGGTACAGTTTGTGTTTATTAAAGGGGATGCTGCTTTTATTAAATGATTTTGAAAGCTAATTAACACGGGTTTTTGAGGTCTAATACTGTAGTTCAACATTCAGAACTATAGAGAATCACTCTTCTTTTGATATTGTTCTCAAGAGAGCTTATTTCAGTATCATTTTTGTTTTGCTGTTAAAATGTTTCTTTAAATATTGTTCAAAATACTTTTTATATTCATCATAACAGATGATGTCTGTTCTTTTTGCTGGTTCTTAGAAACAACAAAAACCACATTTGCATTAACAGGAAAAATAAAATCCAGATGACTTCAGAACAAACAACATTTATACCTCTGGTTGTGCTTTGAGAGGCTGCCTGTTTATATTCTGGCTCTTTGTCTCCCATGATGTCTTCCATGACAGTCTCACTGGTGAAATGTTTGTCTTCTGCCATTTTGTCATCTGTCACAGCTCCATTTATCTTCATATTTTTACTATGGAGAGAAGATTGAAAAATCAATGTTTGACTGTAGCACTCAGCGAGACACAACCGCTTACCCCCTTCACTCTCCAAGCAGTTTAAACATTTCTGTGTTTATAGCATAAGTAACTTTACCCCTGATGAAAATACCAATTATAAAACATGCAAAATAGTTTCACTCTAAAGTCCACTTCAGTCAACCTGAGAGTTTTGTGAATTAGACCATTAAACATGTCTGTAGTTTTCACAAAGTCGGCCTTTATTTTTTTAGTCAGTATTTTTATGTTTCTCTTGTCATTTTAATTAGAAATTTCAGGAGCAATTTAAATTTACATTAGAGTTTTGTTGTTACCTGTGTAGCAATCCTATGTTCATGCTTCTGTTCTGCTGCAGTTGTTACTTTTTGTCACTAGAGGGTGCTGCTGTGACAGAGTAGGCAGGGGCGTTTTTATCTCCTGGAGGAGAGGCAAGTAGTGAGAAACCTGAGACCTATTGCACTAATCTAGGATAAGGAATTAAGCTGGGATTTAGGTGTAAATCTGAATTAATTCAGCTTTGAATCAGTTGCACAGGAGAGGACTCACTTCTGTTTCAGCCTAAAAGTATTTTTGTTTAGAGGATGATATACTAAGTGTCACATCTGTTGCCTTAGTTTTCTAGTGTTTCTGTGTTCCCCTGTGTAGCTCTGCCCTGCTGTCTGTCATTCCTCCAGCCCCGCCCAAGCTCACCTGTTTCCTCTTGTGTCTCCTCCAGGTGTTTCTCTATGTCTGATTAAGTTTCTGCCTTTATATTCTGTGATCTGTCCTCAGTGTTTGTCTGATCATTGTGCTGTTACCAGCCAGTGTGGTGTCTCCTGTGTTCTTCGTGCCGGTTTCCTCCTGAGAAGAGTTTTTGTGAGTTTTGAGCTTGATCGACAGCCTTTTTGTTTAATAAATCCATTTTTGCCTTTTTGAAATTGCCTGTGCCCTATCTGCCACACCTCACACTCAGCAAGTAGATTATGACTGGTAGATTACTAATTATTATTCATTTATAAAGATTCAAACTATAATTTAGTTTTTATTAATAATTAATTTTAGATGGCTATTTTTTGCAGTGACTGATCACAAATCAGTGTTTAATAAAAGTATTATTTTTCTTTGCATTTAAATAATGTATTTCTATTAAATGATTGTATTCAGCAGCTAAAAATGTGGATTTTGCATGATATGTTTCTGCCTCCTGAACCTCTGCTCTGTGCCTGTCTGGTTTTTGTGATTTCTGATTTGATAGTCTCTTGACCCACACCTGATTCCTGACTGCTCTGTGTCTGCTGATTTCTGCAGCCTACTTTCACGTTAATGAATGCAGGACTGTCTTTATGACCACGCTTCCCGTCTCCTCAGAATCTCTTTATTATGAGCAGCACAGGGTTTATGAGCACCACGAGTGTGTGTGTGTGTGTGTGTGTGTCACAGTGAGTGCAGAGACACATGCAGACAGCACAGACACATTGGAGCAGAGTCAGGGAAGGAGAGGAGGGTATTTTAAGTGTTGGTGGGAGTGATAGGGACATGTTTCTTTGACATTTTGAAAATACACAACAAAATGCGTCCCGTATTGGTTCAATAAGGGACACAACATACGCATACTACACATCCATCTGTGTTATTATCATCCTTTCCTCGGTCAGCTCTTAAAGCTCCTGCATATTCCCTCCGAACTGCCGAAATGGGTTCGGATCGTCATAGTTTCATGACAAAAATTGCGTCATTCTGTTTGCGTTGTCGACATTTCTGCAGCGTCTTGACACAACCCACCAGCAGAAAGTTTTATCCCCCTAAGAAATTATTGTGTGATTGTTCAGAAATTCGTGGGCATCTTTGTTCGTGCTGCAAGTGCTCAGACCAGACCTGGGCTTTCATATGTTCACGGGCCACATCCACTGTGTGTGAGGTTAGTTGTAAATTAAAATATAAATGCAACGTAGCTGCAGTGCTCTGGTGTTTGTTTGTTTTTATTTATGTTTAATGTGTGTACGTAACCCGCTGATACTGAGCAGTAGGCTATGACCACCTAGCCATCAAAATGTCAGGTCATGCCAGGAAAAGAAAAGTTGATAACGAATGTCGTGTTGCCATGGACTGCCAACTTTTTTTTTTTTTAACAGAAATCAAAGGTGAAGCTGTGTGCTTAGTGTGTGGTAAACATATTGCTGTTTTTAACCTCTGCCCATCTTTATTTTTGAGAGATTCAGTCTCTACTTTACCACAGAAACTTTATACTGTCCTGCTGCCAACTAACCTAACGAGTTGTAAAATACCTTTTTCAACTGTTTCTTATTTGTATCACTTAGTTGTCCAGCCTGTTGTTACTCTTGCCCAAACTGTTTTAGTAGAGTTGCTGCCATAAAACTCAAAATCACTTCATTTCCCGCCAAATTTGGACAATTCCTTACTCTAAACATTTGATTTGTTTAATGTGTTTTACTGTAAATAAAATGTGGGTTTATGAGATTTGCTAATCAATGTATTGTTTTATTTACCTTTTAAACAAAGTCACAACTTCATTAGAATAGGGGTTGGACAACAAGTTGCAGTAAGGTTAGAATGTATAAAAATAAGATACTGACGAGTAATTGATGTCTTCTGGTCCTGAAAAGGGTTCACCAGGCCAGTTCAAAAAACAGTTGATGAAGACGACACAGGCCATTCCTGTCCACACCCACATGATGACCCGGAACGACACACCAAGGTCATATATCAACTTGTGGATGAAAGTTGGGGTTGTGGAGATGAAGAGATGAAAACAATGACAGAAAGATGAAGAAACATCATCATCAGAAAAAATCAAATCCTGCAGCTACTTTCCTCACTCTACTCCTAAACCATTCTGTCTGATACATCCTCTCCTTCTCAATCAGCTTCTTTCCTCTTTTTCTCTTCAGCCTTTTTAATTTGAACATTTTTTAGTTAAATTCCTTGTGCAGGTAATGGCTCAATAAGAAGTGCTTTTATGTAATCATGACAGATAAAGAGAATTGTATTTATCATGAACAAGCAATGTTTGTTTTGCTCAATGATTATGTTAAGCTGGGTTTGGACATTTGAAGGTGTGTGTTGGTGTGTGTGTGAGCACCTTGATTCCAGGGAAGGTGACAGCTGAGGAAGCGTAGGAGCCAATCATCAGCGAGAGAATAGTTGATCGTAAATTCCCAAACATGTTGGGGAGCTACAGAGAAAACAGGTAAAAACAAACTTCTATCAGACAGAGTGGACTCCTGTAGACATGTTAACTTTGTCTTAAATATATTGTGAAGTCAAATCAGAAGAGGAATAAGAGAAAGGAAAAGGTTAAAGACAAAGAAAATGCATGCATTTGCTGTAAATTATAGATAATCTGAAAAAAAAACAACTTTGCAGAACAGTAGAGATATATACCGATATTTTAACATAGTGCAGCCACGCAACATCAATGTCAATTTCACAAACTTGTGGCGACACATCCTGTTTTGGTTACCAGATATTTATAAAAAAAAAAAGTCTAATTTAATTCAGTTCATACATAACAAACTTATGCGTGGGAATGAAAAACAATATTGCGACGGAAAAAAAGTTTTGCAAGATAATGCAAAATAAAAAATAAAAAACATGTCCCTGCACTGGCTCTGTAACTGGTAAAGAGTCAGGTTTAGGCTATAAAAATGACAGAAAAATGAATGGAAGTCAATGCAAAGTCCCCACAAGGATAGAAAAACCAATGTGTGTGTGTGTGTGGGTGTGCAATTGGACCGTAAGCGAGGTGAAGGTCAGGCAGATTCCTCCAAAGCCGTTGAAGGAGACAGCAAAGAAGATGAGGATGGACAACACTGATGTAGATGGAATAAATTCAAAACACCATCAGCTACATTGTAGATGAAGAACCATCTTTATTTTTCTGACCAAATGATAAAACATCTATTGTTTCAGCTGTGCAGGAACTATATAGCAGCTTCTCCAACAGTTAGTAGATTTCCCACTTTTATCAGTTTGCTTTGTTTTAATTGCAGGAATGGTGGTGAGGCTTTGAATCATTTACTATTGTTTTTTCTTTTTTCTGACATTAAATCATGTGTTATTGTCAGCAGATGTCAAGGTAAAATAAGACAAGTAACATTACTCAACATAGTAATCATGTAATGCATGTAAGGCTCATCTCACCTTTAGGGTCATGGGCAGCTGCAGCCATCAATGCACAGGAGACTGTGAAGCATGAACTGAAACACACATACAACACACATGGAACCACATCTTTACCATAGCTGTAGAAAAGGATTGTTGTTTCTCACATACAATGAATTAGACAAGGGATGCAAAGGAAAAGTTTTTAAAAATTATTTGTTACAAATGCAGTTTGTGTGGGATTTCCCACTCTTGTCAATATGTTTGTAGATACTTGTATACTACTTTTTATACATCTGTAGTTTTGTTTAAAGATGTCTGATGTGTCATACCTGCCAAGGAGTCTGATTGGGCGTGGCCCATATCTGTCCATGAGGAAGCCCAGGGGCAGTGTGGCTGCACTCAGGAGGAAGGAGCCAATTGTGAAGCCCAGATTTAGCATTTCATCCTGTTCCACACAACTCCTCCAAACACTCTCCTCACTGGAAGTCCAGTTATTGTCAGTGGTCCCATTTTCTGCATCATGTCAGAGAGAAGACAGCTCATAAAGAACAACAATAATTACACCAAGACCAATACAATCAGTTTGCTGGAACTCTCAGAAACCATTCACCTTTTTAAACTCAAAATGAACATTTTTCTTTTTGAATTTATTTGGTGTTTGTCATAAACCAATGTTTTGTTTACGCAACTGTAAAGTTTTTGATATAATCCATGACTGTAGTTTCCAAAAATAATCCCAGAATTATGGCCTATTCCATCACTAGCGCCTGAATAGGGGGAGTCAGGGGGCCATTTATGTGTAGCACTTTGGCCAATGGTGGTTGTTAGATTTGAAAACAGGCTTCAGGTAACATAATTTTCAACACACATTTGTTTTGTTTGCAAAGTGCTGTGATTATGGTACTGAAACACAAATTACTAACATAAAATGTAGAGTGGGGAGTTTACCAATGCAAAGGTGAGCATAGAAGCCCTCGTTCTTCAGCATGATGAGCAGTGAGGCCCAACCAAGAAGAACAGCAGAGAAGAACAAGTTCTCCACAATGGCAGTGGCAGCCATCCACCACCTCCTCCTGTAAGCCTTTTCCAAGCTGGGAGCCATAAACCCTAGAAATACAGGGAAAACATTAGACCAAGAGCATTTTTATTAACCTGACAGTTCCTGTTAAATATTACAGTAACTTTTAAACATATTCATCTCTTTTTATTCTGTAATATATGATGTCATCTTAAACTGGTTGGTTTTAAATGTCAGAGTTTTAGAAAGACAGAATAATTACTGTCTGATAATTGTATTAAAATGTGTTGATTAGACCATTAAATAGTTTGATAACTGTCAGTGCTGACTCCAGTCAACAGAAATGACCAACCATCCATCCATCCATCCATCCATCCATCCATCCATCCATCCATCCATCCATCCATCCATCCATCCATCCCCTGTTCCAGAGTCAGGTCTCAGGGTCTGCAGCTTTATTAGGGAGGCCCGGGCCTCTATTTTCCACAGCAACTTCTTCCAGGTTTTCTGGAAGGATTCTAAGGTGTTCTCCAGCTCTCTAAGTCTTCTCTGGGTCTCCTCCTCCCAGTCAGACATGCCTGAATCAGCTCCTTAGGGAGCCGTTCAAGAGGCATCCTTACCAGATCAACCACCTCCTCTGGATGTGAAGGGAGTCAAATAAAATACCTCTATCTATTCTTGGCACATTTTTCCAATATTTTATACTCAACATTAAGAGTAGAGTAGAACACTAAAGACTGAACTAGAAATGCTTCATTAGTGAACTAACAGCAAACATAAAATGTTACTTTTATTTAAAAGTGTACATTTATGGCACTAGAAGTTGACTGCTGGTAAACTAATAGTATACCCAGAAGATTACTTTCAGTATACATTCAAGTGTACTTTAATAAACTAAAATTATACTTAGATTACTTTCAGTATATTTTGAATATACTTTCATAAATTTAATGTTTGACAATTTAGTCCTATGTATACATGTTAGTAAACTGCTAGTATACTTATATCAGTGTACATGGTAAATAAAAGTACACTTAGAGAAATACACTTTTTTATACTTTAGTATACTTAATGACATGTACTTATACTTCTTTTTGGTAAGTTTAGAATCAATATAGCAGTATACTTAAAGTATAATTTTTATAAACAAAAAAATTTCCAATTTAGTACAAACGAGTATTAAATCAGTATACCTTCTAGTAAATTACAAGTACATGGTGGCTAGTATACATACTTAAACTTATACTTAAGTATACTTATTAAAATGAACTTCAAGTATATTACTTTTTGCTAAGAGTTAGTCATTTCACCATCACTTGTGATTTCTGCTTGGAGAAGTTTGAAGTCAAGGAATTTCAGTGTTTTTTTATAGAAACTGACAGTTACTCTTATACTGAAGACACGAGCTGCTGATTTCCAGGTCCAGGTGGAAAACTGTCCTTTTCTGAGTGCAAGAGGCCATCTTGAAATAACAGGTGAGTTTCTTGGGGAACAGACTTTACCAAATGAAGAACAGCTTGTTCATCAATGTCCTAACCCTCTTCTAACTCTGAAGGTAGTCTTTACTTGGTGCAAAGTCTGGGACCAGACCAGATGATACAGTCAACACAAACACCCTAAATCCAGTTGGGTATGGTTTGCCTGGTACATACTGGCACACTGGCCATTGACCAGTAAATGGAACCACTTGTCAATGCACAATTTTCTTGTCCTAGAAACTAGACATCATCAACATCAAGTTAAAATAATTCAGTGTTTTAATGTGTTTAGAGAATTATTTAAAAAATTGTCAACAACTTTTCAATATAAAGTAATATGCAATCACTTTTCCTCTTTCCACAGAACACGCTTTGACTGACGGACACAATTTTCCTGAATGATGAAGAGACAGGGACCAAAGCCCCACCTTTACAAATCTGTATCATTGAAAAGCCCTAAATGTCCTCTGTAGATAGCAAAAAGAGTTAATTCAGTATATATGCAGTGAGTGAAATATATTCAGGTTTACAACTGTCCTCTACAGAGGACAAATTTGAACTACTGGTAGTCAGGAGGCTATGACCAATATCGTTTACGGTTTCCTGGAAACAGGGGGTGGCACAAATCATCCCACTCTCCTACTGGTGCACAGCCTGGCAATGTCTGCAGAAATCTGGGCAAGGGTCCCGATGACATGGAGCTTAAAAGACAGCCTGAGTACACTGGTTCAAAATGTTGAGTTCAAAGCCTTTACTATCAGTTCCAGATGATATCATATAGGGATGGTCCATAGAAATTATTAGGCAAAACATAATTTAGTATTGGTCAGTCACAAAAAAAAGGTTTCTTACTGCATGAGATTTTGACAACATTGAGTAAATTTCATTGTTTTGATACAGGTGGAGAGTGTTGAAGAACTTTAACAATCAGCTAAACAAAAAGCAGTTTATTATAACCTCTGAAGCAACATGCTCCTGAAACTTCTCATGGTGCAAATCTACAGTTTGTTTGTGTGAAAGTATTAGCAACAATGCTCAAGTGCCTAAAATTACTTACTTTAGTTGTTTCTTTCCAGAAAGTAATGTTTTTATAAAGTGAAGATTAACCCTGGACTGTCTTCAACAGAAGTTAGATTGTGTTGTTTCCTGTCAGTCAGTCTCTTACAGACTGTAAGTTCAGATATCCTGCCCTGTCTGCCTGCTTTACACACACATTAACACACACACACTGGGCTTCTTCGTGTCTATAAATAAAGTCTTGGCTGCCTGTCCCTACTGGCCTTTTAACACACACTGTACATGAAACCATTTTACCACACCAACATGCTTTTCATCACCTGCAGTTTTCTGACATGGTGCTGCTGCTGCTGACTGGAGCCATCATGTGGTGAAGCATAAGATCTGCAGAAAGCTGTCACTTCTAACTTACACACCTGTCCTGCCATTCATGCTGCAGCCTTTGGAAGTGTGTGCGGCTTCAAACATGTCGGTCTGGTACCAAATTGTCTTGTGAGGCAGCGTGAAACTCTCAAAGTAATCCCTGCTGGTAAATCTTCATTAAGTTTTGAAGTCAACTTAATTCGAGTTAGCCACCACAGCTATTTGCAACAAAATGACCTAAGTATTGAGCTAAATGTGCCAGCAGCTGGTAGTTTCATGTTTAGCCATGATCATATAAGGTGTTGCAGTGGTACATGAGATTGTACATAAAGCTATGGACAGCAGGTCTGGACCAATACAGCCCTAACAGAGTGGATGGAGTATTAACGTGTAATATGTCTTTTAGTGCTTATTTATTTCATCTCAATTGTTTTATTATTTATCTGTTAATAGTTTGCAAGTATCAGAGCCTGAGCTGATTGTTGTTGTGAATTTAAAATGTTTAAAAATCACAATGAGTGTTAGAACAGTTGTTAAACATTTAGTTTTTTCCTGTTATTTTGTCAGACTGATGCCTTTTGAATAAAAAAGGTGTAAATACAGTAATAAAAGGTCATTTCCATTTGAACTACTGTTGTATATTCTATTTACTAATAAAAGTTTGCTTCATTAAGCCTGGTTTGTGTGGTTCTGTTGTACCATTGGTACCACCACTGTTGTTCACAGAGCTGAGCAAAACCAAACTGCTGTGTTGACCTGGAGGTTTATCGTTTTCTCCATATCTACATCACAAAATGTTCACACAAACACCTGTTGAGCTTTTCTCCTTTATTACAAACCAAGATGGAATACATAGGTAACAGAATGGGCGTGTGTGTGTGTGTGTGTGTCAGCATCTCTAATAGCTCTTGGTGATTTCGTATGTTTCAGGAAATGGCAGACTGACGTGTCCACTTCCAGCTACCAGAGGAAGGATTCCAGCATTGGGAACAACGTTCCAGGACAAAGTCAGAGTGATGTTTTTATTGGCCCTGCAGAAAAGACGAACAGGACAGTCAGAAAAATCACATTCAGAAGCACAAATACGTTGTTGAAATACAAAGAATGTACACTGCAAATACTGTCCATTAAAACAAGTGTTACAATCTTATATCCAGCAAAGAAGAATTTTGGATCTTGTTTTGTCTTACTGCACTGCCAGATTATTTTACTCAATTTAAGACTGAGTCTTTTCAAATTAAGGCCCCGTTTACATGATGCTGTCGTGTCGAGCAGCAAAAGTTCAGATTTTTTAACTCGAGCGTCGACTGATTTGGATGCACCGCGTGCACGTCTAACACTCAAACTGCATCTATGGATTTATTGCACACTGCGCTAAATGGGCTAGACGCACGTCCACCATAGACTTTGTATGTAAACTGGCCACTCCTGCTGCTCAAAACGCATTCAGTGTGTACTCAGCTTTAGTCATTTATTAAAATTGACCCATGGAGAACTTATGAACCAAATGTTAGGTTTGCATCATTAATGGAACTATTTCAGTAAAAAAAAAATACAAATCTTCTGCACTATGAATCACTTGTCATGAGAAATGAACCAATGTTTCATTGAGCTGTAGGGGTACCAACAAATGTATGCGAGTCATTTTAACCCACTGAAATATCTACTGTCTGTGTGTCTGACCTGAGGCCGTTCCCATCATCAAAGAAAAAGTATTTGGACTTCATGTCTCTGAAGCTCAGTTTGGTGTTTTCACCTCGAAGAACAATCTTATCCCACAGCACCACCTGGTTCAGAGACTGAAACAAACACACAAAGACTTTTACTCTTCTGGACAAATACACACCGAGAGCAACAGAACATTACAAACATGGTGCCAGGTTAACATGTACACTTCAGAAATAAAGGTTTTCTTCTCAGACATAAAACTGATGACAGGTGGTTCCTCTGCAGATACAGAGTTCTGTCCTGGGTTTCTCTTGCTTCTTTTCTTCTGATTAAGATATTTTAAATCAAGGCTAGTTCTAGGAATGCACATTTGGTGGGGCAGGCACAGCACGGGCAGAGCAGAGAGGGATGAGAGAAAATTTGTCAATTTATTGTCAGATTTGATCCGATGGGGCAAAGCATTGGTTTGAGGGAACACTGCCCCCTCTTGCCGCAGTATATAGCTGGCCTTGTTTTAAATACTGAAACATTTCAGGTGTGTCAATGTGTATGGCCAAAAATAGGATGGTTAGTGTACTAAAAACTGGTGTAAAAGGGTTGAGTTGAAAGGCAAAGCTCTGAATTTACTGGTCTGTCTCTGTTCCATCCCTCACCAGTGGTCATGAGATGTGGATCATGAATGAAAGAACAAGATCCCTGATACAAGGGGCTGAAATGAGTTTCCTCCGTAGGGTGGCAGGGCTCAGCCAAGAGCTCTGTCATCTGGGGTGGGCTTGTAGTAGAGCCTCTGCTGCTCCACATCAAAACGAGTCAGATGAGGTTTGTCTTGATTACTGTCCTGGACGCCTCCTTTCAGAGGTTTTCCAGGCACGGCACACTGGGAGGAGATCCCAGGTCTGACCCAAATAGAGACACCTCTAAAAGTAGAAGATCTTGAAAAGGTTCAATTGTTTTTGTCAGTTCAGAAAGTGAAACTCACATTTTACATTGATGATTATGGCTTATGAAGAATTAAAAACTTCCTTTGACTTTCTAAAAGGACTGTATTGAACACAGTACCCGTCTCCTTCCTGGGCCGTGTGATAAAACACAGAACCCGTCTCCTTCCTGGGCCGCGTGATAAAACACAGAACCCGTCTCCTTCCTGGGCCGTGTGATAGAACACAGAACCCGTCTCCTTCCTGGGCCGCGTGATAAAACACAGAACCCGTCTCCTTCCTGGGCCGTGTGATAGAACACAGAACCCGTCTCCTTCCTGGGCCGTGTGATAGAACACAGTGCAAAGCCAAATGTGCACATATAGAGCTAACATTTGCTGTGGTAGTAGCCGACAGTTATTCATAAAAACTGTTTCTCACTAACAGATGATCTTACTCTTGAACAGGTCATTGAAAGGCAGCAGGGAACATGATTGTTAGAGAATGTTCATACTTTACTTTAACATTTATTAACGTGTGCAGACAGTGACTTACGTTGCTTTTTGTGGCATATTCAGCAGACAGGTAGAGGAACAGCTGTTTAACATTCCAGTCAAAAATGGGCTCCAAATGTGTGAAACGTTAAAGAACAATCGAAGTCCACACACTTTCATTACAAATCTCAGAAATCATTCAGACAGGTCATATTTTCCTTTGGGTTGTTTGCATGCTATATAAACACAAAGAGTTATCTTCATACACTAATGAAGTGAAGTAGATTTAAAAAAACTAGGCTTTCAATGTCAGAGGAATGCAGTGAAAAATCTTACATACGATATTATTTAACCATTTTTGTTCAAAATAAACATAAATTTGAACAAAGCCATTTGTTTTCACTTCCTTTCCTTACCACCAAGTATCAAACAGCAAAACCAGAACTAAAGGATATCAGCAGAGATGTCAAAGGTGATAAAACCCAGATCACTTCGTTCTCTGGGTCCTGTGAAGTCATCAACATTCTTCCTGTTAAACAAATACAAAATAAAAGTCAGACAAAAGGAAACAGAGATAAAGTTTTAAATAGACTTCAGGTAAATGGGCTGAAAGTACCAGGATGTTGATAAATGTCGTCAAAAACCCTCAGAACCAGATGACATGTATGACTGCTAAATCTCCAAAAATGATTATTTCTTCACATTATTGTGATTGTTAAAAACTAACAATGTGAGCTCAAATGTTTTACTTTGAAAATCCCCTCTCAGTTTTTGAGTTTTGATTAACTTTAACTGATCTGAGGATAAGCAGGATGATGGAGATGAACAGAGAGGGGCAAAAATAATTATATTTTCTTTTTGTGGTTAAAGCTTAAAGTGTTTTATGTCTCAGAGCCTGAGGAAAATGTTGAGCTTGCACCCTTGTCCTCTACACTAAACTGCCCACAGACAACACTGCCTTCTCAACATACACCAACACACCGCTCAGTTCATCTCAGACCTGTAGTGGCAACTCTTAGTTAACCCCTTAAAAGACCTCTGGAGCAGTCTATTCAGGAGAGTAAAAGTGATTATTAGTCTTAAGAATTCTCAGCACATACATCTGAAATTCCACTCAAAGTTTGATAAATACAGGCACAGATGTTTTAGCCACAGACAGAACCAACAAGTAAATAAAACAAAACCAAAAAAAAAATCATAAAGCCTAAATATAAATAAAATAACTAATTAATAGTAGTTTTACATAAATAAATAAATAAATAAATATATATTAATTACCATTCTGCAACCTAATAGGTTGCTACAATAACTTGAAACTGACAATAGTAATGAAAAGGCAAAATGACTACAAATACACTTACTGAATCCTGTTTGACACCTTATTTGATAAAAACAACATGCATTTCATGCTGTTT
>JARVGW010000221.1:45001-65764 GCA_031762495.1 Anablepsoides rubrolineatus
CGGTAGAGGAAAAATCTCTACCGTAGGCCAATTTTATACCGTTTCTACCGTATACCGCGTATACCGCGCAGCCCTAGCGGAAACTCATTCAGACAGTAGGAAACAAATCTGGGAATATTCTCTCCATCATTCATTCAGAACTTTGAGGCAGATTTTTATGTTATTTGTATCTTTTTGTACTCCCTTATTAGAATTGTTCCTCTGGGAGGTTCAACAAAGTTCAAACTAATGCTTCTTAGAGGTTTCAATCCACTCCGAGTCGAGCATTTAAAGACAGGAGCAACACTCCCAGTGGTAGCCACAGCAGACACGTCAGCCATCTTTGTTTATGCGGGTGGTTGTATGATGGTTTAACATCAGCCCTGGTGGTCTAGGAATACAGCAGTTAGTTAGATGGTCACTCTGTGACTGTTGCTGTACACAAACAGAAGAAGTGGGTTTTACATCGTTTTCTCTACTGTTTAGGTTCACTTTTCATTTTTATTCAATGAAGTTGTGTGAAAATACCTTCACTGCTAATAAAAGGAAGGTCTAATTAAATATCTTTTTTGTTTCAGATGTGCATGAGTAACCATTATTGTATATATTGATTACAGGATGACAGTTTGTTACCCAAAGGAGACCTGGTGAACCAGTTTAAGCCGGTAGTGCCGTGGCCTCATGTGGAAGGTGTAGAGGTTGACCTGAACTCTATCAGACTCAAACACGGTGAGACACAAACTTTTCATTTTTTATTTATAGTTTGACTTACTGATTTGAGAGACAATGACTCAAGCTAACATACAGGAGTGCTGGGGAAAACTGATGAGTCATGTTAAAGGTGTATCTTTTACCTAATATTTTGTTGCTTCTGGTCCATCTGTCCTCAGGTTGGAATGTAGTTTGGAGTGGCTGGCATTACGCAGCACTGTGCCAAAAATAGCCACAAATTAACATGGTTTAATTGGAGTGCATTATATTCCTTCAATATCAACACAGAAACAAATGTATGTTTTTTATAGTAACATCTGTTTTTTGATTGTTGTTGTTAGATGGAGACAACCACCAGGAACTGGATCACCAACTTAACCAGAAGCAGGTTATTCAGCAGCAATATGTGACATTCAGACCTCAATCACATGCCTACAACAGCCCTTACTTAACTAAAGGTGTCCTGGGAAACTTGGAGCCTAAGGAACCTGAACCTCAAGGGGTCCCCGGTGGTCCTGGAGAAGGAGCCAAGCCATTTGTGCTCGGTTCAGAGTACAAAGACTCTGTCCAAGCTTCCATCAAAGAGTTTGGTTTCAACATGGTGGCCAGTGATATGATCTCATTGGACAGAACCATCAATGATTTACGCCATGAAGAGTGAGTACTGCTTTTTACACTCGTCACAGCTTTGCCACACATTCTTTGAATCTTCTTCTTTTGTCAGCAGAGACGTGAGGCTTCATTGCCTAATGATTCAACCTGATTATATCTGTTAACTGTTGGGTGCATGTAAAACCCCTCCATACAACATTTTGTGAATATGCAAAGGTGATTTCAGCTAACCATCCACATGGTAACAATGTTTTAGGAGGCCCTATATGTTTTTTTAAATTGGCTTCTAGAGTGACAAAATCCACAAGAGCCATGTTTGCTTTCTTACGTGGAGAGCCTTAATGCTGATAAAGATGATGTCATAGTGCCACCTTCTGCCTAACTTAGAGTTATAATATGAAAATACCTAACCCCAAAAAGGTAGGTCACATGCTTGCGTTTGTGCTGGAGACACCACTCACTACAGCAAAATTGTCATATACTGTAAGCAGACAAGGCTTATAAAAAGTGATAAATAAAAAAGCATCCCTACAATAGTATTACTGCACAGTCAACCTAAAACCATAGACAAAAGACCTATAGTGGAGATCATGTGTGGGATGTGGTCAGCTATTCAGACACTAATCAATGAAATATGTCTTTAATAGGACCTTAAATATCTATGTACGTGTTTTGTTGGGTTCTAATGGCATTCTTGTTGGTCCAAATTAAGTTCAAATTAATTCTGCTAAAATTTAGCAGTGGTATTAATTATGTAGTCCACTGAATTTCAGAATGACTGTAAATAACTGAATTTTCTCCCTTGGTCTTTTTTTCAGGTGTAAGTACTGGAACTATGATGATCGACTGCTGACGTCCAGTGTGATAATAGTTTTCCATAATGAGGGTTGGTCTACGCTCATGAGGACTGTACACAGTGTCATTAAAAGGACTCCCATACAATACTTGGCTGAGATCGTCTTGATAGATGACTTCAGCAACAAAGGTGTGTTTAATTTCCTTTCATAAAAAGGTACACACATAATCCACATACATGTCAAGTTGTGCGGATTTCCCATAAATTACACTGATTTTTCTCCATTTTGCTAGCTAGACCCTTGTCCTTCACTTTGCTTTGTTTTTTTGTTTTTTTTTAAAGAAGTAAATCTAAAGAATAAGAAAAAGAGGGGAAAAGTACAAGAAAAAAAGGAGAAATGTCATGGCAAAGATTGAAAAAGAGATTAGAAGACATGTGAGATGTATATGAAGAAAACACAGACACACAAAAAAGCACAATACACTCCTCTGTCTGCACACCTGGGGAAATGGAGAAAACAGAGAACACAGCAACAAAATACATGTGTATATATAAAATAGTTATGACCTTGTTGAAAATTATAGATGCATATACACACCCATACATGCACACAGATATATATATACATACATACATAAACATGCATACATATATACAAATACTTATATACATATATACATGCATACACATTCAATGACCGTCAGAAACCCCAGGATCTGAACACCTGTTTGTGTGTGGTTGAGAGCCTACATGTATAGACAAGATTTCTTCAATGAATTGTTTAGTAGTGACTGTGGAGACCCACAGAACTGACACCCAAGACCTGACACAGATGTAGAAGAGACCAGAGCCAAAGACCCTGAGAGGGACCTCCAAGTGCGGAGCCCCCAGAGGCACCAGCGCAGAAGGAACCGCCCGCCCACCCCCCAGAGCGGACCATAGGAGAGAACAAGGAGAGCCCCCCCCAGCAACCCCACGCAGTAATCCTCGAGGTCAGCAGCAACGAGCACACAGGCCCCTCCGGCACACGCCGCGCCAGAGTAGATCCAGGCATGGACACAGAGGCCCATGCCCCCAGATGGACGCCACACTCCACTCACACTCCCGATACACACTCTATACCCCCCAGGTCCAGGACATGCACCAGCCCCCTACAGAGGGCAGCCCACTTCCGGACCCAGGAGGTAGACCCATTCATTCTGGAGTGGAGAGTAGCAGACATCAAAGACCCGGCCTGGACCATACCCAGCAGACCAGCCAGCCCCCCCGCCACCACCAAAGACCGAGCTCACACCCCCAGCCAACCACCCGTCAGACTCCAGCAGCCACCCCGGCCAGTGGACCAACCACGCAGTTGGGGAACAGGGGAGTTTTTCTAATGAAAAATGGGATACTCCATAAACAAAGTGTTTGTTATGTGTGTTTGTCTGCAGCCCATCTAAAAGAGCGCTTGGAAGAGTACATCAAGCAATGGAATGGTTTGGTAAAACTCTTCAGGAATGATAAAAGAGAAGGACTGATACAAGCAAGGAGTATTGGAGCCAAGAAGGCCACTAAAGGACAGGTATTATTTCTTGTTAAGGCCCTGTCATAACATTTTAGACAACTTGTGAAAAATGTGTCCAACTTTTCAAGATGTCTTCACTGAAGATAGAATAAAATAAATCACCTGGAAGCCTCTTTTGGATGTATGCATACTGCAATGCTGACGATTAGATCAAATATTTAATCTATATGAGTTATTTATGAGCGCCATGGTGGCTCAGTTGGGAGAGCTGTTGCCTCTCAGCCTGGATCAAATCCCGGCCCGGGGACCTTTCTGGGTAGAGTTTGCATGTTCTCTCCGTGCATGCGTGGGTTTTCTCTGGGTACTCCGGCTTCCTCCCACACACCAAAAACATGACTGTTAGGTTAACTGGTAACTCTAAATTGTCCCTAGGTGTGAATGAGAGAGTGAATGGTTGTCTGTCTCGTTTGCGACCTACCCAGGGTGTACCCTGCCCCTCGCACTGTGACTGCTGGATATGGGCACCAGTGACCCCCATGACCCTAAAAGGAAGAAGCGGATATAGATAATGGATAAATGGATGGATGAGATATTTAGTCATACAATTTTCTTTCCTTAGTTGACATAAGTTGTCTACAATGTTAAAGTGTGACAGGGCCTTTAATGAAATTCAATGGAAATCACTTTATTCATCCACAAGGGGCAATTTGAAAGCATGAAAAGTAGCTTATAATCCACTCACATAAAGAGGAAACTCAATCACTGCACATTTCTAAAAGTCATGGTAAAAACATAAATAACACTCTATAAGCATTAATACAGTAGCCAAGTACAAAAAGGTTTTCAACTTTTAATGTGTTTCAACTGTCTAATCTGCCCTCTGTCTTGGAGTATGAGGAAGAGAGGACAGTGTGTTACGGTGTGTTAGGTTTCACTTTGAGGGGGGGAGTGCCGTGTTTTTACTTTCACGTTCGCTCTACCACTAAAATTAGTGTGTCCACATTAAATCCTCTGTGGCAGCACTTCACTTACAGTAGTAGCGTAGAGAGGAGTGAACTCTAGCATCAGGTATTTGCCAGGTGTCTCCTAACCTCTGTAGCATGAAAGCCCATGAACAGACATTTAGCCAGAGGAGTGTCTTCAGTTTTTTGCTGCCTTCATACAGCTGGTGACGCCTTAAGATTGCAGACAGTTGTCTGTGGACAGAAACTGGAGAAGTAAGATTTTAAATTCTATTCTGAATTTGACAGGGAGCCAGTGGAGAGAAGCTAAAACTGGAAAAATATGATCTCTCCTTCCAACTCTCATTAGAACTCTAGCAGCAGCATTTTGAATCAACTGAGGGCTTCTTAAAGAGTTTTTTTGGACATCCAGATAAAGAATTACAGTAGTCCATCTTTTTATCTTTTTACCCTGATACCAAGCACACTCATGGTGTGCAGCCTAATCCTGGTACTGAAATCAAACAACAGACATTTCTAACGAGATGGTAGAGGCACCCCAAACAGAATATCAATGTAGTTATTTATTATTTGACTAGTTGCATACAAGTATGAATAATGTTTTTTCTTCGATGTCCTAAAGAGAGACCTCTACATGTGTGTTTTCTCATATTGTAGGTTCTGATCTACCTGGATGCTCATTGTGAGGTTGGAATCAACTGGTACGCTCCGTTGGTTGCACCCATTTCAAAAGATAGGTAAGATGTGCTCACATATAAATTAGATTAAAAAATTTATTCCACAATCTTTGTATCAAACTTTATTAACCTTTTTAGCACATCTTGTTTCAATTTATGAGACAGAGTATCAATGTTTGTTTATGCTTTTTTTTACAATAATAATTTATTTTAGGGATGCACCGATATGAAAAGTTTCAGCGGATATCTAAACTGACAAATTATACAATACAGTAAAATTATTTAAACTATATTTCTTTGAAGAAAAATAAAAAAAAATTGTGACAGCTGTGAAACAAATAAAAGGAGAAAATAATTTTAAAAAATCACTCCTTTGTTGAGTGAAGTAACATCCTAAATCTAATAAATAAATCAATTAATTAAAAAAAACTCTTCTTTAACCTGAAGTTAAGATGTACCTCATGATCACCTAATTTATGAATTATTTTGAAAAACCAGTGTCGTATATAATAAAACAGCCCACAGTTTCTGTATGACAAATTAAAGCATGACTGTGGTAGACAGGGTTTGACCTCATGGATGATGTTAATCAGAACCAAGTCTCATCACACCTGCTGTTTCACAATTAACTGTCAGCTCTAAACAGGCTCTAATGAGGAAAACCAATATGCTAGTTTTAATTATGTTTAAGTGATAAATCACATCTCAATGGGCTCAGAGACATTGTTCAATGGTATTAAGGGTGTATTCTAAATGCGTATACAACATAGTCACAGAGTGGTTGTAGGTGTTTCAGCTCATTTTAAAGTTTTCCATTGGGGTCTCCAACCTGTCTCAACATGGGCCCGATGTGATCCCTGCACTGTGAGAACCATGACAGTTCCTGCTGCATTTTTCAGAGCTCCAGTCAGTGATTTCTGACGAAGACACCGGTGCAAATACATCCATAGTTGTGGTTTGTTGTAGTGGTGATGGCTGAAACAAAGAAAGTTTGCCTATTGCCCAAATCTTAATATATAGCAATCACTCTGTAATTATTGATGTTAGTGTCTACATAAAATGTAGCTCTGTTTAACTTGATTTTAACATGTTCTAACATCAAGTTCATGCAGCGAGGATATTGTGTATATGTTTGTAGCAAACAACATTTCCAAGGTTTATGTGTGTGTGTTTGTGTCTGTATGTAGGACAGTATGCACAGTACCACTGATAGATTATATAGATGGTAATGAGTACACTATGGAGCCGCAGCAGGGTGGTGATGAAGACGGTCTGGCTAGAGGAGCGTGGGACTGGAGCCTGCTCTGGAAGAGAGTGCCACTTAGCCAGAAAGAGAAGGCCCAAAGAAAATATACTACCCAGCCTTACCGGTATATATTTGTTAAAACTCATCCCTGATTTTTTTTTTGTTTTGTTTTTTTCTGTCTCCATCTCCCATTCTTCATCCCACCTGTTCTATCCTACACTGTCTTGTTGTGCACTCTCATGTCTCTGTGATGTTTGCTGTCTGTAATCTTCCCACACCTACACCATCCCTACAACTCTTTTCCCATGTATCGTGTATGCTCGTCCTGCATTCATTCTGTCAGAACCGTCTGTACGGTGCCTTTGATCGACTCCATCCATGGCCAGAGGTTCAACATCGACCCCCAAGGTGGAGGAGACGAAAACGATTTTGCTAGAGGAGCCTGGGATTGGAGCATGCTTTGGAAGAGAGTTCCTCTGGGAGACAGGGAAAAAAAACTCAGAAAAACTAAAACTGAGCCATATAGGTACAGAAAACCAATGTCTCCTGATTAATGCAGACATTGTCCACACAGATAACCAACCAGACATCTTTTTAATGATTGTTGACATCAGTGCTGTTTCCAGTTTCTGTTAATATTTTTAGAAGTGCATCTAATGTACTGCATATCATAACTAACCAACTAAACATACTATTTTAACTATTGCCTATTTTCTTGTATTCTAGTCCAATGTTTGAACTTTTGGACATTCATTGTATTGGCCTTATTCATTTTACACTAATGTGACTCACATTTAGATGTCAGAGTGTAAATCCTTCTTTTGACCTTTTTATATTATAAACCAATTTTACACACAGAAACTTGGACAGTGTCAAGATGACAATATTATGTTTAACAGACAGGCTTATTGGCTTTTGATCTGTTTTGGGTCTTTATCTCTGGTCTACAGGTTATTGTTTGTTTTTCAGGTGCAAGTTTGGTTTTGGACCATAACATCAATTCCTCCATCTTCTCCCACTTTTATTATCATATGTTGTAATTGAACTGTTTGTCTTCGCATCACTTGAAGCATTTTCCTATTGCATGTTGGCATGATGTTTCTCTGATTCTCTCATGGTTGTTGGGATGATTTCTCACAGCTACATTAAGTTTTGGTGATGGTGGCTATAGAATACATTAAGTTCTCCTTCACTTTTTACAGTTTTGTGCAGACTGATGCTACATGCTAGTATAGATTTTGGTTCGGTAGACATGATGCTACAATTCATATATATATGAATATATATATATATATATATATATATATATGAATTTTTGTAACTCAGTGCAGACCTCGTGCACCATCTCTCAACATGGACAAATTTGAAGGAACACTTGCAAAGAAAGTTTGCTTGTACAGGCATTTGTATGATCAATCTATGCATGATCATAAATATAACCAAATGGCTCAAAACTCTGCAGCAATAGACGCCTCAAGTATTATTGCCTCAAGGCTTGCTCTACATGTGCTCGCTGGACGCAAACCTCTGAAAGCACAACATAACTCAGCCTCAATGAAGGTTGCATTTAAAATGTGAACGTCTACGCAAAAAAGGGTATTGGTTCAGGGTATCGGGGCATTTTACAAGTTCTTGTAAAATTTCTGGTATCGGGTCTGATACCAGCATATCTTTCATTTGTCCAGTGTTGGTATTGATTTATCCCTAAAATAAAGATCTACGTTCTACCAAACATCTAAGTTCCTCAGCGTTTACAGTAATCACTGTAGGCTAATAAATTTATGCTTGAAGTTGAACATTTTTTCAAGCTCAGAATGGAAGGCTGCCAGATGCGCAACCAGCAACAGCAACTTCATGCACGCACACAGTCAGAATCACTTAATTTTTGTGCGTGACAAATTTTTATATCCCACTGCTTATTTAGAAAATTTTCTCATTGTATTTATTTCAATACATTCCTAAATACCAATTTTTTTTCTAATAGTCTTTTTTTTCCTTGTTTTCCTTCTTAAACATGACATAAAAATGCAGATTACATAGATTGTAAATAATTTAAATGTACCTGTAGCATCAGCTGCAATATAATCAACCTGCAGAAAATGAAGGAGGTCTAAGTGCTTTCTGAAGCTGCTGTGTATTGTACTCCAGCTGTTCAATCATGAGCTTACACCTCTGCTTGTGGATGTTTATATACACCTATAGGTCTCCAGCGATGGCAGGAGGTCTTTTTGCAATAGAGAGAGAATTCTTCTTTGAGCTTGGTCTTTATGACCCTGGACTACAGATATGGGGAGGAGAAAATTTTGAAATATCATACAAGGTAGATATTGATCAGTGTGTGTATTCAAAAAGTTGTCAACTGCACAATTAAGTTGATACCTCTTTCTTGAATGTATGTATAGATCTGGCAGTGTGGTGGCCAACTGCTCTTTATTCCATGTTCTCGTGTTGGCCACATCTACAGACTTCAGGGATGGCAAGGAAATCCTCCACCTGCACATGTGGGATCCTCGCCTACTTTGAAGGTACGACTGCACAACCTTGATACTCCAAAAGCAGATTTATAGAAATAAACTTCCAAGTACAGTATTTTGTTAGTCTTTAAAGGATGTATATCTATCTCTATATACAGTGTGATGGCTTGAGCACGCATTGATGCTCCAGTTACTTACTACAACTGTATGTGTTTGTCCTGATGCATCTCAATAATCCAAGTAGAAAGATCTGAAAAAAAAAGGATTCTCTGGATGGGTTCTTCTTTGTTGATAAAACATTTTGTCTTTCCTTTAAGAGACTTCTTCAGTTTGAGAAGTTACAGGTAAACTCAGCCTAAGCAATGCCTCCACATTGTGGACAAACAAGTTTAACAATGACAATCAAAACCATTTGTTTCTATGCACTGGGGATCATCAGAGTATTAAACTACTATTGATCGCTAGGGCCCTTATTATCCCTATTGTTACCAGAAGGCTGAGTCATACTCACAATAAAACGTAAGAGAGGGACAACCGGAAACTGAGATCTCCCCCACCCTGTTTGACAGAGGGTTTAGCTTGGTAAAAAATGACTTCCTTTACTCTTACCTTATGCAAACGTTCCTCATCAAGTGAAGGAGTTTAAGTATCTGTGTGTCTTCACGAGTGATAGTAGGATGGAGCGGGAGATGGATCAATGGATTAGGGCCTCGTTCTCAGTAAAGAGGGCGTTGCTTTGGTCCATCGTGGTGAAGAAAGAGCTCAAACGAAAGGCAAAGCTCTGAATTTACTGCTCTGTCTATGTTCCAACCCTCACCCACGGTCATGATGAGGTGTGGATCATGACCAAAAGAACAAGATCCTGGATACAAGCGGCTAAAAAGTGCTTCTTTCATAAAGTGGCAGCTTTAGAGATAGAGCGAGGAGCGCCATCATCCAGGAGGGACTCAGAGTAGAGCTGCTGCTCCTCCACGTCGAGAGGAGCATGTTGAGGTGGCTCGGGCATCTGGTTAGGATGCCTCCTGGATGCCTCCCTGGTGAGGTGTTCCGGGCACGTCCCACTGGGAGGAGGCCCAGAGGAAGACCCAGGACACACTGGAGGGACTATGTTTCTCAGCTGGCCTGGGAACGCCTTGGATTCCCCCAGACGAGCTGGCCCAAGTGGCTGGGGAGAGGGAAGTCTGGGTCTCTCTGCTTAGGCTGCTGCCCCCACGACCCGACCACAGATAAGCAGAAGAAGATGAAATATTTTTATTTTTGTTTTTATTATCTCTGTGGTTTTTTATTCTTATCTTAATTTTGATTTAGTTTGTTTTTCTATGAGCTGTGTTGGAATGATGATTCTGTACAGCACTTTGCTCTAATATGGTGCAAAAAGCTGAATTCTGCTTGTGTTTGTGTGAACAGAACTATGTCCGTGTGGTGGAGGTTTGGTGGGATGAGTATAAGGACTACTTCTATGCCAGTCGTCCTGAAACTCTCACTCTGGCCTATGGAGACATCAGTGAGCTGAAACGCTTCAGGTACAAACAGAAACACATTTTTTAATGTATTTATTGAAATATCGACATGCGTACACTCTGTTAGCTAATACACATGACCAGACAGGTATTTTAGTACAGCTGTTTTTAATTAAACCACTTTTGTTTATGCAGACAGCAAGAACAGATTGATAAGACACACCAACTCTCTGTTTTAAACCATATCTGCAACGAACAGAAAGCATAAAATTACAATACTGGATCTAACATTCAGTCAATCACAATTTCCTTCAGTAACTTATTTAACAACTTGAAGAAGGTCAATTAACAAACACCAGGCAGGTGTTCATCAAGATGTTTCTCCACCTAAGTTTAATTTCCAGGCATCATAAACATCTTAGTCCTGCTACAGTAAACAGAAACACATCAACATAATTTCTTTTTACTAAAACATGATGCTACTAAAGACCCTGTCACACTGTTTTAAACAACTTATGAAGGTTATATTTGTTCAATTAGTTTGCATTACAGTATGTACATGCCTAAAAGAGGCTTCCAGTTGATTTTTTTTAATTCCATCTTCTAGATGTCTTTAATATTTTAGACAACTTATCCCAACTTATGAAAATTCCATAGTGTGACAAGGCCTTAAAATCCTCAGCGGTTACAAAGAAATCCTGTGAAGCTAATGGAGAACAGAATTCAACACAACACCTGTAAGAAACAGTGTTAATAATAAATCAAAGGTAATCTCAGATACCAGCCTAAACGAGCCCTCAGACCTACAGTCCTGATCAAAATTTTAAGATCAGTTACAAAAATGGCAAGAATTCATATTTTGCACTGCTGGATCTTAAGAAGTTTCTAAGTAGAGCTTTGAAATCCAAAAAAGAAAAAATGGGAGTGAGACAAAAAACATTGTGTAAGCCTTTTAAGCCTGCTGCTGCTCAGCATCGTCTGCTAAATGACGACTACAAAAGTTGGGAGAAAACAGCTACGTGCACTTTGGGATTTCTTTGAATACGACTGCGAGTAAAATAAAATCTTATTACCTAGGTACCCTGGAGAATCTCTTTATTAGCATCCAGCCTGTTGAAGAACCAGGGCACTGATGGCTCAGCCCTTCAAGGCCAATCTAGGCAGATATTATTCTAACATTTATCCAAACAAAGCTCTGAGGGCATAGAGGTTCTGATAAATCTGAACACAGCTGCAGCAAATGATGGACAGACGTTTTGGTGTTTATTAAACAGAATTACATTGTCTCTGAGCTTCATCTATGTTCACAAGAAGTCCCAACATTTATGAACTTAAACAGCTGTGTTTCAGTTGAGTCATTCAGCTCTCAGCATTCACACTGAGTTTTCAAAGAAATTACAATTTCTTCAGTTTTCTTTGGTTTAAATTTAACTTTATTTTGAGATAAAATAGTAAATGACCCAGACTGAAGCTTATGAGTTAAGAGAAAAGCTGTATGATGATGGTTGAATGTGTTTTGACCAATCTTTATTTCAGAGAAGAACATCGCTGTAAGAGTTTTAAATGGTTCATGGAGGAGATAGCATACGACATCCCAGTGCACTACCCTCTGCCTCCAAAAAATGTTGAGTGGGGGGAGGTAAGCAGAAACTCAGCATGTCATCTTACTGTTTTAGATGTTGTCTTTAGCATAATATATCTCATGTAATGACTGTTTGCACAGATCCGTGGCTTTGAGACCAGTTACTGTATTGACAGTATGGGACACACAAATGGAGGGAGTGTGGAAATAGGCCCGTGCCACAGGATGGGGGGCAACCAGGTAACCATGGCAACAACCCATCCAAATTACTCACTGAAGTGTCACTTCAGTTTGTGTACACAGGCAGGAATACATCCTTCTTATACAAGAAACCACTATTATACACGACAACATCAGGTCTTTGTCAAAAGTGCTGGGATGAGCATTCCTAGCTAAAATACTCTTCTTATTTATTGGTAATAAATGAGTTATTCACACCTCATAGTTCTGTTTCTAGCTTATTTTTATGCAAATTTTAGCGTTTTTTAGCTATTTTAGCTATAAATCTGCTCTTTTATGCTGTTCTATTCATTTCTGCTTTTTTGTGCTTCTTTCAGCTTTTCAAATTAAACTCACATTAACTGTTTTGCTGTTAAATATTTTCAGCTCCATTTTAGTTTGTGGTTGAGATTTCCAGAACAGGACTTGAGGCAGGGTAGTACCAAGGCTTGTGCCAGGAATAAATTAAATGTTTTTGTAAAGGCCCCTGAGAGCTCAGAGGCACATAGGTGGTTTATGGTGGGCTGTGTTGTAGGTAGGGAGGTGGTTTATGCTGGACTGAATAGAACTTGTTTCTGTGCAGCTGTTCCGCATCAACGAGGCCAACCAGTTGATGCAGTACGACCAGTGCCTGACTAGAGGAGACAGTTCAGCTGTCATCATCACACACTGTGAGCGGAACCAGCACACTGAGTGGAACTACTTCAAAGTAAGAGTAACACACACACACAATGTTGGACAGCTTCTCTTAGGGTGTAATGTTTCAAAATAATTCAAGTTTAAGGCCTAAAAATGTAACCTACTTATTAAAAAGAAAATAAAGACCTAGCTGTCATAAAGTCATCTGAGTAGTTGAGGTAAATAAAGATGGTGGCTCTTTGTTTACAGAAATCTGTAGGATCTGAGCTGTTCATTTGTCTTCTGATGATAGAAGTGATAGTTGTTCTGTGTACACCAGTGATTATCTTTTAACAGTTTTTATTACAATCTGATTCGTCCAACACATTGAGCAAAAACATGGCTGTGCTGTTGGCGCTTGGTGATAACAAAAAGTGATGCAAGCTGCCTTATAAGGTGAAGGTTGACATACCTTTTTGCTTCTCTCTTTCCAGGATCTTCATCGGTTCACTCACGTGCCAACAGGTAACATCTGCATAATTTATCACATTTTCTATATCATATTTATTCACTGACTTTGATGAAAATGTCCATTATCCATTGACACTCCAGATGGGGCAGGAAGAGTGCTGCTAGATTAACATGTGACCCATACGTACACTGTCAGCATTATTATATTTAAATCACGGCTTCATAAAAAATACAAGACATCAATTTTATTTATTTATTTTTTCATTTTAAATGCAGAAGTATATTGATGTATCGTCCTTATAGAGTTGAGCTAATACAACTTGAAACCAACCAGAGGACACAGTCATACAAAATGTGAAAATGGTGTCATAAACAAATTTAAGAAATGGAGTCAAATAGGAAAACGAATAAAGTTTTGTTCTTTTATCCAGAACTAGGGCTGCCTTTGCTGTTTAAACTGTGAAAAGTTCAGGTCCAATCAGAACACTAACCGGTGGGCTGCAATAATGCTCATAGCTGTTTTTCTTCTTTTAGGGAAATGTCTGGACCGCTCGGACCTGCTTCACAAAGTCTTTATATCGGACTGTGACATCAGTAAAACCACTCAGAAGTGGGAGATGAACAACATTGTTGCTGTATGAAGACTTGTCCTCGTTTTTTTTTAAGAATTGGAACTGATGAAATGTGTCAAAACCACTCCGCTGTAGCTAAGGGTGGAGCCAGGATGTCCTGGACTCTAATGAACCATAAACTGGAGGAGAGCAGAACTGGCTGATAAAGACTGAAGCAGCTGGACAAACACTGAACTGCAAACAGAGCTCTTCTTTTATGGTGGTTGTGTTTACGTCCTGTCTTTTTCTGTTTGTTTTTTTCTGGGAATCCCAACAATACTAAACATTTTTGATTCAAGCACTTCTGTAGAAAGTGTCACCCAAACTCTTTTTAATGAACTGGTTGTTGAGGACAACTTTTGTTTGAAGGATTCTAGGCATTCAGTGTTCACACAAACTGGATGATGAAGTTTTAGTTTTACTCTGATAGTCAATCTGTTGATTTTCAGACTGACATAATGATGGAGATCAAATGACGCACAAAGACCCTATCGTCCCTACAGTTTGAAATCTGACATTTTATTATAGGAACACCAGACCAGAGTTATTATATCTTATTGAAGATATATCGGTTTATAACTAAAAGATTTTATTAATCATAACCTGTCATGAAAGCGGACTGCTTGCTTCATGCTCCACCTGGTTTTCAGCAGCAGGTTCATGTCTGCTTGTTTCTCCAAACCAGTTCAACATCCACTCTTCATTAGCTCTGAAATCCAGAGGTAAAAGTTTTATGTCTGATTTTAGAAAGCTATTAACAAGTTCCAGACTGCTTTGCCTTACTGAATGTTTTCAGAAGATGAGTTTCCTGTGGCATGCTCAGAGGAATGATGCTCAGGTGTCTGCTTTTGTTCAAAGGGGAAGAGGTTCTATTGTATTTATGAGAATGTTTGCATTTTGTACAGTAAAAACTGTTTTGCTTTTTTTTCTAAAAATGATCAAGGTGTAATTAATTAGAAGCCCTTAATGGTGTAAATATCTAACTTATAGCTGTGATTTAAAATGATGGGCTGGGTAGCGTGTGACCGATGAAATAAAACATTTGATTCTACCTTTTCTGAGTTTTTTTTTTTAATGCCTTCACACACGTTTGTTCTTCTGTCCTCATGGGGACTTTGCATTGACTTTTATTTTTTATTTATCAGTCATTTCTATAACCTAACCCGGACCCCTGACCCACCAATGGTATTTCCCCTGATGGGAACCAGGCTTTTGTCCCTGAAAGGAACAGTGAGCCCTCACCAGGCTGTGTGTACTGGGAAAATAGTCAAAAATCATCCCCACCAGGTAGCAAAAACATGTACGTACACACAGGTTTGTTTTTATATGCCTGTGGGGACTTCTATTCATTTTCTGGTGAGTTTAGCCTAACCCTGACCATTTATTTTAAAATTACTCTCTACCTGACCCTAAAACTAACCTAAATTCAAGTCACACCTTGGTCCCAAACCAAACCCCCACCCGAAATTAGCATCCATACCTGTGGAGACCAAGCAGTGGTCCCCACAAAGCACACTCGGCCCCCGTGGCTGCCTTTTTCTGGAAAATGGTTCCCACAATGTAGTAAATATGCACACACACACGCACACACAGCCTGGCTGAAACTAGGTCACCACCTGGATTTACCTAAGCAAACATTGGATAATTACCATGTGAGTGATCAAGTTATTTTATTGTTGTTTAACCAGGCAAAACTCATTGAGATCATAGATCTGTTTTTAAAGGGAGTCCTGGGCCTGAAGGCAACCTATTGTACATATTTATGAGGTGGGGGGAAACCGGAGTACTTGGAGAAAACCCACACATGCTATTTAAAGGAGGGATTCTCCATTGGTGGAATCATTATTTTACATGCTCTAAGACGGGGATCATCAATTCTGGTCCTCGATGTCTGCAGCCCTGCATGTTTTACTTGTTTCTCTGCTCCAACACACCTGATTTGAATGAGTAGATGATTATCAGGCTTCTGCTGAACATGGAAGAGGTAATTCACTGAGTGAATCAGGTAAGTTAGTCATTTTCCAGAAAAAGTTGAGTGTTGAGTCAGTGTTGTTCGTCCCTTCATATTTATTTTTCCAGCTTAGTTCCAATAAATTACATATTTTAGCATATATTTTACATTTTGTTTTTGATACTTGTATGAACTTGTGCACTAAATGTTTGTATTAACTTATTTTTTCCATGTGTTTTTACATTTCTCTGTCCCCTCTACTTGTTCATTTAAATAAGGTGGGCGGAGCTTCTTAGGTCAGCTCCTCTCCTATTGGTCAACAGACAGGAAAGAGCAGGATCCATGTGCAGATGTACTGTACATGCTGCTGCCTCGGTTTAAAGTTAGGTTTAAAACAAAGGCAAGGAAGAAAACACTTCTGTATTTGTTTTAAACTAAACTTGCATACAAAATGGATCTACACATTGTTCCTGTGTTTTCCTGTTTGTTGACCAATAGGAGAGGAGCTGACCTAAGGACTGCACACCTTATTGCATAATGAGGCAGAAATGTAAAAGCACATAGAAATAAACTTCTGTGGGGGAAAAAAATTCTACAAGAATAAATGAAATTACATTTAGCAGACACAAATGTATGTACAACATGAAAAACCCAAAAATATATTGAAAATAAAATGTAAATTATGTGCTAAAATATATAATTTATTGGAACTAAGCTGGAAAAATGAATGAAGGTCAAATAAATTATAAAATATGAGGTAAAGTCTTTTTATTTGTGCATTTTAAGTGTATTTATTTTTTTGGTACGTTGATATATTTGTTTTTATTTGTAATTCTGTCCATTTTGGTCAAACATAAAATGTCTGTTACTGACATCTAATGTAGTTATAATGTGTTGGCATAAAACACACCGAGTTAAGCATTTCTGTGAAACATTTCTCTGTTTATTCGTTCTTACAGATAAATAATTTGTACTATAAAAGCAAGTTTAAGTTTTTCTGAGTTTAAACTAAAATAAAAAAATATGTACACTGCAAAAAAAAAAAAAGAGCATTAGAGATGATACAAAATGTTTGCCATAAAGAACATACAAATCCACCATTTTTCAAACCACAACTTATGAAATATATGGATTTGGTAAAATTTAAAACTGCACAGGTGATGTTTAAAGCTACAAACAATATGTTTCCAAAGAAGATTGTAAATGTATTTAAGATTAGATAGGGAAGGGTAATCTAATGCAACCATGTGTACACAGCTCTCCTAAAAGTACTTTATATGCATATCAGTTTGTGATGAAATTAAGCAAACTATTACACATTTCAAGAGAAAATATAAATGTTTATAAAAATGAATGTGATATGCTAATTCTAAATAGTGTGTTAATGTTTAAGTTCTGATCTATAGATGATGGAGTAAATTGTAGAAAGACTCAAAAATGAGTTTTACATTATATTTTGCTGGAAATTTTATGTTGTAATTAATGCTTTATTCTTTTATTTGTTGTTGTTTTTCTCCCTGTATTTGTTACATGTATGTTTTATTTGACTATTTTAATATTATTTTTAAACTGTTCAAAAAAAACAAAACTGAATGCAGGGTTGAATGAAAACAGTTTAAATCAATACGTGTCGCTGTGTATGTAGTGATGAATATAATCAATATCAGAGGAAACAAGATGCCAAACTGGTTGAATGAATTAGTGTCTAAAAGCTGGTTCTGTTGTTGACAGTTAAATCCAGTCCTGTGGCTGCTGGAGGTTCTCCTCAATGTTTGGATCACGTCAAGTCGTCTTCAACAGCAAACCCTCAGTCCCTTCAACCATATCTGATAAAATGTAGAATTAAGAACAAAAATATGAAGATTTGTTTTTACATTTATTACAAATGTAAATGTCTGATTTGTATACTAAATATAAATCTGTATATGAAGTGACAGCTTAGAAATTAACAGATGTGCAGTAACATTACACAGCATTATTATTCAATGTAAAAAAGTGATTTCATTCTATCTAGGTGTGAATTACCTGTGAGGCAAAAGATAAGAGTTCATTTGGAATCCCACCAGGACATGATGCAGGTGGGCTCCAGAGGTCTTCCAGATGTTTCTGCAGAATCTCAGCAAGCACTGATGTTCATGGCTTCTGTTGTCCGTCCTAAACTGGATCCTGTGGATACATTAGATTCAAACTGGCTTTGTTCTTATTCACTTTACAGAATTTATTATTAAACAATTACGTCCCCTCTTCAATTTCCAGCCATTTTTAAAGCAGGCTAAAAATACTGGTTTAAAAAGCTTCTTACTTTTCATCAGAAATATTCTAAAACATGTCGGTGTTTGTGAATACACACGGAAAACACTAATTTCACAACTACACAACATGGCTTTGTAAATAAAATGGCTCAATTAAAGTTTGACAAACCTGAACAGCCTACATGTTTAGTTAAAATAAATGTTTATCACATAAAGTCTAATGTGGATCCCTTTAAATAATGTATTGATTGAAGTTATGCTGTTTGTTGGAGCATCGGTTTTATGATGCTGCCAGCAGCTGAAGCAGCTCACAAGGTTAATGCCCCAGAATCATTTAGGCTCAGCTATCTGAGCTCAGGTGACTGAAACACCTGAGATCATTTTCAGTCTGAGCCCAGGGTTTACTTTAAAAGCTTTTCTCTTACCTTTTTGCTCCTGGAAAGCGCAGAATCTTCCCGAACTGCTGGAAGTAAGAGCGGAGCTGCGGCTCATACAGACCCAGAGGGAGGTGGCCGGCATAAATCACCCCCGGAGACAAGCGGCCGTCCTGAGTAAAGACAGGAAAACAAGAGGAAGTTAGGTCACGAATCAAGAGATTTAAAACCATCATTTACATCAGGTTGTCACACAAACACTGCTGCTCAAATGTTCCATTTGTTCATCTTCATGAAGCAGATATCCCCCATGCTGCCCCTGGATCCAAACCACCAGAACCACATGGATCATTTTTGACCCAAGAGTTTCTGGAAGGCCATCATAAAAGTTACAATTCAATTTCACCATATAGTGTTTCGCAGGGTCAATTTTCTGAAGAATTTTAAATGACACTTCGTCAACTTCATTTACGATTAAATGTCTAGTTTCCAGTTGATATCGGGGATAAAACGGCAGTTTAGCGGAACTATTAATAACCATATTTTAAAGAAATTTTCTTTACATTGAGAAAATGTTTTTCTAGATTCCCCAGAAAGGACGCTAAATGCTTTTTTATAATAAACTTGTTATTTTTGTCTAAAGTTTACATTCATAAATGTAAATTTAACAATAAAAAAACTTGTTTTCTTCATTTCATCAAAGATATGGAAATGTGTTCATTCAATAACAGACTAACAATGAAAAGGCGCTTAAGATGATCTCTAAATGTAATTCTTTGCATATCTTTGTGTAATTAATACCCCTGGCTGTTTTGTTCATGTAAGTGCTGTGTTCTGCTTCATTCGTTTGTTGTATACTTATCATTTGTTAAAATAAAGATTTATAAAATAAAAAAAATTTTGACCCAAGAGAAGCAGGTTTAACTTAATTTGACTTAATTAAATCTCAGAATTAACCTTAAGATATAAAGGATCAAGAATCTCAAAGGTTTGGTCCCATTTATTTATAATAGAAAAATAAAAACCATTTTTCACCTTAAATCCACACAAATTAGTCGTTTTTTAAGTGATTCCTGTGAAACACACACCGCTAACAAGATGTTAAACACAGGATTATTAACGTAATGTTTTAAATTAATAAGCTAAACAGGGTTAAATCAGTCCGTCTTCCAGAAGCTAACCTGTTTAGCTCGGATCTTTTTCTTCTGCGCCTCCTGGATCTTCTTCTTGAACTCGGCCTCCTGGGGTTTAAAGCAAGCAGCCCTTCAGCCCGCTTCCCTTCTGCTTCGTCTTCAGTCATTTTTTACTCAACAAGTTAAAGAATCTGCACGACCCAGCTCTTCACCCAGCACGCTGGTCCGCCTGCACGACGTTGAAAAGAACCAGAAACAAGGTGAACGGAAGCGCTTTTTGTGAGAGAGCGCGTTTCTCACAGCCGGCCGGGAGAGGAACTACAAGCTGTTTATTATGGAAATGGAAGTCTCTGTTTCTCTTTGGTTGGTAGCTACATCCATAACAGCTTTCTGACATTTATATATTATTTATATATTTATATATTATTTTGATATGATCAATGGAGTAATGATAAATCCAGACGATTGGCTGTTCCGGTCACGTGGTCAAGACGCGCTCCTGCTCTTCTGGCCGTTTAAAAAAAGCGCTTGAATAAATTACACGTGTGCTTTGAGCAACACAATATTCATCTGGAGCTATACAAATCTGCACAATAAAAAAAATAAAAATAAAAAAAAAGGCACTTGCCTCTGCCCCTGTATACAAATACAAAATGTAAGAGTCATAAAATATAACAAAACATTTTTTGGTAAATAGTCAATACAGGCACTCCATTCTAGTAGGTGGCGGTAATGCACACCACAAGATCTTTGCCTACCGCCAATAAAATACATGAAGAAGAAGAAGCAGGAGCAAAGAGTTATGATACAAGGGGAGCACATAAATGGAATATCAATAAAGCTGATTGGGCAACATTTATGGGTATAAGCGATAGAGAAATGGCAAAAATAGATTTAAAAGTAGATATTTATGAGCTAAACATGTCAATATGTTCAGCTATTATAGAAGCAGCAAATAAGTCAATTAAGAAGAAAGGAGGAAAGAATAAGAAAAAAATAGTTCCATGGTGGACAAGAGTGTGAAAAAGCAATTAAATAAAGCTTTTAGAATGTTAAAAAGGAATCACAGCACTCAAAATCTCATGGAATATAAAAAACTTCAAAGTATTGTAAGAAGAACTATAAAAA
>JARVGW010000221.1:65864-81340 GCA_031762495.1 Anablepsoides rubrolineatus
AGATAGAAGAGTTTGTTGAATCTGACGTGACATGTTCGTACGAACCCTTCATGCAAACAAAAGTAAGAGAAATTTAGGAGAAGAATACGAACATGTTCTTGCATGAGGCCCAATGTTCTTCCACCATTCAGTAAGTTCATCAATGCGATTCAGGAAAACAGATTGTTTTGTGGACTAATTTAAATAAGTAAATATTCATACATATATATATAAAAAATGTACCTTCATCTTTTTGGCTTCAGCACGACTCTTGTAGCAAAACTCTACCAACGCGACCATCATGGCAAGACCCAGACCTCCAACCAGGATGTAGAAGACTCCAGCTACGTTACTCAGAGATAGGGCACTAGTTTTTTCCTGGCAAACACACACAGACAGACACACAACAAGAAAAACAATCACCCAAAGATAGCTGTTAGTGTTGTGTACCTGTCAGCAGCTGATTACATAAAGAAGCATATGTCCATTACATTTTGTTTTAATTGGCAGTATTGTAACAATAGGCATTTCACAAAGATAATTAGATAAACAATATTCAGATTAAATTACCAATAGACTGAAGATTAGAAATGGTTGTGAATCTTTGAACTTTATCAGTTTGTCAGTGTGTTGGTCAGTAAGTAATACACTTGTACAATTGGTTCTTGGAGCTTTTTCACTTTTTTCTTTTTCAAAAAGGTTGAGAGTTCAGCTTTCTACAAAGCAATGTTATGTTGTTGTATGTTGTGTTATTTTATATGTACTAAAGCACTCAACAATGTTTGGTGTGTTTTTAGTTTTTATAAACAAAATAATCTTGGATAAACACATTTTCTTTGAGTACAAAACTGTATTAAGCATATTGTGAAGTGAGAATCAACATATAACTGTGACTTGTGTGACACACACACACACACACACACACACACACACAATGGGTCCACAACGGCCCGCTGCCGTTAATGGGCACACTGATCAGCGCCCTGCCTGACATCATCGCCAAGGTGGCTAAGGCTAAGGACATTCCTGTTCCCCCGCTGCAAGCCCCACCTCCCACCGACGATTTGACAGGCAAATTCGCCACAACACACTTGATGGCGCTGGACAGCGGCCTGTGTCCCCCCTCACCCCAGGACCAGATCATGACGAGACTCAGCGATCGGTCCCCATGACTAACATTCATATTCATATTTATTCATATTGATTTTTAGCTATCTTTTTATGGGCTGGTTAGAGATTTTTTGACCGAGCCAAATTGTTACACGTCCCTGCATATGTATGACGTTCAAATTTCGTGCAGCTAGCACCTTCCTTTCTCAAATTATGACTAAAATTAATCCTAAAAAACATGTTGCTTTCTGCCCAACTAGACCGAGGTACTCTACGAGGCCATCTCCACCCACAAGACATGTTCTGCTGCATGTTGTCTTGTTCATGGTCTGCAGACATGTTCTGCAGACATGTTCTGCAGACATGTTCTGCAGACATGTTCTGCAGAGACCCCTTTTTTGGTTATTGTGACAGGCCTGCCATTAATTCAGACAAGAGATCCACCAAACAGAGAAGACGTCAACCACTCACAGACAGTGCACACAGACAGGTCTACCACATAAACAGGAGGTCTACCACACACAGACAAGAGGTTCATCACACAGACGAAAAGTCCACCACACAGAGACAAATGATCAACGCTCATGCCTAAACGATTTCAGTTCAATAAATGAAGAACTTTTTTTCGTGAGTCCTGTCATTGGAAACACATGAGAGGATTTTTATGTTTCCACAAAGAAAGACACGTTTTTAATTCAGAAAAGATGGACAAACACATTTCATAAGAATTTTCTTAAAACATTGATTTTTCATGGTCAATTGAAAAACAATTTGCTATAATTTTGTGGCATTTTAACAATATAATGTTACATTTGGGAGATTTCCCATGAAGCTACTATTGCTAAAAGTGTATTTCTCCATCACATAATCTTAAAGGTTTGTGGTTATATGATAAAACATGAGGAAAAACAAAAGTCAAACAGCAAAGACGAGAATCAGATCAAATGAGTCTGTTTGAACAGAGAATGTTGACACCTTAATTTTCCTGAGCTGGAACTAAACTGTAAGCTTACCATGCATAGTAAATGACCCACAAACACAAAACTAACCTTATTGGTAGAGTCCTTGAAGCCACACTCGCCTTTATCGTACCACCACTTGTTTTTCATCTTGTCTAGGGTCCCTTGCTCATTCAGTTTCAATACGGCAAGGTTTACTGGCACTCTTCAATGGGAATAACATAAATAACATCATTATCAATGTTATCTTATGTTATTAAGAAGGCAGCGGTTCTCATATTGTTCTTGTAACCAAGGAGGAGCCCATCAATCACTTGTATTTACAAAAATTAGTGACCCCACATAAACCTAGAAGTATAACGTCTCCATCCCCCAGATTTAAAATCTATATGAAGATATTTTAGTGATAATTTTCAGTTTTTAAGCTCCATTGTTTAGCCCCAGAGACACATTATGAGAGGCGCTGCGATGAAAAGCGGTTGTTTTTTAGCTGCAGTTTCCTAGAGGACAAGAGCCATTGATGCACAGAGTTTGGACCGAGTCTTACAAACCCTCTGTCAAAAGCTCTGATGTTGATGTCATCTGGTCTGAGGTCATCAAAGCCTGATTTAGACTTTAGAAATCTCAGCATCAACCAAACACGGTTCAACATTTTAGTGGAAGAAGCAGTGCAGAAGACAATACTACCTGTATTTTGGACACAGTGCTCATGAGCAACAGCTGAGTTTTTTAATGAAATAATATGAGTTTTGTATTTTCTTCTGTTGCGGTAAAACTACATCTGAACATTAATATAAGCGCTAATTTTGGGGACTACATGTAGCATTGTAACGGTGCTGCTTCTTATTTTAATTTTTTTACACTTAACAGATGATCCCAGTTTTAAGTTGTTTTACCTTCACCTGTACCTACTAGGGGTGTGTTTATGTTGTGTGTGTGTGTGTGTCTGTGTGTGTGCATGTGAGTGTGTATATTAACCTTGCTCTCCCCTCCTCCGCTGCCGCACTCTCCCTTGTCATACCACCACTTGTTTTTCAGTTTGTCCAGCAGGCCCTGCTCGTTCAACTTTAACACCGCCAGGTTCACTTGATTTCTACATAAACACAGTGCTTGTTAGAACTACATTCAACAGAAGTACTTAAGTGCAGGGCTGTGTACTCAGATGCTATATCCTAAAAAGCATAAATTCTTAGACAATCAAAACAGCTGAATGCTGTTTTAACTACAAACAATAACTGCATGGATTTATTCAGTAGCTCCGTAGTTCTACTGGTCGGTTTGACAGGACTGCAGAATGACTGCTAGCTGAACATTATGTTTCAGGGAAAACAAGGATGGTTTTCAGAAACCTGTAGCACCACAAAGATTCCCAGAGATTTGTGTGAACAAGAAACCAGTCCTCCAGTTATGAGCGAGGAACCAGTCTCATGATGTAGAGGCACATTGTACACTTACTTTCTTAGTGTGACAATTAAATCTATCCAGTGGTTCATGACAACACATTATCAGCCATTCAACAGGAAGACATTTATGGTGCTGCATTCAGACAGTTTGACATCTGGGGCCTCATGTTTAAAGTAGTGTGTCAGAGTAGTGTTTGAGTAGTATGAGCAGCTTGCAAACTAAAAGTTGGCGTACGCACAAAAGTGGAAAAGTGCCTCTCTTGACACGCCTCCATTTAAATATGTAAAATAGATGCAAATCCTGCGTGTGTGATTCTTCTCTCTGCACGACCATAAATGATTTCTAGATGCAGAAAAAGTATGATTTAAATGGAGAATGAGCGAAAAAATGTCTAAATAAGTAGTAGGGTGTAAAAATGTTTTTGCCACAAAGGAATACTGATTGTGCGGGTGTGCATGCATGGATGTGTGTGAAGCTGCTGTCTTCACTGCCACATTTCCCCCTATGCTCACACCAAACACGTTTTGAGCATCAAAAACGCACCCAATGATGTGCGGATTTGCACTTTCTAAATTTAGAATTGAGTAGCTAATTGCAAATAACGTTACAAGTTCGATCGTCAATATTGTCTTAAGAAAAAAGAGAGAACCGTCTAAACCCACTACGATCTGTAGCAATATATTTCATTAAAGTTTCGTCATCATCATCATCATCGGAGGGGAACGCCGTCTTTTGTTAACACAATGCACCTTTTATACATGAGGCCCCCTGGTTTTGCTCCCAAAGGTAGTTCAGATTTAGCAATTTTTTTTATAAATTTCAGATGAGCTTTAAAGAATGACATGAGTCTCATGCATCTTTTGTCTGAAAATTCCTGAGGATCAATAATTTATAATAAACCAAAAGTTTAAATGATTTAAAGGATTGAAATAAAATTAATTTAAAAATTGGAAGGATGTTAATGTTGATGATGTAAACAGAGCATATGATGTCATTCAAGGTCAAGCTGAGAGGATGCACTGCTTTCTGGGTAAGTTGAAGCCACCTGTCAATGAAGTAAAAGAAGTAGAAATAAAAGAAAAACCTTATTAAGAAGAAAACGTTGTTTTAAGATACAGTAAACATCGGATTAGAAGTTGAATCTAAAATGTATTTCAATGTGAGCAATTTCTTCCCTTAAGGAACACAAGAATGTAGTAAAGTTACTGTGAGGTTATTGTGAGCATTTGAAATAAATAAGGAAAATAAAATAAAAGGAGGATTTTTAGGTTTTGTCAGGAAAATTTAAGTTTTTCACCATCAAGAAAAATAATAACAAGAACAAAAATAAATATGTGGATGATTTTCCCCTCAAAAACAAAACAATGATTAAACATTTGTGTTTGTTTTGATCATTTGTGTCTGTTCTCTTTAAAATCGTCTTTGACCCTGCAACTGAAAAATCAGAAAATCTGATGGTCATTTTAATTTTTCTGTGTTGTTTTCTGTAAAAATCCTGATACACTTTCAGCTGTTTTTACAGTGTTATTATGTACAAAGGGATTTTAGCAGTATTTGAGTGGTTGGAAAGAATTGGGAAGATTAGACTGTAAAGTTTTTATTCCTCAGGAATTTTCTTCAGACAAAAGTAGCATGAAACCTTTTATTGCTCATTAAATCTGAACCACCTTTGGGGGCTAAACCAGATGTCCAACTGTCTGTATGCAGCACCATAAATCTCTTATTGCTGGATGGCGGATCATGTGATATTTACCACTTGTCTTCACTTCTTCTGATCCAAACCGGACATACTGTAGCAGCATTAGCAGCCTTCCCATCAGATCATTTAGAAGGAGTTTCCCTCCATCATTTGTGGCCAATGAACACATTTACTGGAGTATATCTTTGGAAGTGACTGAACCTTTACGTTTATCAGAACAGACTTGATTTTTATAACTGTAGGAATTTATGGATTAGTCCAAATCCTGATAATATTGATATTAACAACATGCAGTTTAAAGCTTGGAACACTGTACTCTCCAGTTTTGATGTCCAGTCGCATTTTTTTACTTTTTGAATTAACCATGTGCTGGATGACTGAAAATCTACACCAACGCCTAGGTTGGTGTTGGATCGCATCAATATTAGTGTGATGGGATTTATATTTGAGCTTGTTTCTCTTATCTATTTTCATTCTCCCACTCTTGCTCCATCCATCCATTTATTTTTTGTTCAGGGAGGCACAGCAGCTGGTGTTTATCTCCAACAGTTATTGTGCAGGAGGTGTGGTACACCTGGGAAAGGTCTGCAGTCCAGCACAGGAACCCAGAGACAGATGGACAAACAACCATCCACGCTCTCAAACTCACCTCTAGGGGCAGTTTAGAGGCACTAATGAACCTTATATGTATGTTTTTTGTTTGTGGGAGGAAACTGGAGGAGAAAACCAATGTGTGCTAGCGGTGGCTAGCAGCAGCCATTGTTGATGTTTGTCGCAGGATGACATCATCCCAACTTTGAGCACTATAAAGAGGTAATGAATAATATTTCCATATTTTGCTCAAACAGTATCCTGCCTGTCCTCTTAGCAGGCAGACTCCTCAGTAACAATGTCACCATGTTGTTTTAGCCAGGACCTGATTTGCTACGTAAAATCTACAGCAGCATTTAATGAAGGCTTTGTTTGCTTATTTTATAATTAAAGTACATGAAGAACAATATGACTGATAATTTGATAAAATAACAGAACCATACACATGCTGACTGTAACATCCTATATCATTTACTACACTTATGATAACTTCAGGGTGGCACAGATGTTGGTGAAGTCACCTGACATCAGGAAGGTCACAGATTGACCTCCCAACCTGGATTATTTCTGAGTGGAGTTTACATGTTCTCCCAGTGCACATGTGGACACAGAGTACCTCCCACAGTCCAACAATATCAGGTTCATTGGTAATTCAAAACCATGAATGAGAGTATGAATAGTTATCTGTCCATGTATCTCTGTGATAGGCTGGATTCAGGTCCCTCACCTCTCCCACAGTGACTGCTGGAGACAGACACCAGCTTGTGACCAGAGAGGAAAAAGCAGATAAAAATGGATGAATGACTTCTTGTTTGTCTTCCTACACAACCCAAAAATGTGCAAAAAAAATTAGGCCACATTTCCACTTTTATATTTTGCTCCCACAATTGGATGTTTTGGATTTTTACATTTTGGTACAGAAAAGCACAAAATGAAGTTCTGTCACTGACTAACTTCTCCAGAACTGGAACCTCTGGATCGTTCACTCAGAATGGAATTATCTTCATGTGGAACTGGACCAAAGAACCTAAATGTTCTTCTCCTAAGACTGCTCGAAGGATTTCTTCACAAGAAAGGTGTAATTGTGTTGTGATGATCATACCAAAGAATGACTTTCAAGCTTGCAAAAAATGCTGGGAACTTCCTCCGTAGACTCTTTCAAAAATGTGTGAATGTTTTAAAAACCGTGTTTTCAACAATGACATTTTCCAAGCAAAATATAAAAAAAATAAATGTGGCCTAAAAATCTGAACCAATGTAAAACGTCAAAGTTTCACATGTCATCACGTCTCTTTTACACCTGATTGTCTCATAATTGGGATTACGTGCCACAACCTGTTGGTGTCATTCTTACAAAAGAACAGGTGAATGTGGTGCCAATAATTAGGCTGCACACATACTAACAAGAGCTACAAGTTTTATAAAAACTCAAGCTTTTCTCCAATTTAGAACCATGCTTCTCTGGAAGCTGATGTATATTAGAGTTGTGAGGATTAAAAAAGGGATTAGAACAAACATTAGGCACAAAATGACAATGTATCTCTAATGATACCTTTTGTAAGAATCAGGTTGCTGCTTCGGAAGGGAATTAGACTTTTAACAGAAGAAAACGTAAACAAACACAAACAACAACAATCATTTGAGTCAGGCCTTAAAAAGCTTAGATATCATAATTTAGAAATAAACTAAACTGCAAAAAAATATTTTCCCAAAAGAAGAATCTGTTAAACTACAACAAACCCAAGAAAATGAAAAGTTTATAGTTTTAAACTAAATATTATTTTATTTTTGTATCTATCAGTTTTTAAAGACACGTTTTACACACAGTAGGTCATAAAGAGCGTCCCTCTTGGTAACTCTTCCTTTTGTTGCCCTTTATCCCCGAATTTAATTAGATTTTTATTAGAATAAAAGTAATAAACAGCTGTTATAACTGAGGAACATCTTGTTATAACACAAGGTTGAGATATGTCAGCTGACTGGTGTTTCTCCTGAGTCTGTTCAAACTTTAAAGGATCAACAACACCTGACCTTCTCACAAAGACATATTACCAACCCAGTCAAAGGACCAGCCTTTATCAAAATAGAAATAATTTCACATGTGTCATTGTTCATTTTCACACACACACACACACACACACACACCTTACATATCCCCTGAGACACACCAAGCCGAGCTCCTGGGAAAAAAAACTCTTCCCACTGAGGTACATGTCACTGCACGAGGTTTCTTCTCTACACCACGAGGTAAAAATTTAAAACAAAAAAAACTCTGATATCCACTGTTATTTTGACCACAAACCTGTCCTGGTTATAGCTCCACAATTTTTTGCAGACATATTCCTCCGTGCAAAATGTCTTTTTTATTCCTTCATCCATGAGTTTTTGGCCATTTGATTATCTTTATCTGTTATTGTCTGCTATCAGGTACAACAGTCAGATTCTGGAAGCGAGTGGTTAAAGCAAAATGCAGCGTTCAAGCACTTTCAGCACAAGCAAACACCTCTCACAAATTTCGGACCAATCGCACAATTAATTTTCTGGGCAAGTTTTGTTGAGACGGGGTGGGAGACTTAAAGCTGAGAACAAAATGACATGATTTGATGAAACTATGACAATGACAGACGAGTTCGTCTAGAGCAGGGGTGGGCAATTCAGGTCCTCGAGGGCCGCAACCCTGCATGTTTTACTTTTTTCCCTGCTCCAACACAGCTGATTCAGTCAGTGAATTATCTCTTCCAAGTTCTGGAGAAGCCTGATAATCACCCATTCATTCAAATCAGGTGTGTTGGAGCAGAGAAACAAGTAAAACATGCAAGGCTGCGGCCCTCAATGCCCACCCCTGGGCTAGAGCTTCCTTTGCAGTTAATTCTGACCGACTCTCCATGTGAGGGATGAGTAGTTCCATTTCAACTACTGCATCTGAGAACTAACAAGGCCTCTCAGGCAGGACTGTAAAGCTTGGAACTCCACAACACATTTTGAACTGAAGAAGCTTCCTGAACAGGAAGAGAAACATCGTCAGCTTCAGAATAAAAGTCCATTTGTTTTGTTTTTAACATTACTTTTGGATTTATGCTTAAACTGCTGCCAGTGGATGGCTTCCTATTTTGTTTTGTTTTAAATACACATGCACACACACTTATTTTAGTTTTATATTTTTAGAATTGGTTAAAATAAGTTTGATTAGCCCATTTTAACTCAAATATTTAGATTTTTTGTGTTAAATCATAGTTTTTAATCAAATTAAAGCTCAAAATCAAATGAAATCTAACAAAACAAAATATGCTAAGGCAAATTTCTGTATGTTTGTTAGTCTCAAAGAATGTTGCAGTTTATTTAGTATATCATGATATCACAACAAGCTCTCTTTAAGACCTGAAATCTCTTTAAAAACTGGAAAAAAATCTCAGTCATCACAGCAACAACCCCTGGCCATTGGTCAGAGGTGGCAACCATGACACAAATACAAACCGCTGAGAAGATGTCATCAGGGTAGGTGGATTATTATAACAACGAGTTAGCTGCCATGCCCCATTCATCACATTCAAATCCCAAGAAACCCCCAAGGCACAAAGGCTCCCCACTGGCTAATTACCATCTGAGCAGGGCGGTAGGTGCTCAGTCTGTGTGTTCAGATCATTTCTTAGTGAGGGAAACATTCATTAAAGCCAAGCAATTGCACAATCCCCTCACCATTTTGTCATGTGAAGACAAAGTTGTAAATGGGGAGGGGGACAGTTTGCTCGGCAGCAAGTTAGTAGTGTGAATGGTACATGGCAGTGCAGGTTTGCCAGCATTGTTATACTGATCCACCCACCTTAATGTGGATCCTTTAGGTGTGGCAATCCCATAGCCTTTGGAGTCCAGGTTTCCTCCCACCTTCATGGTGTCACAAGGTTTTCTTTGTTCGATGTACTCGTTCATGGTGGACTCCAGCAGGTAGGCGTACTTCCCTTTGGACTTCCTGACCCGCTGCACTCCCTCTGACGTTTTCTTGACAAAAACAGAAGGCTCTGCTGATTTCATGTACTGCCACATCTTGTCAAACAAGGCGATTTTGGAGCGCTGAAAAACAAGACACAAATTCAACATCAATGCAAGTGTACTGTGTGTTTGTTGGTACCCTTACAGCTCATTAAAACAGTACATTATTGTCTACTTGTCTTCAGGTACACTTGTCATTAGAACTCTACACCATAGGGCTGAACATGTCTCACTAGGACAGAGAAGGTTTGCTCTCCAAACCTGTGGATATCCTAACCAGGCCTTTGTCAAATCTGTGAGGAAATTGAAACTGAGAAAGCCTCTGTTCTCTTAGCACTCAGTTGATAAACACCCAGACCCAGCTACAAGGATCAATCTAACGCCTGTTGCTCCAAATTGGTAGATGGAGCTACAGTGCCTGCACATGGTCAAATAAATACAGTAAAACTAATTTTAGCCATTTAGATTTTTACACTAAAATGTAGGGATGTAACGATTCACTCAAGAACCAATTCGATTCGATTATCGATGCAGATAAGTTGTTTACAAATTACAGGCAGGTGTGAGTGGAGCAGAAAGCACCGATCACTAAAGCAAACCGAGTACAAACATTAAACCATGACCTTGTGCCACCTCTGTTTGTAGACCTTACCCTAAAGAATTCTTTGGTGGATCCAGAATCCAGTGTCCCATATGCTATCTCCGTCTGTTTAGCAAGGTCCTCAGCACTCTCAATAGGAGAAACCATTCTTTCTACTGTCAGGAAGGCAGCCAGATTGGCAGTGTATGAGGAGATAATAATCAGAGTGAAAAACCACCAGACGCCTCCAACAATACGACCTGAAAGAGACCTGAACACAAGAACACAATCAGCTCAATTCTTACAAATTTTTAATTTAGTACTTCTGAGATGAACTAGAAAGAGCAACAATGGGGACAATAAAAAAGATAGAACAAAGTAAATAATAATATATTAATATATATATATAAATAATTCGGCATGAAGGAATTCCTTCTACACATCGGACTTCTTGGCCCTCGTACCTGTTCCCCCACGTTTGTCTTTGACTTTGTATCAGTACTCTTGTGCCCACATATTTAGAACATTTTCATAAACTGATTTGTTTAATGAATGTTGTGTCAAATCTAATGAGCTCAAAAACAACATATCAGTATGAATGAATGCTACATTATTTAACGTTAAACTGTTTCTGTATTACAATACAAACAGGTGTGCCACATCCTAACATGAACATTATTTGGCTAAGAATCAGAATCAGAATACTTTAACGATCCCCGGGGGGGAAATTGCAATTATTACAGCTGCAGCCGTTCAAGTAAGCATTAGAGATAAAGTATAAATGGAGAAATATTTGAGCACACAAGGACGAAATAAGTATAAAAACTCTAGAGAACCAGATGAACACAGAGAACAATGAGCATCCTTTAGCGTCTGTACAGTTAAAATAGAAATAACAACAGTGTAAATAGAAATAACAACAGTGTAAACAACAGGAAGAAAGGCTAACAAACCAAATGAACAGCATCTCATAAAAGCTTAAAGGTTACAGCAGAGCTGATGTAGAGTTTAATTGTGTTGTAATTTATGCCATTATTTTGTTATAGTCTGTGCTTTTGTTTGACTGTTAATTCGATTTTTGGTTCTGTTTTTTGTACAACCCCAAATCCATTTTCTGGTACTTTAGACAAAAGGACCACAACATGTAACTTAAGCACCAATACCCTTAACCAGTTCTGCTAAACTATAAACACAGATCCTGCTTTACACTAAAATTTCAGTTCTAAAACACACGTTTTTCAAGACACTACACACATTCTCTGCATTTTGGCACATTTTTCATGAAAAAATCCCTTGTCACAAAGAACACACTGTCATTGAATGCTCTAAAATTAATTGTCCTATTATGTACACTGACCCGTCACATGGGCAATCACCTGTCCTACAGATTTACATTTAGCAATCAGAACTTTAGCTTTAGAGTGAGATGAAGAAGAGGACAAAGAAGGCCAAGGACTAAAATGTAACATCTGATCAAGATGTTTAATATTGATACATTCAACACAGGTCTATAAAATAGTCATTTACAATCAGTTTCTAGTTTAGGATGCAGCCAACAGGAAGCATCAATTTTGGGTGATTTTTGCATTGGAACTAGGATTCACTCTTTAAGTTTTCAGAAGATAAATTTTAAAATTAACAATTTTAAACTTAAGCAAAAATAATTAAAGGTGTAAGTACTGTATTTAAAAAAAAATACACTACATGCTCGGCTGGGAATCTAGGTGTTCAGCTGGGGAACAAACTCCAGGAAAGAGATCTAGGGAGGTGTGCAGCTGCAAACCAAGCTTCAGGAAGGTTGTTGGCTACAGATCGAGATCCAGGTAGGCATTTGGCAGAGAAACGAGCTTCAGGAAGAAGATCCAGGAAGGAGCTCGGCTTCCTCGGCCTCGTGGGGACATCGTAGAAGCTGGGCATTGGTCCCCACGGGTCCAAATGCAAATTACAGGTGTGGGGTTAGGTTTATGATCAAGGTTTAGGTTAGTTTTAGGGTCAGGTAATTTTTACCTGTGAGGTTAATTCTAGAGTATATGGTCAGGGTTAGGCTATAAAGTCTAAAAAAAATGAATGGAAGTCAATGGAAAGTCCCCACGGGTTTCAAGAACAAACGTGTGTGTGTGTGTAAATGAGGACACAGATTGTAGTATAAAAAGCTTTGAGTATCCTGGTTGGATAGAAAGGCACCATATAAGTACAGTCCATTTACAATAAAATACTTGAAGAAAAGTAAATATTAAAGAGAAGAAAAAACAATGAAGCAGTCCTATCCAATCAACTGTGAGACCAACCTTGGGGAGATGTCACAACCCTGACGCATGAAAGCACCCAGTGAGAACCAAAGTGAGTTAAAGATCCCAAACTCGTTAATGGATTCAGTTGTGAGTGGCAGGGCTCCATCCTCTGGTTCCTCAAGTGTCCACTCATACGGGCTGAATCTTGACACCTGTAGTGATGCAACATTAGAACATCAGGAGATTCAGACCCACATTACTTTGATCAGTAGTGACAATTTCATGGAACGCTATGTTGTGTAATTTGCTAATCATTGAAATATGACTCTGAGTAACTACCACATAAAATCTTAGCTCAGTGTCTGTAAAAATAACTAAAGATGTAAATTTGTGAACTGTCAGTTGTTTGTCTCTGTGATGTCCTGAGACATGTTTGGGGAGTACCTCCACCTCTAGTTTGTTTACTACTGATGCTCAGCACCATCTCCCTGCATCCCTGCACAAGATTTGTCATTGTCTAAGGTATAGATGAAGCCAGAACCAGGCAGACACAAAGAAATTCAAATCTAATTTATTTTTTTAAAAAAGTCTGACAAGGCAGCAAAACGTACAAACACAGGGAAGCATGGACAGACACAGAGGACCAAGATCAATAGTGAGAACCATAAAATAAACCAGCAAAAAAGTGGTGGCAAGAGACCAGTTAAATATAAACTGAAGGAGAGAGAAGATAGGCAAAAGGTTTTTACTGATAACGATGGCTAGATTTTCTTACGTGTGTGTTTGAGAGTATTTTATTTATGTACAGTAAAAAATCATGTAAAATTGATAAGGAGAATTTACTATGCAAACCTTTACAAGTGTTTGAACACATGTGACTGATTAAATGAATAAACCTTACAAAAACTGGGGAATTGAGTGCAAGATGTTGAACAAATACTTGGCCCCTCTATGAACATTGTGGCCCCTCGATGGCCCCTTACACTGAAAAATCCTAGATCTGCCACTGAACAACACCACTGCCTCAAGTCGTATTGAAGCCACATGGGAAAAGCTTGAACTCACTCTTATTTCGTAGTAAAGAGGGTTTCGTGTTCTTCGTCCTGTACCCAGAATGCATCGCTTCAGTTCTACTACAGTTTAAAATTACTAATATATTGCATGCTTTCTTACCGAAACCCTAAAAAAATATAAGAAAACGACCAAGAAGCAATCGAACTATTTCCACAACAACTATTTTTAACACCATGAGTGAAAAAGTCTGTTTCAACAAATCACCTCCAAAAACTGCAACGACATCAACTCACAGAACCACTGACTGACATGATGACAGTACAGGTAACTCCAAAACAGGTTTACCTACCAGGAAGAGGACAACACTAACACCAATGTAGGCGAAAACAATGCACATCCAGATCTCATAGGCCAAGGGGTCCAGGAAGGAAAAGACTCCTGGTTTAGATTTCTGAGGCTTTTTGATCATGATGGAGATTCCCAGAGACATGAAGGGTTTGGAGAAATCAATCACCTCTTCTCGAACAAGTGTAATGGTTAGTGGCGCAACAGCTATATCTGCTTTCTGTAGAAAATAAAAACAGAAGATTTGATTAGAAGTTGTTCAGAGTGGGGGTCAGATACTTTGGTTTACCAGTGCATTTTGTTCATCAGACAAGAATTTCTACATTTTAATCCTGATCTAAATGGGTTGTCTTTGTCTGTCTGAAACACACCACACACACCCAGCACTACAACAGTTTATTCAACTGTTTCTTTATTCATTTGACTTTTATTCTCTTTTGTTATCCAGAATGAAAACTTGTTAGGTCCATCCATTTTCTTCCACTTATCTGGGGTCAGGTTGCGGGGCCAACAGTCTAAGCAGGGAGACCCAGACTTTCCTCTCCCCAACCACTTGGGCCAGCTCCTCTGGGGGAAGCCCAAGGTGTTCCCAGGCCAACCGAGAAACATAGTTCCTCCAGCATGTCTTAGGTCTTCCTCTTGGTCTCTTCCCAGTGGGACGTGCTCAGAACACCTCACCTGGGGGGCATCCAGGAGGCATCCACACTGGGCTTACGCCTTATTGTGGTGAAGGGGTTTGAGTGTCCCAATGATTCTAGGAGCTATATACTATATATAATACTATGTTGTCAGGCCAAGGCAAACAGGTCCTAGGTGATGGATCAGACAAAATGCAACATAAAGACACCTTATGATGAATAAAATATAAAGATTCAGTGTTCCTTTGCCCAGATGTGGGTCACCGGGCGAGCGCCTGGTGGCCAGGCATTCGCCCATAGAGCCTGGAATGTCACCTTGCTGATGGGGAAGGAGCCTGAGCTGGTGTGTGAGGTTGAGAGGTTTTGACTAGATATAGTTGGACTCATCTCGATGCACCGCTCTGGCTCTGGAACCAGTCTCCACGAGAGGGGTTGGACACTCTTTCACTTGGGAGTTGCCCCTGCTGGGAGACACCGAGCAAGAGTGGGCATACGTATTGCTTACGTGTGAGGGAACAAGTTCTGACTGTTGTTTGTGTGCTTATGTGGCAAACAACAGTTCAGATTACCCACCATTTTTGGAGTCCTTGGAGGGGGTCCTAGAGAGCGCTCCGGATGGGGACTCCCTTGTTCTACTGGAGGATTTCAAAGCTCACGTAGGCAATGACAGTGAGACCTGGAATTGTGTGGTTGGGAGGAACAGCCCCACTGATATGAACCTGAGTAGTGTTTTGTTATTGAACTTCTGTGCTCGTCATAGATTGTCTATAACGAACACCATGTTCAAGCATAAGGGTGTCTATACTGTATGTGCTCTCAGCACCAGGACAGCGCTTCATCAGGTCCCTCCGGACCCCAAAGCGCTTTACACTAACAGACATTCACCCATGCACACACACATTCACACACTGATGATAGCAAACTACATTGTAGCCACAG
>JARVGW010000221.1:238766-253042 GCA_031762495.1 Anablepsoides rubrolineatus
AGTGAAAGTAAAAGAAAAAAGAAAACAAGGTGGGGCTGTTTTTAAAAAGACCCCAGGCTCCCCAGGTAAACGCACATTCTGTGATTCAGATTGGAAACTGTTACACATTTAATAATGTTTTTAAAATATTGTCATTTTGATATAATCTGATAATTGTTATACAAATTAACTCTTTGATTATTACTGTTGTTTGCAGGGGGTGGGGACATAAAAGCTTAAGTTTTGTAAAAGCTTTATCTGAAAACTAACAGTAAACCATGACATCACAATGACAGCAAAGGTGGCACTGTATTTTCTCTACAAGATGAAAATATAATTGGAAGTACAGACATGCTAACCAACCAACACTACTGTTGTCACTCAGCTCATATTGAAACACTAGTTTCATTAGTGCAAGCACACAATGACATGACACAAACTGAGCCTGCTTAGACTATTTATAAAATACTTAGGGGAACATTTTCTTTAGATCTAGTGAACCAAATCTGACCAGATTTAAATCACAGTTCTATTGACTTTAAATTTGCATGTTTACCTCATGCTAATGCAAATATGCCTTATTGGTTACATGGTGTAAATAAAGACACAGTCACTGGTGGACATCTTGGACTCCAAATTCTCATGCGTCACACTGAGGATTATCGATGTGTTCCCACAATCTGTGCCCTGTGTGGAAGTTGAACAGCTCTGAACAGATCTGAATGGAGGTTGGCTACTCTACTGTTGTGTTTATGGAGTGTGTGTGTGTGTGTGTGTGTGTGGAGGGGGCTTGGGTCGCTGTGCTGGCAGAGCTCTGGGCGAACTGCAGGATGTTCACCTTGCGGCGGGGCACAGGGCTCATTATCACAGCAGGACCTGGTCACATCAAAGGACCAAGGAAAGGGCAAACATTCTGCTGAAGTGCCACTGTCAGCAGGCCTGCAAGCACACACCCAAATACATACACAAAAGGCAGAATGCACACACACACTTAAAAAACACACTTGAGCACCCTGGATGTTTACATCCACAAGGAAGATTGCTGCTCTCAAGAACATCACGTTTTGGATTTTATTTTAAAGATATGCCAGCTGAAATATTCTATTAGAATTACTGCAGAACTTGTTAGTTTTATATATATTCATACACACAATAACAAAACATAAGTAGCTACCTGAAGCATGTTACCTGTTTAAAAAAAGCCTTCAGTTTCATCATTCAACCCAGGAGCAGTGTTGATCTCAGGGCTTCAGGTTTAAACTCAGCCTTTACCAAAAGCAGAAAATATTTGCAATACACTTTTCCTGAATCAATCGGCGTCTCTTTTGAGCAACTATTTATAGCAGCCCCACTGCTGCATTAACCCACTGCATGATTTATCATTAGAAGCCAGCTCTGGTCTGCTGAGTAGCTACATTCATGCCAGGCAGCTCAGTGGTGCCAACATCCACATTCAAAAAACACTCGGAAGGCCCTGAGTGATGTACACACACACAAAATACTAAATTGCAGCACAAGCTAACTGTGTGGCTAAAACCTTAGCAACAATACAACAAAACAGAAGAAGAGCGAGGGAAAACAGAACAGAATGAGAGAAAAAGTGCTGATGAGTTGCAGGAGCTTCATAGATCTGTCGAACAAGAGCGGATTTGCCTGCTACACCTAGATAGTGCCCCCCCTCCTCTCGCTCAGCTTTCGCCCAGGTATTCTGGGCATGAATGGCTGTCAGTTTGGATTTTGGAGCTCAGCGTTGAGGGGGAAAATAGAGTCTGGTGGGGGTCTTTGTGTGTCTCTACTGGTGGAGACGAGCGCAAGAGACAGTACTCGTCTCACTAAGCTCCGGCTAGGCTCAAATGCAAAATTTCACCTCACATCTATGGAAAGGAAGAAGAAGAAATTTAAAAAGATAGAAAGCTAGAAAGTGCATGAAGCAGCTGGCTATATAGGGGCACTGCTGTGTTAATGAGGAAGACTTTTAATGGTACACACAAACACACACACACAGCCAAAATATGGATGGGGAGGTGATTTGAATGAGAGCTGCTTCTGCCTGAGCTGAAGAGAATATTGACCTAGTTTTCCTCCTGTATTTCACTCAAACAGATGCACACCCACTCACATTATGTATAAGAATGAAGCAAATAAAAATATAAAAGGATTACTTACCACTGATGACATGACATGAAATTTAAAAAGATAAACTGAAGGGGAAAGGTCAAAACTGTGTAAAAATACAGCTTTTTGTGATGCAAAGTCTTAGCATCACCAAGCTAGCCATCATGCCATGTATCCTTAGGTGTTACAACACCTGTGTCCTGAACCTTTGAACCCGTTATCACAGCTTCACTAACCTAAAAGGACCTTTGTTCTTCAAGATGAGCACCTTCTGTACTGTTTATTTCCAAAACTGATTTTCAGCTGACAAAAGGAGCTGTTTTCTAAATAATTTGATCATCTTGATCTAGGTAATAATGAGGCATGCTTCCCACTGTCCTGTTAAAAAGCACTCATGGTTGTGGATCACATTGCACACCTCTCATCATTCACATAATGGGCCGTGCAACAATATCAAGCCGCCTTCTGTTTGGGTGCGATTCCACGTTTTAAGGGATTAACTGGTAAAGACTACCAACAACTGCCTTTCAACGTGGAATTAGTCATTAATCAAACCACACATTTCAGGATTTCTTTCTAACCGGGCACACACGCCCCTGCTAAGATCTGAATGGCAAGCAAGGAGCTATTCAGATCTGATCCCTTCCGAACAAACGGCTTTTCTCCCACCCCACAGAAGCAGGGAACTCTTAAAGAGCCTCTCCAAGGATCCGAACGGTCACAAGAAAACCCTGCCCCGTCAATTAGCTTTGTGGCAGGGTTTAGTGGGCTTTAACACAAACAAAACAATGAGCGTGTACCACACGGCAGAGGACAACATCTGCTTATCCCTCGATACATCCAAAGAAATGGTAATTTTGGGAACATAATAGGGACTCCTCATGCATTGGGTCTATAGTTAAAGAAACAATATAGTTGTACTTGTGCAACTGATGCAATCAATCTGGATGGTTGGTCTGATAATAAACACAACAGGGCTGTAATTCAGCTCTTAGCTATATCTATAAGACATCTTTATGAGTTACTCAGTCTATTAAGTCTTGTGAATGACGATAAACAAAATATATGATTTGTTAGATTTAAAGAACAAAGTGCTAAATATGAATGTAAGCATATATGCCTGATTATGTAATAAAATGAAAACACAAAATCAGAAAAATACAAATCCTATTATGAGTTGCAGATATGCCACTGGCATATTGTACGCAGTATTTTATTCCTAGTTGAGTGCAGCTGTTTATGTCAAATAAATGATAGCAGAGAGCTTAAACCTTACAGCCCTACCATTTTTAATCAATCTCAACTAAATGCAGACTTCTATCATCTAACCCATTTTTGACCGAGACAGGGAGAGAGAGGAAGGGCTGCTGGAGACACCTGCTTTTTCTCCAGACTGGTGTACATGATTGGCCTTAAATTCTAATTTAAATAACCTCGTGGATACCTCACATTTCTAAATGGTAGCATGCAGTTTTCACTTAATTCTGTCCAACTCAGACAGAAAACTATAACATGTTTTAGGAAGCTGAACTGACTTGCTTTCTTTACATCTCATCTCCACGGTTGAACATTGACCAACAACTGTAGCTGGTGTGGAGCAGGTTGAACTGGTTGGTGGTGGGAAAAAGCAGAGCTCAATTGATAATTTAAAGGGATCCATGATTAGTTGTAGCATTACACTTTATTTGATAAACATTTATTTTACAGTTAAAATATGTTTATCAAATTAAGTCTAATGTTACAACTATTCATGGATCTCTTTAATTTAATTAATAATTTTTGTTTGTAACTAAAAACAAGTGGCCAAGATTTTCATTAATGTATTCACAGTCCTTTTAAAATGACAAAAAAAAGTGTAACTGAACTCCAATTGACCTGTGGTTGAGAAGTTAAACAGCTAACAACTTTCTTATTTGTGTTTTGTTGATGAGAGAATTGGAAATGTAAAATCAATGTCTGGGGGAGGGTGGAGGACACTTCCATTTCCTCCGCCTTTCATCTCAAAAGATAGGGGTACAGTGGGGGTGGATTGATTTGAGGTTTTGATGCATTGTTTGATGACGGGCATCTCAAAGTGCAGGATGCCTCTGTGATGTCCCTCCATTGGGGAACATGAAAAGCATCACCTGGCCCCCGAGCCGAGGGTTGTGGCCGATGCTGGATTTAAGGGCAGGCTCCTGCTGAGCTGGTCGGTGGTTCTATTCATGCCACATAATCCATTCAGCGTGACCTTTATATTTTCTGAGTCGTTCCACTTCCCTCTCAGCTTATTTTGCAGATAATACAATCCTGATCAACAGCATTTTGAGATGATATATCTCATTTATTTAATTTGTACACGCCACAAGGAGAATAAGAGCTTTCCATCACCGACTTTGCCCTCCAATGATCAAAAGAAACATGGAGTACAAGGCGAGCTCATCAGATCAACAAACAAATTCTTGCTGAATTTTTTTGTGGGTTTCATCATCCTGCATCAAGTGACTGCCGGGGAAGAAAACAAAGTCTTCTTTTGATTACTGTGACTTTAGAATGTTCAGAGAGTCAGGGTGGATGGGTAATCAAGGTTTGGACATTTATATTTCAGTTTATTACTCTTCAATTTTTCCATTTAATTTCAAAGTACAACAAAATATATTAAATTTAAAAAAGTACAATCCCTTGGCAGGATTAGTCATGAGCTTCAGACTCCCACCATGTTCTAGATTTGCCTAAACTAGGAGCAAATATATTTGGAATAAATCTTCTGAGCAAGCACCATAAAAAGAAGGGTATAAATTGTAACACCGCTGTGTGTTAAGACACTAAAACAGCTGAAGATTGGATGAGCTACAGCAGCAGCAACGAGGAAAAAACAGCATTCAGCTCTGCCGTTTTCCTCTGTGACTTGGGGCCACTGAGTTTTTTTGCCATCCGTGGTAAATTGGGCGCCTGGGGCAGAAACCTCGCTCGAGCTTGCATTTCCGAGCCGAATGAGGAGGGCATGAGGGACAGAGATACAGCACTGGAGGCAAAACAGGGCATAGTTGATGTGCGTATATATGTGGGTGTGTGCGAGTTGGGCGGCTGCAGACTAGAGGTGACACCATGCACATGTTTAAACACAAAAGGGACCTTAGCGCCGCATGCAAAGTGCATCTGACAGCGCTGAAACTTAGCAACTTGTGGTGGCACCTTAGCAAGTTCCATGGCGATCAGCACTCACCATTCTCTCCGCTCGATCCATCCACCTCGTCAGAAAATATGGCTACATCTGCAAGTGTAATCACTGCATTGTCCTCTGATTTTCTGCTCTGCTGGGCAGCAGCATGGCAGCAGGCTTTTCAGCACCTCACCCCACCCACCCAGCCCTCCTTCCTTTCCCCTCAAGTGCCCTCGCCTGTTCCTGGCTACTCTTTATGTTGGTGAGGCCAGTGTACCTCACAGATTACAGAGCTCTGGTCGCTCAGGTAACACGAGTCACTAATCTGGCTGGGGTTGAATTACATATAATTGCCTCGGCACTGTGATTGATTTCAGACTTGGAAAGAAGACGACGATACCCCCCCCCCCATCCCCCAACAACCCACCACCACAACCTCCCCTCCCTGCTTCTCTCCAGCGCTCACAAGCGGCAGCCAAGACTCTCCATCTAGTAGGAGGCAGGAGGCTTTGAAGAGATCAAAGCCAAGGCCGGGAGCAGTTGCGCGCCCAGGGAATACGGGAGAGAGGCTTTCTGCTCCTCAGCCCTATTTTCTAGCGTCATGTTGGATTGCAGCTGTATTGCATTTCGCCAGTTTTCCTAATGCTCTTGGTTTTGACTTTGACATCAGTGATCCCCCCCCTCCACCCCTTTGGATTTTTTAAAAACAAGGAGGGAGGAGTAAAAAGAAAAAAGAACGTGCACAAGGAGGAAAGAAGGGGTGGAAAAAGAAGGACAGGAAAGGAAAAAAGGAAGAAGGTAAATGGATCCAAAGACGGATATATATTTTTTTTTATTTTCACAACTCCATAATTGGCTAGTTCAAAGAAGAGGAGGTGGAGAACGAAGCATTTGTTTTCAATTCCGCCGCCGATATGAAAGGAGCGACAAACTTTTATGGGCTTACCAAAAATTAAAGACAGGCTTTTTCACAGTCAAAGAGCGGGGTGTTTTTTATGGCCAAGACCACACAAAACGAACTGATAGAAAGGCCCTCCTTTTTGTCCTCCCACTGAAAACTCAGCAGCAGGGTGAACCTCTTGGATAGATCCATGTACAGACACACACACACATGTGCGAGTCACCCATTTGTGTTGGAAACTGCTGGACAAAAAGAAAAAGTGGTTTTGATGTTCAGCACAAGAACACAGAAGGAGGCGTGAAGAAAGAGTGCAAGCTACAGCCATGTATTCATTTAATGGCCCAGCTAATAAAGCCTGGTGGCAAGAAGGCACCCTTTGTACTGTAACTATGCAGGCCCTATACCAACCTCCTACACTGGGGACCATTAATATTTCAGCGCTGTCAGATACACGTTGCATGTGAGCCTCTTTAGCACTCACACCCACAGCAGAAAGAAATAATGAGCTTCCAAAAAATATGAAACAGCAAAAAAATAAAAAATAAAAACGAAGGACGGCGAGAGAACGCCCAAGACGGACTCGATTCATACAACAGAGGAGCTATTGATCATAGCTCTGTTTCTGAGCTGGACAAAGTGAGGGCTGTTTGAGCTTCTCTGAAGTCTGGACACAGCTGGCAGGATTTGTAGCCATTTTTCACCCCTGTGATCCCATCGTTCCCCTTGTCTGCAGTTTACTAGTTGGAGCCTCTTTATAACCCATCAAGCTGTCAGGATCAAGTCAGAAAAAGCTATTCATGATTTTACTCATTTTATGGCCGCTTCAAGGAACAGTGAGGTACTGTGATCGGCCTTCAGGGACTGCTGCCAAGTTTCATTCAGCACTTACACACCAAACTATTGCCGTGGAGTCATGCAAATTGTATTTTCTGATAGAAACAACAACTGTAGTATTCGTTTATGTGACCAGTTTTTAACACATTCTGCATAGAAAGTACTAAATTATGCCTTTCGACTACACTCATATGCACACCCACCCCCTTTCTTATCCGCCCTTACAGGAAGTCCCCACCCACACCAGTCAAACAGACTGGGCAATAGGGACAACCTTGGCGAGGCCTTCCACTGACCCCTGGAGATCCGTGGCAGGCTGCTGGTGAGGAGTGAAGCCCTCCAAGCAGGTGCTGAGGCCCGAGCAGCAGCCTGCCCACGGATGCCTGACTGGCTGGCTCCAGGCAGAGCTGTTGATTGGTTAAGCTCCATCTAATTCAGTGGGAGTATCAGAAATGAGGAAAGTTTCATCATCAGCGGGTCCCTAGCTTTGAGCAAAAACACGTGCCCAAAATAAACATCAATAGGGTGCATCATGCGCATGCCTGTATGTGATGCTCACTGGCAAAATGCCTTTCCTAGACATGTACCGGTAAATGCTCTTATGTTTAGAGCTTTACACACTTGATAATAATTCTTGCAACTTTGCAGATGTCTTTCATCTGCACCTCTCATTTTTTTTAATTAATGAATGCTCAAAAATATTTCATGGTTTTGATTATTCAACCTGCTCACTTTGTTTACTGATGTAATAGCACTGCAGTATAAGCATGACTCTTAGTTATCACCTTTTATCAAAGGCAATGTTTACTCGTGTCTGTCATATGTCATAAACTAGTCGACGAATATTAATGAAACTTTCAGAAAGCAAACATTGGATGTACATCTACATTTCATTAAACAGCCAATATTATGTGTTTCTCAGGCATATAGTTAAATTCTATACTATAATAAAGTAACTATGTCACATTCATGAAAGTGCTGGTTATATGTATAAATCCAAATTTTATTTGACATCGCAACATAGACATTACTAAACACCTTGAAACCTAATACAGTTTCCGTCACACCCATTTTTGCACGTTATCACAACAGCTTCATGCTGTTTACAACCTATAGTGTTGTAGCCTATTTTGTTGAAATAATAATTAAAAAAAAGAGCAACATTACACAATATCGGTTTTGGATATATTTGAAGGCTATATAAAGCCAATAGTGATCAAGATCCCGCCTCCCCACAGTGACCACTGGGTTTGTGTGTGTCTGTGTGTGCGTCTTCACAGGCAGCACAGAGAATAGAGATGAGACGGAGAAATATAAAGAAACTGCGTTAACACGCTTTAAAAAAATTATCGCCATTAATTGTCGGCTGCATTAACGCAATAATAACGCGTTAACAGCACTAGAAAATACATTTTCTCAAAGACATTTATTAAATCTGAAAAGGACTGGACTAAAAAGTAGTTAGTTTTAGTATCAGTTAGCATAGCAGCTGCGCGGTTTCACCAGGTATTTGTTTGCTAATTGTTGCTGCCGATAGCATGCAGGAGTTGGGGGTAGGCGTGCTCTGTGATGTTGAAGCTCAGCTTGGAGACACAGCCCAGAGGAGGAGCTGCACCTGAAAGGTAGTTTTAGGGCCAACAGGCCATATTTGTTCCCCTGAATGGCTGCCTCAAGACAGTGCAGGATTCCTCAAACATACCGTACATGAATGAGTCAAAGCAAGACTGGGCATGGTTTTCATGAGGGAATGACATTATAACATGATATAAAGCTCAAACAAGTTTATTTTAAATTATATTGTCCCTTTAATTATTTTAGCTAACACAAAAATTTCAATAACCTGGTAAATTGTACAGATATAAAGCTACTTTTCCAATTGGTAGTAGCTAAAAGTCATTCCCTACAAACAGCGCCAACTGATTACTCAAGATCTTTGTCTAAAACTTTGGTGTACAAAGCAGCATGTAATATGCATTCTACATATTTTAAAAGGAATGGTAGCTTTTAATGCAGTAAAACTGAAGATACCTTTAAACATATTTAAAAAAGGAATAAGCTAAACTAACAGCAGCAACCTTTGACACTGTAACATGATAATGTTAAGAAAAACAAATCAGCCAAAACCATCTTCTATTTGTTTTTGTCTTTTATACACTGCAAATTTTAAGAGAAACTGTAACATTTCTGTTATGTATTAGCCATTTGTGTACGCAACAGAGACTGAAGTGCCTGTGTGTGTTGTTAAAATCTAAAAAAAAAAAAAAATCAGCGCCAGCTTGTGACCTGCCATAGAAACTACAGCAGAATAAACTTTTAGTTGCAATCTCATCTAAATTGAGAGCCTGATCACAGGACTACCTTGTAAACGTGTAACTTTTTCACAGTCATCCTCGTTTCATCGGAAAAACGTTTCCAGAGACTGTTCATGTGTGAACAAGGCCTTAGAAAACAACACCACAAACTGCGTCTCTCTGTGCAGAAAGAGAATCGCTCCATTTACCGAGATGAAAACAGTGATAAGATGATCGCAACCACATGGTGTCATTAGCACTAAGCATACGAAGTAAACGTGTCAAGCAGCCTCACCACACGCTGGAGGACGAGTAGAAACTGTGCTGTTATAATGGGATTGTTTATAAAACTCTGACACAGCAGCGCTACTAAAAGCCTAAAACAGCAAGTGTTTTATTTTCCTTTTTTCCTGTGTGGGGTCCCTGGTGCAGTCTTCACTCTGCACACATATTTCATTGTGTGAGATCTGCATAACAGATGACACTGACATCACTAATCATACTTTACTGTTTTAGTTACATTCTCTATTGTTTTTTGTAGACAACCCGAGAGATGCTCAGACAGAAGTCTAGCAGCCTGAACTTCCCACAGAACACTCAGCCTGCAGTGATTCTTTAAGAAAACTACTGAAAGTTGCCAACAGCTGCCATCTAGAAAATGATGTGTGGACATGGAAGGCTGCTGGTTGATGCAGTGTTCTTTTTAACAGGGATCTTCCACGGTAGCACTGGGGGCATGAGCTCAGGACACACACAGCACTAAGGGACACCAGAGCGGTCTGACCAAATCCCGTTAGGTAAGCCTGGGTTAGTGATTCCACGCTGCGAGACACTGGCTAGCAGATCCGTCACGTTCCTCCTACATCAAAGGAAGCGCAGCGCTGCACCCCTCCTCCTCACCACGAGGATCTGCAATTGAGGGTCCAAAGGGGGGGGGGGGGGGGTGAGAACACTGCAATGGAGAGACAGCTCTTTAAATCTTTGCAAAAAAAAAAAAAAAAAAAGACAGAAAAACAGCGGTTCTATCTTCATGCTGTTACCCAAGACTCACAAGACTGTTCTTACACAGCAGGAGATCACAAACACATCTTCACAGTCAGCTGAAAGCCCTTGTGCTGCATCTTCTGCACCATCAACATTTCAAACCCAAAATTTTGTAGAGAGTTTTTATCTCATCAAACATGCACTTCTGTGTTTACTTAAACGGTTATGGCTGAACGTCATGGTCTCTGTGCTTTTGATGACTTGTTTAAACCTTCAGAGGAGCATGTAGAACCACGGTTCATGCAGTTTTAACCACTGGCTTGTGTAACAACAGCTGCGTGCACTGAGAATGGATTTTGGGGGTCATTTAAAAATATGCGCCGACTATTATATGCATGACAATCTTGTTTTAGAGGCTTTCAATTCCAAATCCAACCCCGGTGTTTGGAGGGCGAAAGAAGCACATTTTCAAAACTCCTGAAGACAGTCGGCTCATCTCCTTCCACACGTTAAAAAGTCGAGTGAAAACAGCGCTTTTAAGATCAGGCTTTGCAAACATTACAGGAGTTATTTTTATCTTTTCTAATTTTACACATCAAAAGATCAACAGAACACAGACAAAGGACTTTTATCTGATGCATCTAAAAAATGCTTCAATACAAGTAGTGCAAAAATAATAAAGTCGTTCATCTCAACAGTTATCAAACAGAGAAAGAATAAGCCAGTTTTATTGAAATTTGTTTAGGTTAACTTTGTGTGCAGAGTTCCAAGTTTTGAGCAGCTTCTAAATAGAAAATAATCTCCTTTTTGGTAACACAAAACAGACCGGTTCAGTCTACTTTGTTTAAATCAATACGCCTGCATCTCAAGTACATTTACACCAAAAACTGAGCTTCTGTGGTAGAGTCACCTCATTAGGCTGTAAGTCCTAAAATCTGCTGACAATCAGCAACTCCTGACGTCTCCATCATGACTGGACAGCATGTGCAGGAATGTCATGGTCAATGAAATCAATCTAAACTGCTGGGATCGGGGTGGAGGGAGGGGGACTGGGGCTCGGGATGGAAGAGAATGAAAGAGAGAATGTAGCTTTGATCTCGGTGAAAACCGATCCCAGGCCTGCAGATACTGTGGCTGCAGTGGCCGGCAGCAGAGGCAGCGAGTTGACATCAGTGAGAACGCCAGAGGACTCTTGTTCCACCAAGCTTTGGCTCTTGTTATCGAACAAATAGGAGAAATGTGTGTGTATATATACAGATATATATATATTTTTAAAAAGACTACTGTTTTATTGAAGACAGGATGAGGGGGGGAAAGCAACCACAGTAAAAGAAATTAAAGCTGGGCTTTAGAAGTTTTGGCAGCAAGCGCGCTGCCTAACTGCCTGGTTTTAAACATCTGCACTTAGGGGTAATTTCCTCTCACACAGTCAGATGGTCTCCATACAGACCTTGGAGTTTTTCAGGATCATCTGATGGTAATGATTAAAAAACAAGCCATAAAACAAACAAACAAAAAATAGAAACCATCACATGCCCACATTTCTGAAACTAAACCGTTTACACACCAAACAAGGTAAAAGCATAAATTTTCCTCCACAATGTCTCATCCTTTCACTTCTGCAGCTATTTCAGAGGAGAAGCTGAGCAATTTTAACATCATTTCTTGATAGAGTTGCGTGTGAAAGAAGATCCTTTGCACTCAGCATGTGGCATCTACCCCCGACACTCACATCTGCTTCCCAAAGCAGACTCCCACAACAACACAGGACTCACACTTCACAACGTTACGTTGCTGAAACCGACTCCTCTGAACTGCAAAAAAAAAAAAAAAAAAATCACAACACACGGGGGATTTTTGTTCTTCCTCACCATGTGGCGTGCATTTCCGGTCTTAGGCATCTAACCATGGACAGACAGGCTCGACCTACTTGTCTTCCTGAGTGCCACACGAAGGATAAGCGTAGACCGCTGCTGGTCAATTCTGTGTTTTCTGCCGTACTTTAGAGGAGAAATCTGCAAATGGGGCAGACACCGGAAGCCACTAGCGAGAGACCTGCAGCTGGCCTGAAATTATTGCAGTTTGAGGGTTTCTAACTGAAAAGCACTTCAACCCGTTAAACAATAGAGGCTCTTTTGCAGGTTAGCCTCAGGCACTCATGCTGAGCCCAGAAGCGGTGTTTTGTTGGGTCATGAAGACAAACATCACTGGAGTTTTAACAGGAGGGAAAGAATAAAAGTGTTGAAATCATGGGAGACATTTGCCTCCCAAAGGTCAAACAGACTAGTCAAGAGGACAGGTGTCAACAGTGAAGTGTGTAAAAGTAAATACAGTGGTAAAAACATTTAAAATGAGAAAAAATCTGATTGATTGCTTAGCGGCAATGCTTCCATGTGATATAATAAGGCTTTTCTGTTTTGATTTTGCTCTTATCATATTTGCTTTATTTGTTGACAGACCTATGTCTTGTAATTTTCTATTTCTAGAGGTACAGTTTTCCCTCAAGTTGCTGGTTATGAAATATGGTCCTTCCTACCTCAAATATTTAATATTTTTGTAGCGTATTAGTTCATGTTTTCACAAAACAAACAATTGACAACTGTTTTTAGCCTTACAAATAACTACAAGTAATGAGTTTTGTTGAAATCAGTAAATATTGAAGTCTTTCGAAAAGTAGAGTACAATATATGTTTTTTTTATTTCATTTATTTATTTTTTTGTCTTTATTGGTAGCCGCATTATAATCTAAGTAAGTGTGTCTCATGTTCAGAAATGTCCAGAATCTGTTGATGTCGGAAGCAATAAGTTTCTTTACTTTTTTAGACTTTATTGTCAGAAAAAAATTTATGTTCAATGACCCGGTTCTTGGCAACAAAATTTCCGCTGTCAAACTGTGACATTTGAATAAGTAACGAAGCTTTTATTCAACTCAACTGCAAAATTAATACAATTTTTGTAGGTCAAACTAGAGTTGTGTTACTTGAGGGTTTGTTTTATTTTTCACCCAGAAAAAGCTGATTTAGTGCTACTTTAATGTCATTTATCTGCAAGGAAAAATCTAGCCTTTTACTCAAATTTACAGAAATTAACTTTAATGAGTTTGAAGTAATTTACTGACTTCTAAATAACATTATTAAGTCTTTTTAATAAAATGTACAAACAAAACTCAACTATACTTTTATCCTTGTGATCAAATATGAAATATTTCTGGGTGATGAGAATTTGTTTTTGTTTTTTGTCCGCCTTGTCAAAGATGAACTTGTTAGATTCATTTATTCTCTTACAATTGCAGTTTGTGTCAGGAAGTCATTTCAGACAACTTTAAATAGAAAAACAAAACAACAAATAAAAAAAAAAGTACTCACTGTTCTGGGCATGGGCGGCGAAAGGGAGCCATTGTTTATGTAGGAGTCGCTGTTCATGTTGCTCATCATGATGTAGCTTGGGTAGGTTGGGTATGGATGGCCTTTACTGTACATGTCTTGATGTTTTACTAATAAATAAAAACCAGAGAAAAAACGGAGTGTAGTTTGGGCAGAGATAAAGAATACATTAACAAGCAGCAGATAGAAGCTAATTGGATAAGTCGTCATCGAAACTCAGTCTAAAATGCTCTAAACACAAGAAATATCTTTAAATAAAAAGGATTTGTCGTATATACAGTCTGACGAACAAAACAGGCAACAACAAAGCTGATCTTGAATTTCATCTGGTCCGATTCAGCAATGATATCACTCTCTGTCGCTTTAACCTATGCCCCATTTTGCTTCGGCCTTTTGTTTGCCCCCATTCTTTCCGAAAAGAGGGGAGGGGTGTATTATACAGAGGAACAAAGAAGCCCCCCTGTGCCAATTAGCACCAATTAGAAGAACATACAGACTGTGTCAAAACAGGAGACGCCCCAACTGTTTCTCCATGCCTTTGACCTGAAAAGAGGGGGGGGGGGCTTCAATAAAAGAGGCCTCAATACAGCGCCACTCGCCACTCAGCTGCAGAATCAGGCACCGTTGGGGGGCGAGGGGGGGGGGGG
>JARVGW010000221.1:296071-312526 GCA_031762495.1 Anablepsoides rubrolineatus
GGGATGTACTTTAATGGGGTACCACTAAGATTGATGGTACTTTTTATGCAGATAAACATGGTCTATCTCTTGGACTAAATGTAAAGCTTGATATGACTCAAAGTACTCTATTTGGGAGAAAATAGGGAATAAAAGCATCTTTAACAGATTTTTTTAGCTATGAGTTTAAATTTAAAAAAAGGTAGCAACCATTCTTACAAAACGAGTTGTGATTTCTCACAGAAATTAACGATACCAATATCAATAAAATCATTTACTGTAACTGTTGTTTAAATCTCGTAAAACCATTTGTTCAATGGTTTTTATCATTGTTCAAAACCAATAATGAGCACTAAATACCTGTTTCTGTACATGTTATCTCAGAAGCTTTTATTTTTAAAGTTGATATCTGAGAGGCGTCATCAGTGTCATGTGGAGGGTAAGGCAAAGAGGACCACCGGGATCAGCTTGTCTCTTTAGATAATCTCTATTTATTTTTCTGTCCAGGGTGGAAAATTTGCAGTGAATCCCTCAGGTTCCTCTAAGTGTTTTATCACTTGGAGATTCTTCACAAGATGTGACTTGCAATTATCGAATGGGAAGAACTCTACGTGATACCGTGTGCATAGGTCTGAAGACCTACCCAGGAGCCTTTCCTGCTCCAGCAACATCCAGGGAACGTTGCTGTGTGCGTCTCTCTCATTTGTTTCCAAAGGCAGGAAAAGAAAGAAGGGCAAAGAGGGGTCCCGCACAGGCCCGTTGAGGGTGGTGTTTGCGGCCCTACAGCAGTCTGCCTGATTAGATCGCCACACAAGCGTGTCTTCAAAGCCTTCCCCTCCCCACTGCCCAGTTTGACCAGATAAGGGCCCCCCTCGCGTTGTGGTTCAGCTGGGGGACAGGAAGATACGCAGAGGGGTCAACAGTAGTGCCATCTGCTCCTCATGTACAACAAATACAGCAAGTCTACATCAACAAAACCCGATTTACTGTCTAAACCCCTTGCCTGCTCTGTGTCTGCACGGCTCCTCTTAGTGTTGCTCTGATCGCTCACCAGGCAGGAATTTTTTGCCCAAGAAGCTTTTTTCTATTTAAAACTGAAATGTGTGTGTGTGGGGGAAATCAAGGAATCCATTTATGTCAAACAAAATCATTAATCAGACAGTTTTACACCACAATATTTTTTTTGGCTTTGTGACCAAACATCTAACATCAAGTTAATCAGAACACTAAAAAACTGCAGGAGTGATGGGACTGGGACAGTGATTTGCATGTGAGTTCAACAAATTGAAAAATGTTAATAAAGAAGAAAGGCCTTTAGGTTGTATTGTTCTTCTGTCATTTTGTACCCATGGCTGTAATCAAGCATTACCATTACTTTGTATTTTCATTTTGTACCCTTGCATTATAATTTCATGTAACTTACCAAAGTGTATCTTAGCAATAAATAGATTAGAATAAAATAATATACTTTAAATCAATGGGCCTCATGCAAGAACATGTTCGTATTCTTATCCTAAATTTCTCTTACTTTTGTTCGTATGAAGGGTTCGTACGAACACGTCACGTCAGATTCAACAAACTCTTCTATCTTCAGCAAAAGTGTGTAAATGTGATGGGTAACGCGTATCAGGTGCTCGTGGACGGGGAGAGGTGATTTACATATTTCCACCCCAAAAAGCGCCATATAAGGATATACGTTCCTGCCCCACATACCAGGAAGAGTTCATTCATAAATGACATCGCAAAGTAAAAAATAAGAACTTTACGAGTTTGGAGATGGAAGTTCTGCTCTCAGAGATCCAGAAAAAAAAGCAACTTAGCAGCGTCAGTTGTGGAATTAAAGGATCTGCTTTAAAGGCGAGGAATGAAATGACAACTGCTGTGTTGTGTCTCATGTGGGTCATACAGTCACAGAAATAAAAATCTAAATAATATAATCATATTCATCTAGTCCTGCACCAGTTTTCCTTTGGTCAAATATTTTTAATGTAAGTATAAACAACTGTGTTACATAGTTTTCATTTATTCAGAAGAAGAGCAGTCACGCACCGCTAGATGTTCCTATAGATCCAGACTAAAGTTTAGAGGTGATCGGGTCTTTGCAGTTTCTGCCCCAAACCTTTGGAATGGTTTACCTCTTAGCATTCGGTGTGCAGAGACTGTTGAGACTTTTAAATCTCTGCTTAAAACTTGTTTTTACTCCCTGCCCTTTAATTCTGGTAGAGCTTAAAGCTAATATTTTTAATGTTTTCCTTTCTCTATTTTAAATTGATCTTATTGTTTACATTTCTGTGTTGCTTTGTTGTTTTTATTCATTTGGCTGAATTGTGAAGCACTTTGATCAACCTTTGTTGTTTTTATGTGCTATATGAATATATTGACATTGACAATATGTACATCATTTAGTAAGTGTGATGTTCAGATTATCGTTAAAAAAAACAAAAATCTGGGTCACATATAAACAACAAAAAAGTCTGATTTGGACCACTTTTGCCTGCAGTGTGAACATAGCGTCATAGAAATCCAACAGACACAACAAACAACATGTCATTGTCAGAATAATCAGCATGCTAAAATTACACCTGATCTGTAAGAAGAAATGAGGGACAGCGTATAATTTGCCCTTTGGCGTGTTTTTTTTTTTCTTCTCCTTTTTTTTTTGAGCATGCCAACCGCCACAACACAGACACGCATTGCCATGACTCCTGACTGGTTGCACAACCTCTTAAAAGACGTAAGAATCAGTTTGATCAGCTGTGACAGAGACTGCATTGTGTTGCAGACTACACACCAAGCCAACATGTTCAAGTTTACGGCTTTCCAAGGTGACAGCTTTTATCTTTTGATGTGTCTCTTCTCTTCCAGCAATAACACATTATCAAGCCAATCAGGAAATAATGACTATCATTTGAATTTATGTTTAATGAAGTGGTTTCCAGTACATTCTAACAACACCCCAGTACTTCCATTATCCTTTAGTCAGCCACTTCAAAACTACTTACTCCTGACCTCACATGAAAGGTGTTTTCCAGCATTTAGTAGCTAAGACCTGAGGGAGTCTGAGGGAGTCAGTCTGGCCCCCCTACAATCAGAGATAGCTCTAAAAATTTCATTTAGCAGTTCCAAGCATTTGATGAATGAATGGTTTTCTTGCCAAGACAACAAAGGAGCTGGATCCCGTCACCACGCTGGATAATAAAATATCAAAGTCAGCTTCAAGACAAGAATGAACTCTGGTACATAGTGTGAGCTGTTCTCCAAGCATGCGTCTGAGCAGCGAGTGAAACTTGCCATGTGGGGACTTGAAAAGGAGCCAGTGAAAACAGAATCGGCTTTGCATAAAGGAGACAAGTTGTGCAAGCGAGCTCGTAATACCTGGTCAAACAAACTTGTGACTGGAGATAGATTTCAGACAATTGGCTCGTTCAAGAGTGAACAGGATCACGAGACTGTGACCAAATAGTCTTTAGATATTTTCTTCTGGGAGAGGCCCCAGAGTGCTTCACCCACTCCTAATCACGTTGTGTTTGGAAAACCCTGATTTATATTTGAACTGATGGGAAACGTATTGTCTGAGCATGTTTGTCCTTTTTAAATGAGGGGATTTGCAAATCCCAATGCAAAACCAGGAGACAGAGACCAATAGCTCAAGACCTCAAAACTTCTGATTGGTTTGGAAAAAGGAGGAAATAGTTACAAAGAGGATGGAGTGTTGGATCCCCAACAAATAAATAAGTCATTTATGTTTTACAATTTTACACAGCAATGCATCTGTGCTACAAACTTGAATGATATGATGCATATGTGATGGCAACAGATACAAAGCTGAATATTTCTGTATGACCATGCTTAAAGGACTGTGTGTTTGTGGGTGTGTGAGTGTGTGCGCAGGGTGAAAGGGTGGGGCATTGAACAGAGGCCCCTCTAGCCCAGACTTGAAAAAGGCATTCTTTCATCATTGCTAATCTCCCAAACATAAACAGAGAGCATCCACACAATCTTTCTCTCTCTCTCTCTCTCTCTCTCTCTCTCTCTCTCTCTCTCTCTCTCTCTCAGGGCCGATGTGGTGGTGCGGTGGTGGCGATGCGGTGGGACCCTCCCTTTACTGAGGATGACGGATGGCGAGGTCACAGGACTCCCTCCGCATGTTATTTGTGTTTATTTCAGAGTTTCGCCGACCCTGTCAATCAACAAAACAAATCTCAACAGTTGTTTGTGAGCAGATTTTGCAAGTGTTCGTGGGTGTGGACAAAAAAAAAGTTTCAGTTGTTTATGATCTGTGTGTGTGTGTTCCTGTGCCGCTCTGTAAAACAGCAGCAACAATTTCATCTCTAACTACTGATAGTACGTTGTTTTCTTTCCTCCATAATTATGAAACATAATTACGTATGATTTCAACTAAAAGAATCAAGTCAAAAACAGGTTATTCCCAGAGATGAAGACCACAAGTAATTTGATATCAGCGTCTGGCAATCAAAAAATGTTTATTCTGACAAGGATATTGGTCAGCGAGCCCTGTCAGAGAGGAGGTGGTTAGAGTACCTGGGAGCAAGTGTCAGGCTTTCATTGTACCAGGAAAGTTCATCTTAATAAAGTTTTCATCGAAAGAACCAGATATTTTGACCTATTTTTGACTTATTTTTGTTGGTCATGTTTTGTGAGAATTTTGGAGGCTTTTAAAATGTTTGGAAGCAATGTTGTTGTTGTTTTTTACTTCTAACCATAGTTTTGTTTCATATATCTAAAATTAATCAGTGGGAAAGAATCTAAGGCTACGTTGACACTGCAGGTCTTAATGCTCAATTCAGATTTTTTTTTAAATCAGATCTTTTGGCGTGAACGTTCACATTACATTTAAAATGCGACCTGCATGCGCAGTAAAAGATGTGTCGTCTCATTCAGCCGGCTTGTTTGTTGAGTTAGCATGGATGCTATTGTTAGCACGTTGAATCTGAAGTTGTTGTTCAATCAGAGCCGATTAAGTAATTATCTGACTCTAACATGTTTGTTTAGTTCAGTGTTTATTTCTGAACCTGCCTCTTACCAAATGCTCCAGTGAAGCGTTTTATTTTTGGAACTGGTTTTCCCATGGCCAGTCACAAATACATATTTATATAATAAACATCAGCTAAACTGTGGAATGTCAGGTGTAAAAAATAAGAAACATTTTACTGGCAACATAGAGACATATTCTGCTTTCACTGCAAAACCTGCAGCAGGGATTGTGCACTACGTGGAGACAGCACATGGTTGAAAGGATTGCACAATCTGGAGGCAAAGCCTGATTTTTCCTCCTAGTCCATCTCGTCCTGTATTTGAGGAAATTCAGCAATTTTAAATAAGAAAAATATTGTGTTTACGTTAATTGAAAATGTGTTTATAGTACAAAGCATTAAATAAATATGACAATTTAATGTGCTGTTTTTTTCTATTTAATTTCCATGATGACAGGGTGCTCTGCCTCCCCTTCCTATAGTGACTGCGCATCACTGGGAGAGAATGTAAGAACAAAAAGAAAAGAAGAAATCTTACAAAAATTCCCTTTAACTGGAAGTTAGGTGTCAAAAAGCAGAACCACATCAGAATAATGTTCTGTAGAGATGAATCTAGTCAAAACCAAAATCCAAAACCAAAATTCAAGCTTTGGTCTGCTCGTCCCTTTGCAAGGTATAGGGGACATAAAAAGTTGTAATTTGTATGAGTCTGCAAGAAAAACGATTGCATAGATTGTGTGAACCAACAATGCCATGAAACTTAATAGGTGGCGCAGAGTAATAAAAATAAATGGTTTGTAGGTTTTACAGTGGGTGTGTTTTTGGCACAAATGGAATTCCGTACAAATGCAAAAACCAATAAAAGTGATTATATCTGTGTTTCTAAAACAAAAGCTGATTATGTGTTGTGATTGGACTGAGTCTCAGCATGTAAAACAGCGAGTTGGTACAGAATGTGCTCTTCTAACTTATTTTTCAGGCCTGTGTGGCTGGCATGATATAAGCTCTGCTCACATGACACACACACACACACATTAAAGCTAAAACAGTTTTTTCGTGTGTGTGTGTGTGTGGAACATTTTGGAGATAAGGCCAATGAGTTAATGCAAACGTACTTCTATAATCCAGTCCTCCCCCCACCCCAATTCTGACTCTTATCCCCTCCCTCTGCTTGCCTCTAACAGCTTCTTTACATTTCAGCTGCATATCTGTGACAGATTAGGGCAGATCACCGAGGATTACCTCTACACGCTGACCACAGACACCCCCACAGCTCCCCTGCAGGGACGATTGTCCAGAAGAAGTTTAATATTTAATAGCTTCATTTACAGACGGTGTCAGTGCACCATAATCTCAGAACTAGATGATCATTTTGGAAACCAGAACACTTTGGGGATTCTGTTTGAATGAATGCATGATGCTCCGGCACCTGTCAGTCCTCTGGGATTTGACTGCAAAATTTAAAAAAGATCCTTTTTCATTTGTTGTAATTTACTTTTGATTGTTGACTGAAGATGTGTCTGTAGTTCTATAGTTCTAACATTCAAGTCTACTACTTCTACAAAAAGTGTCTGCTCTCTAAAGCCAAATACTGACAGAGAAGTCTTTACTTTAATATTTTTTATTTAATTCCAGGCTCAACAACTTCCCTTTCAGTGCAGAACACATCTCAGCAGCATCCAGTGGTCCATTCAGAGTATTGCACACTGCAAGGGGCGAAGAAGAACAAAAAAAAAGCATGCAGTGAAGGGTTTTTATCTCACTGATTTGATGTAAGTGTGAGATAAAATGAAACTGATATCCAAACGCTTTTAAATATGATGCGTGTTTTTTTTTTTTTTTTTTTTTTTAAGGGCAGCGTTTCAAATATAAAATACATTTTAAATGAGGGGAAACTTTCCACTCAACTTTTTTTTGGAGTTCACTGCTACAGTCCAGAGAGATTTTTTTTTTTCAATTTATTATTTTTTTTTGCCGATTTCCATTAGAGGAGAGTCTCAATAAATTAGCATCTCCCTTTATACTCCCATATCCAGCTGCAGCACTTCAATGGCATGAGTGATCTTGTTTATGATCAATAATAGATTATTTGAATATATGCATTTTGGAAAGGAAAAATAGCTCAGTTTTGTTGTGATAACTCGTGTTCTTTGTGAAGTAATATAAAAAAACAGTATAATTTATTCTCATAAAACCTTCCTCGTATGTAGCTGAATTACAAACACATTAAATAATAATGAATATTTCAGTGTGATTTTTGGAGAAAATCGCTTATTTAGAAATGCAATGTTAATTTTGGACTCACCTTCTTTTGTGTGCAAACTGTATAAGAAGTGCAAAGCAAAGGAAAGAAATGGTAAAGCTGCTAGTGTCTTATTAAGTTTGCCATGGTAACCACACACTTGTGTCTCTCACTCCCTGATAGCAAACCTAGGACAGGCAAATAGATTATTATAGATAATTTTCATGTCTGCAGAATTTTCTGTTGGAGATATGACAAGTTCAAAAGACTCTGTGCTGAAAGATTTGAAGAGAGAAGTTCTGAACTCAAATAAAAAGAAAGTAAAGAAAAAAACTGTAGACATGTGTGTCCTGTGCACTGAGGACATTTGAGAGAAAACTCAAAGCCCAGGTTGAAAAAACAAACCAAACTGTCAACAGTTTGATGTAGAAATTGTCTGAAAGTGTAATTTTAATGTGTGTTGCCATCAACAATCTGTAGTCAAATCTTCAAAAATCATTAAACTTCTGCAAATGTGTTAAAAAAACCACATTAAAGATTTGAAACCAACAGTTTTGTCATGTAAAGTCCAACTTTTGTAACCGACTGAAACTTCAAATGGTGCAGGTTTCCTAAGCTGTGCCTTTAAAACCCTTTTTGTCTTCTGATTTTGTTAAAACATAACGTTGTCTCTGCAGAAATAATTTGCAGTTTTTGAGAACTCTCTTTTCATGTGATGTACTTCTATCCTATCACAACACATGTTGATGCATTATTTTTCATGCTTGAGAAGAGGTGCAACACAAGGATTGCAACAAAAACAGAAAAATAATTTAAAACCAACAGAGGAGCTCTAAGCTTGTGCTTGGAACAATAATAATTCTACAACAAAACAACCCCTTTTTTATTTAGATTTCTAGATTTGGATGCGTGCATGTGTGTATGTGTGCATGGAAGGGCAGGGGGGGTAATGGAGCAGGTGTGTGTGTAAGGCAGGCAGATATGGGTGGGGACAGCGGGGGGCTGGGGGGGAGGGACAGGAGAAAGGTTGTGGGGGGAGCGGAGGGGACTCCACCTGGACTCAGAGCAAGCAGGAGACCAACCGGGGACAGCAACACAACACACACCACAAAAGGCTGGCGGGGGTGAGGTGCACGGACGCCATAACACAGCCAAAGCACCATTGTTCTACTCATGTTTCATCTCTCCTCCTTCTCTCCAAATATTTGGAGGAGCGCTCGGAACAACATACTGGTACTGAGAGTACTGCGCCGTGTATATTGTTGAAAGGAACCCGGGCAGTCCGAGTTTTTTTGCACTTCAAAGTCGCTCTCTTTGTTTTGTTTGGGGTTTTGTTTGCTCCTGTATTTGAATTGTGTTGCTGTTGTGTTTCGTGGATATCTCATTGTTCCAAGATTTGAGATTGTTGGCCAGAGAAGCCTTCCCCACCCCCAACACACACACACACACACACACACACACACACACACCCAGCACTGGCCCATTTATTTTCATTGCATCCCGTGACTCATTGTGATTGCAGCTCACCGGGAGATGCAGGCTAAAACGGTGCAAAAATAATCATGAGAATAATTATATTAACAAATAGAGCTCCTGTTTCCCACATGCCGTTTCTTGGGACATGTTGTGTGAGAAGTTTCGTTCCCGCTCATCATTAGAGTTTCAACCAGGCCTTTTTTTATATATATAACCTTCCAGGGTGCTCATTTCCATCCCTGAGCCAATAGGATGTTGCTGATTAAAAATACAAAACAGCAGCTTAGCTCCAGAGTTCAAAAAACACAAAGCTGAAAGAGTGGAACTGAAGCATTAATCATGTGATCAATGGAGAGGGGGGGTGAGCACGAAGCTCAACGACGCAGGGTTACAGCATCGTCGTTTGATGGCCTTTCCTTGGGACCCCAACACTGATTGGGCCCCGAGGGCGCCCCCGCAGCATCGCCCTGTCACTAGGGCCTGACTGACAGCTCTAATGAAGTCTGCCATCGCCTGGGCAAAGGGACCACTCAAGAGCGGCCGCCGAACTTCAATCGGTCTTTATGCCGTCCTATGAGTTTTGATTTCTACAGCAGCGAGGGGGTAAAGAGAAGACCCCCTGTGGGAGACAGGCACTACCCAGCCTGCCTTTGAATACTCCTCCGTTTACCGCTTGTCAGTTTGTGGTGTTGGAGATGCGCAAAGGAGATGTATGGGGGGGCGGCTGTGGTGAATTTTTTATAACCAAACTGGGGGGGATGCAGTCTCTTGTGACCAGGTCTTAAAGCTGTCGTATAGAAGCAGTTCTCAGTGTTTCAGTGTCATTTGACAACTGCAGCTATTTCTTGAACAAAGTTACTGTGTGTGTTTCAAAACAAAAACCCCATCAGGTAGCTTTAACTTTTGTCTTTGTAGTCTACCGATGACGGAAGGAAAAGTTGCAACTTTTTTTCCCCCATATCTCTCCCTCGCACGCAAACAAATCCCATCTCTGCCTGATGGAAGGGATGTTGAAGAGCAGCCGAACCTCAGAAGACTCATCCTCACTTTGTTCTATTATTCACCATCTCTGGCTTCAGAAGTTTCCTGGATCTCTGTAGGGTTACACACTCTGTCCTGACGGAAAGACTCTCGTGCCGCTGAGAGAGAACATAGCCGTGTTTACTCTCTGGCCCTCGTGTTCCTCAGGAGCATACAACCAAACACTGGTCCCTTCACTACAGCGCACACATCAGAGCCTTCGAGCGGAAATCAAAAACCAAGAGACGCAGGGCATTTGTTAATCTCGTGTTCGATGGCTGCTCGCTGAATCTAAACAGCATCCTCTTTGAGACCGGCAATGACATCCTGACAAATGTCACATAAAAACAAATTAACTGTACTTCCCTTTTGTTGTCTTTCTGCATCATCACTTCCAATGATTCGTCTCAGAATGCTCATTTGTACCAGCCTAAATAGTGATTTGAAAGATAAAAGCAAACATGTTTATTTTTTGTTTGTGCTTGTGTGTTTTTTTTTTCTCCCTCAAAACTCCCAAAAGACATTTGTGAGCACTTTAAGGACCAGAGAAGGATTTAGCTGCAGAAGAGGAGCTGAGGAGGCTTTGATGTTCTCTCCGATTAAGTGAAGTTTGCAGCGATGTCTACAAAAATACATGCAGCGTGTACACTGAGCTCAGCGAGACAGATTCCTCCACGCTGGCCCCTTTCCGCTCAGGCTCCCAAACCGCCACAGCATGAAAAGACAAGTCTGCGTTCTCTGTAAGCTGCAGGTGGGCTCGTAAGGACTCTGTCGAGAACTTCACACCATTCCCTAAAGAAAAAGACACTACAGAGGTTGTTTTCTTCTTTTTCCCCCCAATTCTGAAATCCTTATGCTCTCCCCCTGCTCCACAACCCTACAAATATCAAGATAACAAAACTTTTAAAAGTCTAAGTGCAGAGTTGCTTTTATTCATATATATATATTATTGCCATTTTTTTTAATGAGATTTAGCAGATAATGAGATTTAAGATACAGGGCAAAAGTTCGGGTAAGAAGGGAGGACAAGTTGATTCTGTTACATGGTTCAAAACTGAAATTTTAAATTTAGAAAACAATATTTGAAATTCAAATAATTTGCATTATCTTTAGATGAAACAAGAAACAACAAAAAAGTTTTATCTTTATAGTTAGAGATCAGAAGTGGTTGTGGCTCAGTGGTCAGAGCTGTGGTCTTGTCTGCAGGTTCAAGCCCAGGTTGCACCAGGAAGGCCATAAAACAAATGTCAACTTAGGTGACCGCTGAAGAAGAGAGCCACTGAATGAACACCACTTAATAACAGATCAGACATTTACTGATTGAACTGTGAGAGTGCCATGATTCCCTCTACAGTGTTCAGCACAATTTGTATTTGATTAGGCTGATACTGAAAGGTTACATATGAATAAGTCACCAGAAACAAAGCATGTGGCTTCAATCTAACTGCAGCTCCATAAACACATGAACTGCCTGTGGATGGTGATGTGGTGCTGCCCTCTACTGGTCACACTAAACCAACTTATGGATGATCACGTGCTAGTTTTAACCAGTAAAAAAATACATAAAACAAAAATAATTAAGTCATCATGATGAAAGTCTGCTGGTGGAGCTCTAATAAGGATTTTTGATATTATTCAGCATTAGGTGTGTAGTGTTGTGTTTATCATGTCAAACCTCTAAATGTTTTATTGTAGGTCTATAAGGTTGTACTTTGGTTTATCACTAAAGAAACTAACTCTAAACTAAAACTAAAACACAAAAATTTAAAAAGTCATCTTATTATTTTCTAATATTCTAATATTACATCTTAAAATTCTAATATTATTAATATTGCTACTGTTGTTGTTGTCCACGGGTAGATAACCCATAAGGCAGCAAAGTAAAGCCTACTGAAATGTTTCTTCCATGAGAATGATATTGACATCTCATTTAGTCCCAGGTCTAATATGATTTTTAATTATTTGACTTTTTTTTCTAGACAGTTTTATCACAGTGTCTGGACTTAATTATTGGTCATTTTTATTTTAGTTTAGGAACGATCAAGGCTTCTGGTTTATAGGTCAGGTCTCTCAGTTTGCAACAATTTGGCAATCTAAATCACTTTGTGAAGCAAGCAATAGGTAGCTGTGTTTCCCATTGTTCCCTTGAACTTTACAAACTCACTTTCAGTTGTGTACACACACACCACCACCACAGCCACACCACCCAGCTCAATTAACGCTGCTGTTCCACGTGTGTGAATTATTTAGCAATGAATTATTAATAAATAATAATAAAGGGGCCTGGGAGACGTGCGGCCTGGTCAATTAGGAGAGAAGCAAAATGAGAATGTGAGCAGTAGGGGGGCTGGAAGGCAGGAGATGTTTAGCTGATCTGATCCCGAGTCTCATCATTATCTCTGCCTGTCAGACTCAATTACCTCACTTCCACGCGTCGCGGCACTTCAAACAGCCTCACTGACACACACACACATACACACCCAGTCAGCACACAATCTCCAGCATACTCACAAAGGTCTATTTTAATCATATGTTGCAACAGGACCAAGAAAATGTTACAAATAGATTTAATTAATGGCTCATACTATGTGAGAGAATGAGTGTTTATTAACCTAACCTTTGATGGTTTTCTCTTGATCAGCTGATACTGATAATCTGAAACTTGAGCTACACACAGCAACATAATACATATGAAGGTGCCAATAAACACATAAAAACAGAAAGGTTCTGTTTCTTACAGTTGAAAATGAAAAGTCATTATTCTATCTGTTGTGATACAGCTAGAACATTAAACCAGAGAAGCTCCACCAAATGAGAGAAAATGTCCCTTATGGCAGGACCGGTGTAGTTGTACCATTACAGGACTTTTTATTGACGCCAAGCCTTCCTCCATAGAAAATGTTGCTTCAAAATGTCCACAACAAGCAGAAATCTGGTCATTATAAAGTGACTTAAACCAAACTATACTGTGCCAGAGTCTTGAGCCACCTCCTATGTTTTTACGTCTTGCTTCTAAAAAGACAGAAGGGTCTTGAGAAGTTGTGTCTTGTGTGTTGAACCACTTATCGATGACCCAAGGACCATTGAGGCCTATTTTTCTAACAAATCAAAATGAGATTAAAAACATTGCATGTTTTTGAACAGTGGGAGGAGACCTGAATACTGAATAATCCAGTCAAACACGAGGAGAACATGAAAACTCCCAATGGTTGAAACTCATGTCCTTTATTAGGTTGTGAAGCTAACCCCTAATCAATGGTGCTGCCCAATACTGAACCAGAAAAGATAGGTACCAGCTAAACATCATCCCACTGTACTCTCTGTCTTTTTTTAGGAGATTACTGGAATTAGTTAAAAAATGTTACAATATAATAAAGGAAAGTCGTTTTATATAAACTTTATTTTTATGAGCTTGTTCTAATGATCATATTTTCTAGTTTTTATTTTGATTTAAGTAAAAAAAGTTATCACACTTGGTTATTAAATAGATAATCTTAGAAAGTAATTTTCATACATATAACAAGCTGTACTGAAGTGTTATGTTTCAGCCTGTATGTTGCTCTGCATAAAACACAGAAGATCTGAGGAACATTTCTGAGAATGTCTGTGAGTGAAAACACACTGCATTCTGTTTATTGTTGGTTAACATTTAACAAAATAAGTATGAAAATGTTTAAGTCAAATGGGAAATGCCAACACTTTCTAATTTTCTTCCTAAATTTAAGGAGAAATCCTTCAGAAATTGATTCTGGTCTTCAGTGACTGATTAATACATTTTGCTCAGAGAACCTGTTAAATGCCACAAGATGGTGCTAAATGCTCCAAAGCTGGAGCCTAGCAAAAACAGGAAAATAAGTGAAGAACTTTCCTCTCTTTTGAAACAAATTCAGTGAAATTCCTCAACAAATCATGTGTAGAAACTGATTTCTCATCTGTTTACTTTGTAACATGGCCCTGTATCTCTGCTAAAAAGGACTCTAAACAGTGAAGCTGATACTAACATAATGATTTTAAACTCAAATTGCTATTTCACTGTTAAATGTTTTTGGAACAAAAACATTTGTGAACAGGAAAATACACAGAAAATAAATTGTATCAAATACCTAAAGAGAAAATAGGTATTTAAGCTTTAAAATAATACTAACTAAGCTGTATTTCTTTGTCACAAAAAGCCATTAAAAAAGCAGAAAGACAGCTAAAAACTAACAGTAGTTCACTACATGCAGACAAAAACACATTTCTAAGCTAAATTTAACATAAAATACTAAAAGAGAGCAAGCTTATTGAAGTTAAATCTATAAAAACAATGTTTTTGAAGAATTTGCAGAGATTTTAATGCATTTCTATGGAGAAAACATTTTTAAATAAAGGCTAATATTTAAAAATGGAAAAATTACAAAAATAAAATCATAGCACATATTTTCTGAATGAGTTTTTTATTATATAAATTAGTAAAATAGAAAATATGCAAAATTGTTAGACTGCAAATAATTAGGGGTGTAAATCAGCAGCTTTATCACGATGCAAAATTACATCGATATGTTTGGATGACGATTCAATATTTTTTTGATATTATTACAAAGTTTGTCACGATACGATTTTGATTGAATTTAATTCACGTCTGCGATTGATATAATGTGATATCATATGTCCATCTAACACAATGACTGTGTTAGATGGGCAGATGATATTGATTCCCATCTAGAATATGATGACGATATAGATCGATATTTTCATTTTGCTTCGATAACTGAATCGTGAACCATTCAAATCAATATATATATATATATATATATATATATATATATAGTTACATCCCTACAAACAATACAGCTAAATAAAAAACAGGAAAACAACAGCATGATTGCTGACTCGTATGGTTTTATGGTGATCATTTAGATTTGATCAAAGACTGTCATCAAATTTAAAATATTTTTGCCACATCATTGTTTTCAATAACAACTGTCAGACAATTCCCTGTGCAAGCAGATTCTTTAAAAAATGTTATTTTTAAAGTGCTACTTTCCTTAATTACTTAGCCCACACTATAGCTCACTCATTAGGTAAAGAAACCTGGCAAACGTCCTGTAAATAACCACTCTCCAAAAGAGGGAGAGCTCCTTTCAATCTTATTCATTCAGTCAGGAGCAAAAACAAAAAAACAAAACAAAACAAAATTAATTTTATTCTTTTTGCTTCTGCTGAAGGTGTCTTTCTGTCCCCCAATGAGGTGCCATTTCCTAACATAGTTATAAAACTGAAGAAATGATTACAGAAAGGAAAAAAGAACCTCCTTACTACAGTCAGCTTATTGATCGGATCCAGTCGTTCCTCTTCTCCCTCAGAGTGGATTGATGCTTTTCACCATGCAGTCTCACAGGACTCACTGGAGCCTGGAACAAGGAAACAAAAGTCTCTCAAATGAGCGGCAGACTCTACAAATGATTTTTTTTCTTGTTTTGCAACCAATATGCTTCCATTTGTATAGGAAGCATAAAGTGCATATCTCAGTTAGTTCTTGCATCTTTTATAGAAACAGACAGGAGCAGAACACTTTTTATTTGTGAGCTCAAACTGGTTCATCTTTGTTACACTGCAAGCAGAACAGTCTGCTAGTCTGTGTGCACATCTTATAAATATAGCTTTGCCTGCCTATGTTTTTTATGCTAAAGTTTCCTGATTAAACCAAAATCAATGAGATTGTGAACCTAAAGTTTCCAGGTCTTTTTCTTATATTGTAATTATATTGACTAAAACTATCAAGAAGCTGTTCTTACATAGAGCTGAGTGTTCACTGATTGGATAAACCATCAGTCAATAAGAAAAAAACTAAAAACTAATTCAGATTATGTATTTAAGAACAACTTTATTTTATTGATACACACTCATCCAGGTTAATTAATTGTAGCAACCAGTATTATTTGGAATCTGTTCATTGGTTTAAGAGTTATTTTAGAGCTGATGATTGTTTTTGTTTGTTTTATTGTGTATTTCTGTATTTTAGTTTAACTTTTGCTTTCTTGGTGACACAAGTCCTTGACTGAACTGTAAAGCATTTTGGTGGTCAATGTTTGTTGTTTTTAAAATGCTATATAAATAAATTGACTTTTGCATCAAATTATTATAATTATTTGTCAGCTCAGTTATAGTCATGTTTGCTGATTGACGTGGTGACCAAAAGGTTCATCGGATGCAGACGTCTATCCAGGGATTACTGAAGTAAACTACTTTTAGTGATTAAGACATTTTGTCAAAGGTAAAGATTTCCCCCCGATACACACACACACACACATCCTTGGTCTAGTACAGCTATCTTTATGGAGACTTTGCATTGACTTTCTATTTCTACAGCCTAACTCTGACCACCAACCCTAAAACTTACCTAAACTCAACTGACACCTTAGCTCTAAACCTAATCCCTAACCTAACCCTATGGCATTTCCCCTAATGGGGACTAGTTCCCTATAAGTAATTAACCCTAACCCCACAAGTAGGTGTGTATACCAAAATAAGTCCCCACATCGGAAACACACCAGCTTCAATCCATCCATTCATCCATCATCTTTACCTACTCTTCCTTTCTTCGTCATGGGAGTCACTGGTGCCCATGTACAGTATTGTGCAAGGAGTGGACAGGTCGCATGTCCACCACAGAGCCACATACAACCAGTGTTGTATAAAGTACCTCAAAGTGATACTTGAGTAAAAGTACAAGTAACTTATCATAAAAATACTTTGGTAAAA
>JARVGW010000221.1:312626-334902 GCA_031762495.1 Anablepsoides rubrolineatus
TTTTGTGCTGGTGCACCTAAGAAAAAATGTTAGGCGCACCGGTGCAACCAGTGCAAAAAGTTAGTCTAGAGCCCTGCTTTGAAAGGCAGGTTGTCTCATATTACTCATAAATGTCTCGTTAACCACTGGACAGATTATATTAACTACTAATTCATAGTGATGACCACAAACAATGGTCTTAACTTAGTGATTGTTGCTGCTGTTGAAGAGTGCTCATGTTTATTCCATTATATTTTTGAGTGTTTCGTTTATAATGGCAATAAATAAATAAATATTAGTGTTATGTATTTTTTTTTTCATTTCTGATATGATACAGATTTTGCGAGTATTGGCCGATACCGATATCCACCTGATACAATGTTAGAGTTAGATACAATATGATATTAGAATGAATCATAGATACCTTTTTCACTTTTTTTGTATTTATGTGGAATTTTAAAGTCTTGATCAAGTCAAACGGTGAACAATAGTAAACAGCAGGTATGAGAGAGACTAATCTGTTCCATTTTTATTACCTTAAACATAATATTGTAAGGTAAATACAGTAAATAATAAAATAGAAGACCCTGAAAATGTACCTCAATAAATCCAATAAAAACATACTTTTAAAATGTAAAATAACACTTAAGTGATTTATGCTGGATCCAAGTGCTGCTGGATAGAAATCCTGAGTGGACCACTGGAATGGCCCGTCTTTATCGGAGTGCTAATAGATTTTAGATGTAGACCGATTATAACTCAATATTTATTTCATACATGTCAACCCCTTTGGACCTTTACAGTTATAATGAGCTTCAAAAATCCGTAATTTTCACAAAAAATTCTGTATTACTCCCACCGTACGGGGGAGGGCAGGCAGACTGTCCGCCACAGATATGAAAGCCCCTGCAGCGCAATGCGGGTGGACGGGAGAACTTATTCCTTACGGCAGAGTGGGTTGGAAGGTGGTTACTTGATTTTTAGCGTCCTAAAGTCTCTGAAATGTAAAATAAAATTGAAACTGAGTTTTTTAAAAAATCTGTAAAACTTACAAAAAAAAAACAGAAACGAGGGAATGAGGGAAAATCCATGTAAATTGTGGACAATCTGTACAACTTGACATGTATGTCATTTTTTAGCTAATATTGGACAGAAATGTGATATTTATATCGAATCGGGACATCCCTTATTTCTTTTCTTAGTTCTGACGGTATTATTTTGGCATTTTAAGAACATGTGGTCCACAATAAATGTCTGTTAAACCCAAGAATGATTTTAAGCCTTGATTAAATCTCAAGAGTAACAGTGATATTTGGGGGTATTGGCTAACATTTGGTGTGGTACTAGTTAGTAGTCCTTACCAACACATAGTTTTGAGTGATATCCAATTCTATGAAATCTTAGTTTAAAACTCTGACATGCACTTCGGCGGATGATCTTCCTTTAAGAAATGCTACTTTTATTGCTACATGTGGTTGAAAATGCACAACAACAACAACAACAACAACAAACAACTAACAGGATTAGCATTTATAAAGCAGTGTGCTGTGGGCAGCAGTAATAGAAAACCAGAAGCATAGCTGTGAAAATGAACTGTTATTCATCATGCAGCTCTCAGGCTGTATTATCTGTCACAATGGCCATGTTCAGTTGATTTAGAAATGATTGGTAAGGTGTGAGCACAGAAAATACACTCTGCCTGGAGGTACTCCGCTGTGATCTTAAACACACACATACTGTATACACTAAATCTAATTCAAACCCTTGGTGGTCAGTTCCAGATCAGCTGTTTTTTGTGTGTGTATATATATATATATTTTTTTACAGGACAATATATCATAGGATATAAATATTTCTAGGCTTGCTCTCCTGGTAAAGTATTTCCAACATGAATGGTTTGCTGATAAAGCAGCTGTCTATTTAATTTATTTTCAAGCCTTTGCTTTACATGTCCTCTCACCCACAATGTCTGCACCACTCAGTGGAACAAAAACCCTACAGCTGCTGCATCAAGGAGTGGAAATGGGAGTCAATCAAAGGCGTTTTTTTTGAAGCCATCTTTGGAAAATTGAAGAAAAAACTGATTTGTATCAATAGGATAGGCCAGCTACTTTTTGATCTTACATTTTTTTTATGCATGGGTGATTATATCCCATTGGGTAATGTGATACCATCAACAAATATAAACACAGAAATTCTGTTTAAGCTAAGTGTTTGGTAAAGTAATGTATGGCAAGAACTAAGATGAAAATATTTCTCCATTTGAATCTCCTTTTATCAAGCTTAAAGCTTTTATAGTGCATGATAAATATGTTTTCATTTAAATGATTTCTTTTAGTTTTGACTTCTAATTTTTTTAGGATGGTTGTTTCAGGTTACAGCTTTATTATTAAAGCCTCTGAGCTGCTTTCTTGTTAACGCCCCAAAAGACAGCTTAACTGGCCCACACTCTATTACTTTGCTTCAAGGTTTGTTTTTTTCCTCCACCTATGAAATGACACGGGCAGCTCCCTCAGTCCTCTTTAATGTAATATTGATTGAAGAAACTCTGAGCTGGAAGATAAAAGGATGGGCGATAATGTCAACCCGTATCACTGACTGTCAGTTGGACGTGGGGTTTACACGGTGAAGGCCAACTTCAATATCACTTTGAATAAATTAGAGCAACCAATTAATTTCAGCCATGAGATGCAGGGATTTTTTTTTTTTCCTTTGTGATTTTATTACGCAGTATCACCACCAAGCTGCGCGTTTGTTAGTAAAATATCAAAGCAGTGACAGAGTTTTCATTAAACTCTCAAAGTGTTCATTGGGTGAATCTCGACAACTCTTTTCCATAGCAAACACATACAACTCTGTCAGTTTGGATTTTAGGCTAAAATGGTGTTTTGGTAGTAGCTGAGAGTTGTCCTCAACAGATACGATTGCAAATCTTTGTGTAAAACCTTCGCCTGGCAGGTGGTGAGAGATGTGTGTTCGTCATTCAGGGTGTTATTTCATTGGACGTGTTCGTGCCAGCTTAACTTCACAGTTTTAATGACAAGAACCGACTTCTCTGAGTGTAATCACGTGTTTGGGACTCGACGAAGAAGTTCGACTCCTAAAGCAGAACTCAGTGGGGTGAAGAAATGAGTTTGCATTTTTAACTGCAATGACTACACACACTGAATAGCAACTCACAGGACATGTACATATAAGTACTCCCTTCTTATCAATGCTCCATCTGTTATCAGGAGTGTAGGAGACACTAAAGGATTTGTAGGGTGGCTTTTTGTTGAGAAACACACGGGCGTTTTATCAAGCATTCAGTTCAGGCACCTGAAACTAATGAAAGGGTAATGCATCGGCGAACAGGAGCGCCTTTAAATGAGAACGATCGGTATTACCAACTGCTCCGATTTCACAGTAAATGAGAAAAAACAAGCTGGAAACTCAGCTGAAATGGTTTATTGACAGACTGTCGCTGTTTTCAGGTTGATCTGTTTACTCTCCGATATCCTGTGATAGGATTGTTTTCTAAGGGAGTGGTGTGTTTGGTAACACCAAGAACAAATTGTGTAAACTATTTTTGTTAATTTTTTTGTCTTTCTCTTTTTCTCAGGTTAATCTGAGGCATCCACAGCTCAGAAATTGCCACGCTTGTTTCTACAGCACATCAGCCCCATCTGGTGGTAAGAGGCGGTCACTACATGTGTGTGGTTACATTTCTCCAGCTAAATTTAATTGAGTTTGGTTCAGAGTCGCTCTAAACTGCAGATCCACTCCTCGCTGTGTTGCAGACGTCTCGTTGAAGTACAAAAATGGCCGCCTGGTTCTCGAGGTGCCACTGCCCTCCAGGAACGAGAAGTGTCTGTTCTTCCTCAGACCCATGATGATGACTGTGGGAGACCTGATCGCTGAGCTGCAGAGGGAAGACAGTGGAGTTGATGCTTCTGTTTTTTCTAAAGGTACGCGCCTGCTCGTGTCACGTTTAAAGCACCGGGTTTGTAAGATGCTGCAGGTGGACTCGGTCCGGGTTATCTGTCACCATTTTAACCTTTACAGACTAATTACTTTTATGTCTGCAGCGAAACGAAAATGTGGAAACATCCTGCAAGTTTTTAAACAGCCTGAAGGTTTTGAAATGAAGGCTTTCTATTCAGATCTTTAGCTCAGATTAAAAATCAAGCTTGTGACTGAGTCTATTTTTACCACTAAACCTCTGGTTGCACAAATCTTAAATAGATCAAATTCAACATGAAAACTTCTCTAAAGCCAGTTTAGCTTTAATTCTATATTATATTAATTTCCTAGTTTTAAAGGCTTTTAAATTGTATGTAAATTATATCCTTATGGATACAAGAATGCATCAAACTGCTCAACAAATGCTGCTGAGAAAACACGTTTAATTTCACACCAAGTTCCATCATTAGACACACCTTTTTCCACTGAGGGGCATTTAACAAAGTCGCCACCAGAGCTCAGGCCCTCCATGAAATAAAAACTGCTGAAACCCAAGAGTCTCTGTCCACAGAGAAACCTAGTTTTATGTCTTTATAGACAAAGAGGGTGCGGACCGAGACAGAACTCCCTGCTGCAAAAGCCACACCTTGAAACTTTACTGAACTTTGCAGCTGCCCACATAAACAGACCAAATACAGTCTGGAGAAAGGTTTATCAAGTGATGAGTGGATTTGAACTACAACTGTATAGAAATGCAAGTCTGTAACGAAAACGTGTTTTTATGAACAGATGGAGAACGCGTTGCCAGCAGCACGCTCATCGACAGCCTGCTGGGGAAGGACTTCCAGCTCATCATTAACAACGCCGTTTATGACGTCCGAGCTCCTGAAAAGAGTACGACACATTAGTCTGCCGCTTTGTTACATGTAGTCCTGCTGGTTAACGTTTGCCGTCTTCACCATCTTTCTCCACCTTGCCGTGTCCTCTGTAGCCGTGTTTCCATCCAGCGAGCATGCCAAAGAGCTGGACGATATGAAACACGTGGTGCACCTGCTGCACACGGCGCTCCACCAGCCTGAGCACCATCTGCTGAAGGAGCGGCAGCTGCTGGAGAAACTGGACGACCTCAAACAGGAGCTGTCGCCTCTCGAGAAGGTAGTGGATGTAGCCGAGTATTTGCGCTCGCTGCGAAAAGAAATTTTTTGCTTTTACCGCCTCGCTGTGTTTCTCTTTCAGGCGAAGGCGCAGCTGTCCCAAACAGCTGAGTTTCACACCTCCAGGGTTCTGTGGACCGGCGTGGCCCTGCTGTCGGTGCAGGGTGGCGCTCTGGCCTGGCTCACCTGGTGGGTGTACTCGTGGGACGTCATGGAGCCCGTCACCTACTTCATCACGTTAGCTACCGGCATGGGAGCCTTCGCCTATTATGTCCTCACCAAACAGGCAAGATTTAAACTTTGTTCTCTTCACTCTGTGTGCCTTAGTTACCTCAAGTTGAACGGAGTAGTTGTGGATAATAATACTGTTAAGTACACACTCAACAAACTTAGTCTGTCGTTAAGTTTGATCCGGTGTGTTAAAATGTCATTTTTAATGTGCAGAGGAGTAATATTTAGAGGCTGAAGGGAAGTAAATCTTTATAAAACAGTCTACACCTTAACAGGAAAGCTTTTCTTTTATAAAACTTGGAGTGTTTCAGAATTAGACGACACACAGGTTTTAACGTTAGACTTCAAGTGTTAACATAAGGTTTTTAGCCCTTGAATACAGAGGGGTTCAGTACTTTTTCTGGTAAAAGATGGGTTTCCTCTAAGTTTTATGTGGCATTAGGGCTGCACGGTAGACGGTAGAAACTGTATGAAGTTGGCCTACGGTAGAAATTTACCCTCTATCGTCATATCGTCGGTTACATCATCGCACCTGCAGCCCTGTTGAGCAGAGATAACTGAGCAAGAGTCTGAAATATAATGAAATATAGTGTTTTAAAACCCATATAGAGAGAATAAATCCTCAAATTTCCCCCCTCTTGCTGTAGAAAAGTTACGTCGGAAATCCTCCCCCCAACATCGCACAGATCAAAGCTTTAACACCCAGATTTTCAGACAAAAAACTTGTATTGTTTGGTCATAAATCCATCTTGCTAATGTAAAGTCAGCTTCTGCTCTGATGATGATGAAGATGCGAAAATAAGCGCGCAGCTGACAGATTCAGCAGGCAGAAGCTCATTGTATGACAGGCAGATATTAAAGCAAGAATGCTGAGTTTGATTATGATTAGTTTTCTGCAAAAAAAAAAAATGCTCTAAAAATTAAATTCTTTACTTTTTTATGAATATTTTATGCTGTGATATATACCGTTACCGTGATAGGATTCAATTTATACCATGATATGAATTTGAGGTCATACCGCCCAGCCCTATGTGGCATATTTCTCAAAATGTCTGATTTTGAACAGAAACAGCTGCACACCTTTCCCCCTGTAATACTTCTTGTTCCCACAGGATTACGTGTACCCAGATGCCCAAGACAGACAGTTTCTGCGTTACTTTTATAAAGCGGCCAGAAAGAAGAGTTTCAATGTGGAAAAATACAATAAACTGAAGGATGAACTGACACAGGTTGGCTGATTTGTTCTACTTGAAGTGACTTGTTATAAATGATCTAAAAAAAATCCAATCGGACAAATGGGATTGTTCTTTGTCTGTTCAGGTGGAGGAGGATTTGAGACGTCTGAGGAATCCAAATCATCTTCAATTACCAATGGAACAAATTCAACCAAAGCCATAAACAATGCCAAATTAAGAACATAACTCACTTTAACTTAAAAACGCTGCAAAAAAAAAAAAATCAGTTTTATTTTGATAAGGCCACCTTTTTACCTTGGTATCCATATTTTCTTGGGTCATTCCATTCTTAATAATGCCATATTGTATCCTTGAATAATACACAAACACTGATAAAGTTTGCATTTCCTGAATTATTTGTCTCCGTCTGTTCAATAACTATATAAAATATTTGTGTTTTGATTATATTCATTAGTAGCAGGCAAAAGCTAAATTACAGTAACCACTTCAAAACACAAAGGAGAATCAGTCTTTATTTCCCATTATAAAAGTTTTTATTTATTTAAAAACTTAAAATCAGACTAGTAGTTAAAAAGCTACAATTGTGCAGAAATCTTATAATCTGACAAAAATACAGCATCGGTGGTGACTGATTGGAATACTTAAAAGAGATCATGTGAAGCCATTTAGGTTCACAGTACAACTTAAAAATATTACTCTCCTTTCTGAAGAGTTCACATAAGGTTTTTCTTATTTTACGTGCAAATGTGCATCATGAAACGCACTGCGATCAGCTATATGACACAGAGAACAGCACAAACATTTCCCTTTTTAGAAGAGGTGAGTTTGAAGGCACAGCATGTGTCTGAAGTGCTTGGAAAGAAAAACAAAAAGGCCCCAGGTTTTCCCTGCCTAACGCAATATGATCAATTATCTAGCTCAGACAAAAACTACTAGACAAAAAGAGAAAGAAAAAATCCCTGAAAGTGTCAGTTTCTGTGTGTAAGACCAGTGTGCTGTGTTGGCTCAGTCAACATTTTTTTTAACTCTGAGCGATGATACAGACGTAGACGAAATCGAGATGTAACACGAACCTGATGAATCTGCTGTGAATGTGAAAACATTTTTTTTTGATTGAGAATAAAACAAAAAAAAAAAAATGCATCCGCTATGATGCAGTGGAAGCTAATGTTAATACAAGCTGTATTTTGGAAGCATTTCACTTGAATTCTTAAATTTATTAATGAAGAGATTGTTTACTCCATATGCATGAACCACAGTATTGCTTAGAAATAGTGAAAAAAAAGGAATTTCCCTTTACCCAGACAGTATTAGTTAGATTTCTCTTTTAAAAGATAAAAACAAAGTGATTTAACTACTGCAGCCCTACAGTGTTACTTCTTTGGTCTGAAATAGAGTTTCTTAGTGAGCATGGAAGCAAAGCACGGCACCTGCTTCTTCCCGATCGCACTGCGGTCGTTGGAGTTCCCAACTTTCCTCATGGACACTTTTCTGTTGACCAGCGTGAGCAACTCGGTAAATTCTAGGGCAGTCCCGTACTTCTTAAGCAACTCACACAGGTCCTGGATGTACCAGGAGCCGTGTACAGTCTCCCTGTGGGAGTAGTAACCTTGTGACAGAAAAAAAAACAAAAACATTAGCTGAGTAGTAAAGGTGATCATTACAGAGGGTTAAGATGTAAAGAACTGTATAATAAAATATATGTTGTGACCATCCTTTGCATTCAAAACAGCAGCAGTTCTTACAGGTAAACCTTGATCTCAGAGTCAAAAGGGTTCAAACCAGACTAGAGTTTCAACACTGGCTGCTGAAGTAAAAAAAAAAAAAAAGACTTGACGATGCAGTGGTCAATCAAGAAATATCTTGCTTCCTTTCTTGAAATCGGGTGACCATAGTGCCGTCAGCTCAGAGCTGACAGTTGAGACTAAGCTACACCCACCTCCTGTCCAGGAAGTTAGGGTTAGAAGTAGCTATTAAAAAATATATATATCCCAATCTTAGACAAAAACATGTGACTTATGTGCTTCCATAAGAAGTAAGGTACAAGCAAAAAGCAAGAGAGGTGTTGACTCAAAATGGTCAAATTTTAAAATATTTGGCTGCAGAGTTAGACATTGTTGAATATCTGACAGGAAATCTGAAGCCTGTTGGAGGGTCCTTGCAGGTTTGGGGCTGCATTTCTGCAAACGGAGTTGAGAATTTGGTCCAGATTAATGATACTGAGAAACGCAAAGAGATACTTATCCATCATGTAATGTCAGCAGTGAGGGAAGGTGTCTGACTGAATGAAAAGAAGGACAGGGAGTCCAGAAAGTGATAGTATGACCTACACAGAGTTCAGATTTCAGCATGCGATCACATAAAGAGAGAAGAACCAAAAACATTCTCCAAGTATTCGAAGCGATGCTGTTTTGAAGACGAAGGCTGGTCACATTAAATGTTCATTTGATTTGTGTTTTTAAGGACTTACCCTCAGCCACAGAGTAGCACATGATGAAATCAGCACCAGCGGGCAGGGTGTGGACGGCGCAGGCGTCCACCACCACGTCCTTTATCTGTAGGTCACTGTCCACAGTATCATGTGGAGTCACCGGCACATCGTGTTTATCCCCACGGCATGCCTACAGACACACGTTCGCTTTGAATGAGCTCGCTTTTTTCATTTGTAGTTTGTAGAAGAAAGCAAATTAGACAGTATGTACCTGGATAACAAAAATCTTTGGTTTTCCAACCAGGGTCCTACACTTATCTCCTTTGAACAAGGACGTTATGGTCTGGAGGCTAATCTTGCCATCGTACGCAAAAACGTGATCATCCTCTCCGTGGCTCAGGAAGGCGAGCAGAAAGCAGTCGGCATCTGAATGGTCTTCTTGGGCAGCTGCAAAAGCATATTTTGTAAAAGCTTTAATGCATATTTTTAACTTGACAAATATTTTAGCATACGCAAGGGGAAAAAATGTAACTTTTTTCAAACTAATAAAGGTACCTTCATAGATTTTATCCAGAATCTCCACCTGTTTGTAGTTGTCAAAACTTCTGACTTCAAAGTTCAGCTCCAGCAGTCTAATGGAAAAGTAAAACTTAGTTCTAAAGCAGTGAAATGATACATAAATAAGTAACGTACAGCAGATCCTCTCAAAACAGTGAGGCTTTACCTTCTCTCCAAGTTGTAGCTGTCGGCGTTGGTTCCGTGTCTGTCGCCTAAGCCCAGGCGCCAGAAGAAGCGCTCCTGATTAAAAATGAGAGCAAGGCCTCGACGTTTGCGGCCCATCTTGTACTCCTCTGTGGGATCCACATCTAAAGAGCTGGTTTAAAATGACAAGGAATATGTGAGCTGCGCTGGAAGAATAAATCAGAATGTGCACAGGCAAAACAAGTGAACATAAATAGTTTTTCTTGTAATTGAGATTGTAATAGTGAATGGTAAAAAAATAAACCAATAATATTTAAAAGTTCCTCAATGTGACTCATTTTGCCAAATGTAAATAAAGTGTGTTTATATTCTAGATGTCAGGAAGATGAAATTTTCCAGCTGACTGGAACAAAAAGAATTTACCTTTTGATAAAAGCATCTGTTTCAGTCAGGTCCCCTGTACATGATAAATAAATGATGAATATGAATATGAATGATAAAACAATTACAAATGCATCAAACTTTACATTTACTAACGGTAATACTGTTGTCAAAAACACTTTAAGCACAAGTTTTAACACTTGTTACTGAATTGCCCCAAGCATTTTCCAGAAATTGTGGTTTTTCAAGTTTTTCCTCTTCCTACACGTCAGTGGCACTCAATAATGATTCATGAGAAATCTGAATTTTGCAAATCAAGGAAATCAAAACACCTTATTAAAAAAAGGCATGTTTTTACAGTTTTATTACCAAGAGGTGTGCCAACATGTTCTGCATTCTTTTAAAACTAGACATGTCTACAGATCAGTTTTCTAAATGACAAAAAAAGGAGTGGGAGATTTTATCTCGTCTTTGGTAACAACCAGGACTGATTATATTTGATAAACACTCTATAAAATAGACTGCAAAAAAAACTGATTTTCCTTCACGTTTTTATCTTATTCGTTTCACTTTTGTTTAGATGAAGTTACAAAGTGTAGATTTCTCACCTGTACTGTCGGTGGCTGGTCTGCTGTCATGAACCACACTTCCTGGTTTGGTGAGAAAAAACAGCAATTTGAATTCTGTTTAACAAAGGTTTCATGAGTAAATTCGGCTAAACAAAAAAATAAATAAATAAATAAAGCAAGAAACTATACTTTTACAAAACTGGAACAACGAAAATGTGAGGGCATAAGTTTTACAGATGTGCAAGCTAATTAACTTCCAAAAACTAAAGCTATGTTGTACTGTTTTCTCTTAAATCAAATACTACAATAAATTACGGGATTTAACAGTGATTTAAATCCCAAATATATATATAAAAAGTTACCTCCACCACTGCCCTCCGCTTTGTTCGACATTTTCACGGGAAACACTGAAATCCAATGAGACAACTCCAAATATCCACTGTGGCCCCGCCCTCAAAATCTGATTGGTTAAAAGGACAAAACAGGAGCGAGATGATTGGCTTTTATTCTTGTCCTTCAAAGAGCAAACTCGGAAGCAGATGTCTTTTAGTGTTTTTCTTCATTTTTCCCCCACTCTTAAACCTAATTGGACAGAATCATCTTGAGTTTTGGTTTCCTTAATATAATAATTTAAAAACCGAAAGTGAGCTCTGTAAAATCAAACCAGAACTTTGGCTCTGCAGAGATGCCAGCTTGAGCTTGAAACACGGAAACTTTCAGCTGAAAAAAACTTTAACTTCTTCATGCTTTAAATGCTAAATAGTTTCCTCTCCAAATCAAAATATTTAAGATAGAAATTAATACAGTATGCACAATGTTATTTTTTTGTGGGACATTTTTTAATAAAACATATGACACACATACACACACAAATATTTTAATCCCAAATAATAATTCACATAACTAAACAGGCACTGAATCAACACAAAGTGCATCTTTTGTCAGTAATATTAGTTTGTAAGCAGAAAAAGTGTGCTTGTGGAACCTAATATATTGATTTTTATTATAACAGCAGCTACCACTACCAACATAATCATTTATTTTTAATTTTGAAGGAGTTACTTTTACAACAAATATGTGGAACAGAAGGACAAAGGTACAATAAACAGTAAACAATATTTTGTTGTGCTGCAGCCCTTCTATAATCTATTAGATTAGTGTCTCAGACTTAAATATTTTGGGCCTTACTGTATTCATCCATTCATTTATCTGCATAATATAATTAATCTTAACAAAACAGATCCACATTATTTAACAACATATAAAACATTATGAGGTATCTGCAACCAACACATCTAATTTTAGCTCAATATTGGTAAACTTGACCAAGTTAGAGTCATTTTAAAGCTTCCTAAGGCTGATTATCTATTGAAGCCATTCTGAATGGTTCTGACTCCAAAGATTTAGCAGTTTTAGTGTTAACTTAATGTTTACTTATTATGAATCAAAATCCATTCAGTAGTGTGGAGAAATGAGCACACGCGCACACATTTAGGCAATATTAGCGTTTCACCTTTAGGTGTAAAATATGACCTTCAAAAAAATAAAAAGAAAAAAGAAACAACCGTTTTTAGCTGCTTATTTGTACAATGGATAAAACTTGAGTGTTGTGTCAATTCTTGTGCATTTATATTGTTTGATTAATAATTAAGGAGCACTGTCCTCTTAAATAAATACATTTTGAAAACCATAAAACATAATTTAAAAACCTGTCTATATTGGGTCCTAAAGCACAAGTTTTTAGTTCAAGAAAAGACATTCACATTAAACAGTATCCACTACATAAATAATCAGTTAACAAAAAAATATTAGAGTTGTCATAGACTCATTTCACTTTTACAGATAGATTATAAAACTCTAATGAAAGGTTTTTTATGAACACAGTTAGAGTCCAGCAAATGTAGCTCCATCCCTGAGTAAACCTAGTAGTGTTAAAAACAAACAAAAACAAACTTTATTTGCTGCCGTTCTGATGCTGGAGTAGTGTTTCTCTACGTGTTTCTGCTGTGCGGCGTCACAGCTCCCTCTTTATTTCATACTGGCACACACACGACTCCCGCTGACTGTCCAGGTACGGCTTACACCCTAAATGCATGACGGCGTCAAACAGCAGAGTCACCGCTGACTCGCACGCTGTTCAGACAGGAAGACAGAAAAGTACATGAGCAAACATGAAACATTTAACTTTGGTTAAATCACAAGAATTCTGCGTGTATTGTGACACATAACAGATCAGATTAGACTTATGTTTTTGACACAGTTTGATTTCCATTAGACAGGTTTGATTAAACACCCAACATAATATTAGAGCATCTTAACAATCAAATAAATACAAAAGGTTTTGCTAAAACAGGTTGACTGTAGTTTGAGTTACACAGATCACATGTGGTAGGGTTCCACCTGCTGGACAAATTGTGTATTACAACTGTTGTCCTGTAGGAATAAGGAGTTTTAGACTGTTATCTGAAGATGAGAATGATCTATTTGTTAATGTTAGGGATTTCTGCTATAATAATTCTAAATGTAAAAAGCCTTTAATAAATACTAACTTTGATGTCCATCTGAACATCCTGGATCTGTTTCGTACCTTGGACAGACTGGGCCAATCCCAGAGTCTTCTGTACATTTCTGCAGATGGTCTCGAGGCATTCCTGGAACTGCTCGTCACACTCGTGCTTCTCACGGCCGCAGGTGTCATAGCAGCGGTCATGCTGGTTACAGCATTTGGTCATAGATGGGATACCTATATCAAACTAGAGGTAACAACACTGTTACAGTTTGGTGGGTCGGGAAAAACCATCTCATCGTCAAACAAGTAATAAATATTATCTCAGAAAGTACTAACCTTTGCAAGTACAACTACTACATTACAAAAACATTAATACACAATATATTTATTTATATCTGACATAAAACAGGAAACTGATCAAACCTCTACATCTGGTGAAAGGATAAGGGTTAAGATGTGTTGGTTCCATGTAGGGCTGCAAATGTTTCTATAATTTAGCAATATTGCCACATTAGTGGACAACTGGAAAACATTTCCAATAACTTGTTTTGCTTGCTCTTGTTGAGCCACTTGGCAGCCATGTTTGACATTGCACCACCTCTTTAGAAAGCATTTAGATTCTCACACAAATGTTTCTAAAACTGTACCAGATTACCTGAAATCCAAAGAGCGGAGAGCCACATCCATTGGGTGGAGGGTTTTTGTACCCAGGACGAGGCACTGGCTTGTATCCTGCAAAGCAAGAGCAGGTGTTACTGCAACCTTAAGGTTTAGGGTATCAATTTTTGTGTGTTGAAATTTGTTTGTTGTAATTTTGTGTGTTGAATTACTTTCACTGTATGTTAATGGTGAATTTCTGAGTTGGTGGTTGCTATTATTTTGCAAGCAGGGACAGATATAAGTTTATACTTCTTTCTTCTCCTTTTCATTCATGATTTCTTTTAACTTAGTTTTGTTTTCCTTGACATTCCGATTATGTATGCATCATTGTTTATTTCATTTTTTGTTTATTTTTTATTATTTACTTTTTATTGGGTGACTTTTTCCCCCTTTTTTTCTAGATTTTTTTTTATTATTGGATGACTTGCTGTTTTGTACTCATATTTCAATTCATGATTGAAATAAACTAAACTAAACTAATTTCTCTGGAGGTAACAGTGACTTATTGTGTCAATTTATAGCATTTCAATATTCATGCATATTTTGTATATTGATTGTTTCTACTGTTAATGTTGTTATGCTGTAATTTATGCTCTTTTTGTTGCTGTCTACTGCTATTAAAATAAAATAATAATAATAAATTGGCCGCGCGAGGGTTTGGTTTAACATGCATGCATTATATTTACAAACTCACCATCTCTACATTTATAATGACACAATCCGTCATCCCCACCGAACAGGTCCAGTGCTGCATTCAGGTACGTGTCGATTTTATGGATTCCGTTCCGGATAGTTTTCAGAGTCATTCTCCAGTCTGGGGTCCCTGGCTCGTGTTTGCAGGCACAAACATTTGGGAGAAATCCACAACAAAGCAAACAAAACAGATAAAAACAACCGTAGCTGCCGGAGAGTACAGTTGTCCTACACATTGTTTTACGTTGACCGAGCTATTCCTTAATTATTTGTCTTGTTGGCATCTCAACACTTCACTCTTTATTTATCTCATTTCCAAAACAACATCGGTGAAGTTTCTCTGTAATATTACTTCCGGGTTGGACGCTGTCACGTGACTTTAAAAAATGATGTCGTGCTTTACAATCGACTCTGAACATGTCTACCAAAATAAATGTTCAATTTATTGCATATAAATAATAAAGTAAAAAAAAAAAGTGTGATTCTAGGTGGGTGCCACTTTAAGGACTACATTACCAAGAATTCACCGGGAGATCACACGTTTAAATCATAAATAAATGCCATAAATCATTGTTGGTTTGTGCAAATTCTACGGAATAGGATTAGGGCCACAGAGCGAGAGAACAAAAAAGTCCTCCTAATTTTGAATTTAAACTTAAAACATTTGAGAGAAAAGTCCCAAGATGACTCAGAAAACTATCCAGATTCCAGAATTCTGACTTTTCTCTCAGAAGTCTTTTTTTCCCCCTAAAAATTCTGAGGTTAAACTCGTAATCCTCTTCTGTAAAATTCAGTGGAGATTTAGGTCCTGTTTATCATTACTAGTTAATGTTTTAAATGCAGACATGTTTTTATTTTTTAACTATTGTGATTTGTTGCTTTCATATTTAGCAATTTGACCAAAGACCAAAGTCATTCTACATGCTATATAAATAAATAATTATTTTTTTATTTGTCCTTGCAGGATTCTAAATTTTTACTTGAAAGTAAATGTCTCCAAAATAAAACTGATTTGAAAAATGTAATTAGTTTCAAGCACTCCCTGGAACCAAAAGTAATTAAAACGTGTGTACAATACTTTGTGAATACGTTTGGTCCTCTTTAAGCAATGTGTCCTAAAAGATCTGTTTGACTGAATTGCTTAAACAGTCATTCCCCTTCATGGGCTCAGTAAAGTATTCATTCATTCAAACAGTTCCTCTAAGAAACATTTTGGTTTTCTCTAAAAAGAAACATCCAAATGGCTCAACTTCAAAAATCTCCACTTTACTTAAAAAGCAGCACAGATCTGTGTCTCATTAAAAAAACACAAACCAAACCATTTTCACTTGCTGTAATTTGAGAGAAAACCAATTCAGAGACAGCTGATTTCAGTGTATGATACCAATTTTACTTTATTTAAATGATTAGGCGAGCACTGAAGAGGAAACTTCTTTCATCTATAGTTATTTAAATAAGTGCATTAACTTTAAACATTCAAAAATGAAAATGTACAACCATTTATGAACAAAAGCTTCATTGTCTGTTTCTGTTTAGTCCCAGCCAGTTTCACATTATGCAGGAGAAGGTTTCTTCTGAAGGAATGATCTTCAAGTAGAGGGTGAGGAGGAAGCTAAAATGTCCTTTTCTTCTTTCATGAGACAGATTTGACTGGAAGACGGGCTCCAGATAAACCTGTTGTATTCCTCCTGATTCTACACAAACAAGCATCAAACTCTTGTTTGTTGAATTAGTTTGTGCAGAAGGCCCCTTTTAGTTCTCATAAACTCCGTAGCGCCATCTTTACAATCAAGTGTTCTTGTCCTCATTTCCAGAAAATCACAAATAAGAAACTTTAAAAAATAATTTCAAAAAATGAAGGAACCTCTGGAACGATCCAACAGCGAGTGGACTGGTTCATTACAATGCAACACGGTGATTCAGTGAGGAAGAAGAGTAGTTTGGTAGGAAGATATGAAGAATATTTTCAAACCTAAACAGGGCGAGTTTCTTTTCAAGACGTTTCTTCTAATGTAAAATCTCTCTTAAAAAAAAAGAAAAAAAAGAACAGACATCTATTTATATTTACATATTCTAAAATTATTCTTATTTATCCGCCTCTGAAGATGTTATTTAGTCTGTCCAGCTCTTTGCAGTTATCCATGGTCATGAGTTCTGCCTTCTTACGCATTCGGTCGTCCCTGTATACCTTCGAAGCATAAAGTAGGTCTGTTTCTGGATAAAAAGGAGCAGAGGAACAATGTGAGCGATGATAAACAAATGTGTAATACAAAATATTACTTCTCCATATTTACTCACTTGTCTGCCTCTCTTTCCAGCAGTTGTTCCTAACATTAGTCACATAATCCTCTTCGACATTTTTCTCAATCTGTTGCAGAGCTGAGTGTTTAAACTCGGCCTGGAAATCGCGGGTGACGTAGTACTCGACACGCAGGTTCTGCGTCTGCCTTTTTACAGTCTGACCTGTGGACCTGAAGCAGATGGGGAAGATACAAACATGGATTTTGTTAAAAAAAAATAAAACAAAGCATTATAAAAATATGAAGAAAAAGACGGTTCAGCCCAGATTCACAACAGCTGCAAGGTGTTATTTATTTATGTCTCTGTGGCAAATAAATTGGGAAAACAATCAGTGAGATTAAAATGTCTCAAATGCATAAACTGCATAAACTGAACTGCAGTCACTAACTACAGAGATTAGAGATTTAACAGAGAGTGGATACAGTAAATACTGTAGCTGGCTTTTTTAATTGTTTTTGGCAACTGGATGTTAAAGTAGAAATGAATGACTATATAAGTAGGTCATTTTGGAGCAAAAAAACCCAATGTGGGTTCAATTATTCCGACTGACTTAAATGTCAGTTTTTTAGTGCCCGTCTCTATGTCACTGACAGATGGTTAAACAATCTTGCACCTCTACAAACTGCTGGTTAAAGCCCTGTCACACTAGACAACTTATGAAACATTTTTATGTCTAAATTGCCAATAAAAGTTGTATATTTGATCAATTTGTTAGAATTACAGTATGTACACACCTAAAAGAAGCTTCCAGTTGATTTTCTCAATTCCATCTTCAACATAGATGTCTTTAAAATTTTCACAAGTTGGCACAAGTTGTCTAAAATATCAGTGACAGGGCCTTGAACTGTCTGATCTTAACTTTTTGTTTCGTATTAATCACGAATTATTAAAAACCTGGTCAGAACAAAAATAAATAAATAAATTGGGCAAGCAGCAACAAAAAAACTGGCAGTGTAAACAAACAGGTAGTAATTCAATGAGTCACGTGCGTGTGTGTGTGCGCGTATACATACGGTCTGGAATAGAGGCTGTAGGGGGGAGGGGACACCATCATCTGACTCAGTATTGATACTAAAATTAAGACCACAATGGGCATCAGTTGGATGAACATCGAAAAACCGCCCTAGGGACAAATAGAAAAAAGTAAATATAAAATACATGCAATAAAAATAAAGAAATTTAAAAAAAGAGAAAAATAAGAAATAAAGAAAATAAAGACACATACATCTCCCCTTTCCTCTGTCCTCTCTTGTCTGTAGTCTGTCTGCTGGCTGTAGCTCGTCCTACCGTTAGTGAACGTGTGCGCACTTGCTGTAGACAAAACACGATGCCAGAAACATTACATCATCTAACCAGCTACACCTGCTGACAAGGTCAACACTGACATCTTTAGCTCTTTTTAGATTTTAAAACTCACAGGAGGGGAATCCGCCTCCAAAGAACATGTTGAAGAGGTCTTCAGGTGTGATGTCAGCTTCAAAGCCCCTGTGGAAGTCAAAGCCTCTGTGTGATTGGCTCTGGCTGCTCGGCTCCTCCCCACCCGTCAGGTCGTACTGCCGTCTTTTGTCTGCGTTGCTGAGCACGGCGTAGGCATTGCCAATCTCTGCAGAAAAACAAAAGTAAATTAATGAAAAAAAAATGTATTTTACAATTTAGTTTAACTGCTTGATACATTCTCCCTCAAGTACAATTTTAAAATACCTTACTTTTATCTTTTCGCTGCTTATATCTCCTAAGATTATAAAAGCTAAAAAAAATAAATGGCCACATCTTGATTTCACTCCTTACTTAACAGCAAGCAAACCAGTTGTAAAACAAAACATCAAGTACACATCAACACAAACATGACTTTCATAATAAAGCTAATAGCCAAAATGCTGAGACACATTTACACAAAGTTACACATTGGGCTCTGACAGCCTGTTTTTAACACAAACTTGGACAGCAATGAATCAAGATAAAAACATACTATGGTATTCATTTTCAGATGACTGAATAATTCAAGCAACTGAAAGAATCGTTTTAAATGGCCTTAGTAGTAACAGTAAAACTGAAATTATTTTGTACAAAAAAAATAATTCACAGTGTTCACAGAAATTCTATCAAACATTGTCATTCAAAAACACACCAAACTCCAAATTGACAGGCAAAGGAAGAAAGTCTAGTTGAAAGTTACTTTTAAAGGCCTCTGTTGCTCCGGGTGCGTGGTTTTTGTCTGGATGAAACTTTAGAGCTAGTTTCCTGTAGGCTTTCTTGAGCTCCTCCTCATTAGCTTCCTTGTTGACACCAAGTACTTCATAATAGTCCTTACACCGCTTTATTCTGAAAGGCAAGAACAAGAAAAACAATCAAAAAATAAACAAAAGCTACGACGGCTTACTCTGGAGCCAGGTGAGAAAACTCTTTTTTTGTTTGCTTTTTGCATTTAGTCTTTTTTGTGATCTTCTGAACTCCAGCAAGTGCATGAATTCATTATGTCCTTAATCACACAGATAAAAAACAACATTGAGCAAACCCAAAAAAAAACATTAAGAGGGCTTGTACATGATATGTTGGTCTGTAAACTATGTCTATGTTCTGTTCTTCCAGTCTCATGGTGTAGAATTAAAACATGTAGTGGTTGCCTGGTATCCATCATCTCACACTGCTAAATGTGTCTCACAGCCCCCCTCATGGGGGAAAGGCAAATATATAGAGGTTCCTATAGCAATAGGTGCATGTGCACCACACTGCTGACACTAATGTGTCCTCATTTAGTAACAAGTAAAAAATAAAAACAGCCCATAGATCACAACGTCAGCCTGTAGAAACGCTCACCTCTGCACACCTTCCACCTGGTCTGGAGTGAAGCCTTTTGTAGAGTCACTCCCTCCAGTTTCTTGGTTCTGTCTTCCTGTTTTGGCACCAGTTGTTTCTGAGTGTTCTGATGGTTTCCTACAGTATGCACCATTACTTGCTGAGCTCCCATTCTTTGTTAAAGCATCCAACAAAGCTATGGAGAAAAGGGAAAAACAGTGTAAATTATTACTTTTATTCATTTCTTTAAAAGTAACAAAATAAATTTTATATATTGCAAAAAAATACAGATCACAAAAAAATGAAAGGCAGACTAAAGAAGAAAAAAATCTTATCTGTCCCTTTTTCCCAAAAACTAAACTCAAATAATAATCTACAAACAACAAAAACATTAAATCCTTGTCAAACAACAATTTGTATAGATACACATTACACTATTTCATATTTCTTTAACAAACTGACTATTATTCTTTTAAACATAAACATTGATCCAGCATTTTTAACATCACTCTCCAGATTATTCCATAATCTTATTCTCTAAGTACACCGCTCCTTAAACTAGTTCGAGATTTAGGTCTCACAAACATCTGTATTCCTTTAAGATCACGATAACTCACTCTCAATAAATTTTAATTGGATGTTTAAAGGTAAGATGTTTTTGTGAGCTTTATAACCGACAAAATATTAAATCAACCAACTTATGAAATTTCAATCATTTCAACTGATAAAATAATGTATTTGATGGGTGACTGTAATGTTTTTAGTGATGACACTTACAGCTTTTTTCTTTAAATAAAAATAGGGCTTGTAAATGTTTTACAAATAACAATTAAGAGTCAGGCTCAAAGCTTTTAATGTTTTTAAAGTGGCTAAATTGTATTTTTAGGTGAACAGTGAACATAGGCATACATTGCTTTGTCACTTATTTTAATTTATGTGTTGTTACTGTCATGTTATGTAAAAATCACAACTCAGGAACAGAGTACTGAGTGCCCACAAAGACTGTGCTTATGAAGCCACTACACATTAAAACCAGCCATTTTGATTGTCTGTTTTTCCTCACACGCTCAATTTGCTCTGTTCCAGAGGAAATAACTCATGGGCAACAGTGAGTTAATCCTTCTTCACAAACAGAGCCACATAAAACAATGCTAATATTGTTATGCCCTTATTTTTGTTCTGCTTCATTGAAATCCCCAAGATTTTCATACACATTGCATAAATATGTCAGCCAGGTTTGTTTTTATAAAACTGTGTCTCTACTCTTGGAAGCTTTAAGGCTGACAATAAAAACAAACAAAGCTGTTGATTTTGTTCCTGAAATGGCAAAATATTAGATTATGTTTTATTTCTCCAGTGTTTCTTATGACCAAGTCAGTCAGCTTCCTGTCAACAACTTGAAAACGACCCAGAAAACACTGAAAGATCAGGGTTTGAATGATGCAGACAACATGTCACACTAACAACAGACCGAGTTGCTTTTCATCAATGTGTAAAGTCACTGTCAGCGACACAAAGTCTCCGAACTACAATCTAGCCCTTATGGCAGCAGATATCTGGCATCTTGTTTGTCCAGGATAAGCCTGTGTTTAAAGGCTCTCTCTGGGTCAATCATTCAATTAAAGGATTGACACTCGACCTACATCCCTACTTTCAGCTTCTATAGCCAACTATTACCTAGCCAGGGTGATGGTACTGTTGAAGAGAAAGTAAAATGACAACTTATTATTTTATGGGTTGGGATATGCAATGTCTGCCATGTTAAAAATAATAATAATAATAATAATAATAAGTTAATAAATAAATGAAGGTTTACTTTGAATGGCGTTCACATTTGAGTTGGTTTTTGCCCAAGATACACGACCAGGCAACAATTGTAGCAAACACTCGTTTGCTTAATTAAAACAACACATATAGAGTAGGGTAAGCTAGGTTAATAGCTGTAGGCCAACATTTAGTTTAGCTACTGAGCTAAATGACGCTTTATTTATTGTCACTAAACCAGCTTATTTCTCACGCTCGTTACTTAATCATATAAGTGTATATATAGCCCATTTTCATTCTACATTTAAGGATGAGGCGCCGAGAAGCTTCGCTGTAAATTTAATTACGAAACATCAGCTAGATGATGCTAACACCGGAGGCTCCGACTTCCGACAGGCAAGTACGCTTTTTAATCACAATCAGCCTCACCTTTGGCTCTGTCAGTAGGATACAACTTCTCTGCTTTGTTCAGAAACTTCAGCGCTTTCTCTTTGTCACCGGCTTCGAGGGCTTTCGTCGCTATTTTAATACATTTTTCTGCTTCATCTCTGTTCCCTTCCATGTTCTCTTTTCTCCTCTTCTACTAGCAGTCAGCTGAGATCAAGGTTGCCAGATAGAAAATAACGAACGTTGAGTCCTTTTAAAACCTGCCGTATTTTGAGCGAAACTATAGAAGAGAGAGTACACGTTTTCTTAGTGGGAGTGGGGGTGGGTGCACACATTTTCTTCGTTAGCAGATAATTAGGAGAGGATGTTGTGATTGGCAGCAAAAATGAAAAGCTCTATAACAATAATTATCGCATATTTGGCAACGCTGGCTGATATCAACCACGTGCTCAACAGCGCTGACAGGCTCATTCTTGTATGGCCAGCCGTGGTCACCTATCCTCCTATGGGGGGGGGGGGGGGGGGGGGGGGGGGGGGGGGGGGGGGGGGGGGGGGGGGGGGGGGGGGGGGGGGGGGGGGGG
>JARVGW010000221.1:337724-367898 GCA_031762495.1 Anablepsoides rubrolineatus
CCCCCCCCCCCCCACCCCTCTTACAATTTTTAGGACACCAATAACAGCATTTCTCCTGCTTGTCCCCTGACATTGCATTAAAAAGGTGTCTCGTGACCACACAATAACAATAATGCATTTTGGACAAATACAACTCAAAGTGTCACTTTTGTCTTATAGCTTCAACATATAAGAATTACTTCATGGCTAACATAAGTGACTGAAGTGTGTCCTTTGTTCCCATATTAAAATAAAATAAAATTATTACAAACTTGTCCCTGTAAACAATAAACAGTCTGCAACAATTATTGCTTGGTCACACAAGATTTATCCCATGGCCACAATATAAATATCCATAACACATGTCCACAGGATACATTTATTTTATCTAGTGTGACAGGACAGGCACTGTACCTCCTTATGAAAAACACAGGTTGGGTATTGTTTTCAGAAAGGCTTACTTATTGAACTTTATTGATTTAATGTAACTTAAAATTAAACAAAACAAGATGTTACACTTATTTTTTCACACAAATGGCACACTTGGTGCTGTTATTGTTATGCAGAAATAGTTTAGTTACAACTGCTTTGAAGACACAAAGAGAGCTAGGCTAAAAAATAAAGACATCAATTTTTTCCCCTAAAAATCTACACTAGAAGTGAAGAAGATGTTTGAAAAAGAGGTACAAATCTTCAGGGACAGAGATAATTGTTTTTAGTTACTTGGGTATATTCAAGTGTGTGTGATCTTTTGCAGGTAAAGCAGGATTTACTGCATTTAAATGATACTATTGTTGGGGTTACTGGTTTTTGCATCACTGAGCATGCTTGTCACACCCCAACTAATCAGCAATAGCCTATAGCTACAAAAATAGTAATAACTGTCAGATATTAAAGCTAAAATTTGGTGTGAAATTAGCTGAGACTTAATACATACTCTGAAAGTGACATCTAATATCCCAAGCATCATTATAATTTCTTAACGTAAGATGATCTTAGTCTAAAACTGGCCTGAAAGGTGGCAGGCAACATGCATTCCTTTAAGGATTATAGGCCTGTAATTAAAATTCAAACTTAGTTCATTGCTGGAAAATGACCATTTGGATTTCTACCTGCAGTGTGCATTTGTGGTTACAAATCTATGTGGATAGGTTCTGTGTTGTTAGCACTGTTCTTTTTTTTATTTGTCCTTGCAAGAGTTATCAGACAGCACCCTCAGCAGGGACAGTGCCCAGTGCAGAAAACCTTAGTTGTGATTTTAAACTTAAAGCTCAGTTTTGATGTTGACACATTTTTACCAGTTGTGCTAAACTAAGAACACATATTACTGCTCAACATGGACCTAAAAACAGTGTTAGTGATAAAAAATAACATTTTAATCTCAGAAGATACAAATGTGAAATCACTGAATGTATCCAGTTTATTTGGGGATTTTATAAAATAATTATTTGTAGTTAGTATAACTCTCAGGTAGAAGTTAAAAATCCATCAACCTTCAAATCTATACTTCACAATCTAAAAAACAATTTATAAAGTGAAGTTTCAAAATGCAGGTGTGTCTTGTGACCACGTTACAAGAAGATTCAAAGCTGAAATATTTTCTTCACACTTAAGAGCTGAAGTAGCTGGTAAGATTTGGGTTGGGTTAGATCCATTTGTCAGTTTTCTTGCCACCAGGTTCTTCAGGCAGGTGTGCGTGATGGAGGGAGCTTGGCTTCAAAGGAGCCCATGGTGTTGAGAGCTGCATGAATGCGGAAGTGTAGTCTTGACTCCATACTGTAGTCTCTGTAGTTCATCCTGCAAACATGGATCACTGGTTAGCTAGCACACAAACTACCAACATGTAGGTATGGTTCCAAACTATGAATACTCGGGGAAGAGGATTTTTCTCTCCTCTTAAATACCTGGCTGAAAACATGCACTCACCTGGCATTTTCTATGACTGTGATGGCTGTTTGGATGTCTCCTTTCTGCTTGTACAACAAACCCAGCTCATACATCGTAAACGGCACCAGATATGTGTCATGCTTGATCTTCTTATCGCTGGAAAATAAATTATGAAGTAAAAAAAAGTAATAAATTGCAAGTATTACAATTAGTCTTTATAACTATAACTTATTGAAGATACAGTCCTGTCTTTTTTTCCACAGCTACAAGAACTATGGCAAAGACAATTGCAGAAAGTAGGGTTGATTTTCATAAATAAATAATAAACATAGCGGTGTCATGTCCAGGAGAATGCACAAGTTTCCTCCCACAGACCAAAAACATGCATATTGGTAACTCTAAATGATCCCTTGGTGAGTGAAAACTCAGAATAGAAATTAAAATCTTACTTGTAAATGTACTAAACTGTAAAACAATCAAGCACCATGTTACAATAGAGATCTTATTGTGATAAGACAAAGCGAAAAGTTGACCTAATCTTTTGGCTTTTTTTAGATAGATAACTTGCACTAATTGGCATTTTATTATTTACTGTATCTGCTTGGATTGTATTAGAATTGACAGTAATTAGAACTGAATCAGGATCTGAATTGACTTTCTTATTTGGACTTGTTTTAGTACAGTGCCCTGAGAAGACTTGTTGTTAACTGGCACTTTGATTCCCTTGGGATAATTCAAATTTCTTCTAAGACAAAAAGAGAAATCTTCTTATGAAATGCGCTCTTGTTTTTAGCTTGTGATTTATTAGCTTATTTATTTGAGTCCAATTTTTTATTTATTTTTTTGCTTGTTTTTGTGTAAATACTTGCGTTTTTGTCATTTTTGTCTTATAACAAGTCTCTCTGGAAATGAGATTCTGGATCTCAATGAAACTACCTGTATAAATAAAGGTCAAATTAAAAAAGAAAAGAAAACTATATAAATAAACTGAATTACATTAAAAGTTTGTTGATTTCTTTTAATTGTAGTAGATCCTATTTGTGTTGCGACGGCTTTGAGATCAGCTCACCTGGAAATGACATAGTTGAAACAGATCTCAGCTTGGACCAGGCGTCCCAGCTGAGTTAGACACAGGCCCTTGAGTAGCTGCACGACACACAGATCATCCAGGTGGTACTCTGATGGACCTATGCATCACACACACTTTTAGTTTAATTTGCATTAAAGATAGTTTTTTAAATTAAATTCAGTTATCTCACCTGGATTATTTTGGAGCTGCTCCTCTGCTTTGTCTAAAGTAGACAAAATGTTTTCAGTCAGATCAGGCCTTTTGCCGACTACTTTGAAACCATTCCACACGTACATCATTTCCTGTATGAGAAGATTGTGGCTTATTATAGCAAAGAAGGCTCATGTTTGACTGACATATTGGGCACATGAGCTCACCAAAGCAGGGACGACAAGTTTCCCAGGATTCACGGAGGAGTATCTCTGAGCTTTCTTTGCAGCAAATTTCTCTGTTGGAATTGATTTCCCTGCAAGTTTTATTCTGAGACCATCCACCTGCCTACAAAACATCATTTACTTAGTTTGTTTCTAAAATGTACGCAAACTCATGTAATGAAGAATCGTTCATGTTATTACACACCTGAATAAAGTCACTATATTTTCCCCCAGTTTGGTTACTTCTTCTTCTGGGAGCATGCTCAAGATGGCAGCTTTCTGAAACACATAAGTGGCCTACAGAAAAGAAGCAACAGTTTAGGTTGTGTCAGCAGACAAGAATAAACTGAGCTTTTACAAATAGGGAAAAGTTACACAATACAAATGTGGTCATAAATTTACATACACTCATTATGGGCTTAAAATTGGACACAATGTCCAGAACAACCCAGAAACCTCCAAGACTCAAGCCTGCCATAAATACCAGAACACAGTGACCACTGTGAAGCAGGTTTACTTTGTCATGGATTGAGAGGATACCAACCAAGAAAAAAATAATTAAAATAAAATAAAATAATACTTGAAGCAACAGTCAACCGCTGTCCATATAGTCACACCAAGTGTCCTCTGCATAAAGACAACAGCTGAGGGTTTATGCCCATGATGAGTGTATGTAAACCTCTAACTTTAACCGTACCTGGGACCACTTGTTCTCCCTGCAGAGCAGGTCGGCATATCGATAAGCCTCCATCCAGTTTTGTTCAAAGGAGTAAGCCCACATCAGCTCCCAATAGCACAGGTGGTGAATCTGACGCCACTCTTCCTGAGTTGAAATGCACGCCAGGAACTTCTCCTGGGCCTGCAGAGAAGTCCAATGTGGCTGAGTGTCAGTTTTAGTTCACAAAAGGTTACATAGAAAGTGCATAAAACTAGACACACCGGAATCACTTACAAATGTGAAGTTCCCTCTCAGTACAGCTATTCGTGCAGTGTAGAAAAGCATGAGAGCTCCCTGTGGTGGAAAAATATGTTAAATCAGCTCAAATAAGAAAATACACCAGCATGGATCAGCATCATTGCTTACATTTGGGAAGTTTTCAGCAAATGGTTTTAGCAGAGCTTCAGCCTCAGTGAGATTTACATCTCCAGTTCCTGAGGAAAGAATCCAACATCACTTTTATATCATTACAACTTCAATTAATCCAATACTAAACAGATTAGAAGAAACTAGAAAATGCTCACCGAGTGTGACTGTGATGTAGAGATGGAACATCAGCAGAGTCAGAGTGCTCAGGATGGAACGGAGGCTGCTGCTTGTTGCTCCCTCCCTCAGCTCTAACAACCCAAGCTCCTGCAAAATCACTCAGCAATTTATTCTCCTGCTGTCCTGAGATTAATGTTACATCCTGACCACACAGAGGTTCTGTGCTGCACAGTGATGGTTCCTACCCTGTCTCCAGAGAAGCCCAGAAACTCCATCAGTCTGAGGACTCTGGATGGAAGCAGGGACAGGATCTGATAAACACACACAGCTGATTGGTTAGTGCTCAAGGTGATTGTACTTCTTTTTTTGGATCTTTGTGATACTTGACTGCTAGTGGTTTTTAACTCATCATTGTTGATTTTAGGTTTATAAACCCTTTAAGGACATTTAACTATAAAACCTGATCATAATTTGATGTTTTGGTCAATTTTCAACTTACAGTATAATGGTTGTGAAAGAGTCAAATCCTTTTTTTTTGCCTCACATTAGCTCTAAAAGATGATATACACACGTGGACAAAATCACATCATGTCACCAAACAGGACAGTGACTATCTGTAGCCCTATATACAGGTCCACTGACTGATTACAAGGTTGTAGACACCTGTGATGCTAATTATTGGACACACCATAATTTACTGTGGCCCTTTGGTCACATTATTTTCAGGGGTGCTATCATTTCTGTTCAGGCCTGTTTTATGAGTTCAATTTTTTTATTCTGTTGAAACATGGTTGAAAAGCAATGTCTGACTTTCATTTGTTCATTTATTTATTATTACTTTTGTCAGATTCTAGTTATTTCTGTGACCATTGTGGGTCTTTCATTAAATGAGGGGTACCAACAATTTTGCCCATGTGTGTATGTCATAATTTTAATTTCAAACAAATTAATTGGTAAAAGCTTCAATTTTTTTTATATTCACAGCAATGTTTCTTCTTACCAGATTAAAAGATCCGATGCCCATGTTGACCCCACCTCGAAAATGAACATGTGTACTCTTCTTCTTTTCCACATCTTTCATGGCGATTTCCATAGCCTGGCAGTTCCTAGTGTGCAGACAAATCTTGATTTACAATTTAATTTGTTTCTGTTTTCAGTGTTTTTGTCTGTTCGAGATAATTACCACACAGATGTGCCCTAGTTTCTTACTTGTAAATTTGATAACTGCTTCTCATCCCCATCCCTCCTTTGATGAAGCTGATTATATTGTCATCCAGGAACGTGAGTACGGCTTTCTGCATCAAAACTTCAGAGTAGCAAAGCTCCGCATGCATCTCCTCTGTCAATAACAGTCATAGGCAGTAGAAAGGAAGGAAAGGTCAAATCTAGGTAGAGACAATGTCAGTGAGTCTTTCCCAGTTTGCCAAACAAATACCAGTGATTTCCCTCCTTGTCAACTTGTGGTATTAATGAAATTGTATAACTGAAACATGTAAATGTCCATTCACCTTCTGTCAAATTGTCAACTGTTTGTCCATGCCACAAGTTAACCAAGCTCTCCATTATTCCAATTTTCCTCCGAAATCTTAGTAAAAAAAAAAAAAAAAAAGCAGTTATATAGACACAACCAGGAGTCACAACTTCTTTAGTTTTAAAATAAATCCTAAAATTCACTCTTTTAAACTATGCCATTTATTATAATAATATAAATTTTGTTCGTTAGAACTGTTTAAATGCAGATAGTGGACAGAAAGTTTCAACTTTATTTAATTTAAACTTGTTTAAGTTTTAGTTTAGTGCTCCAAGATGACTTATTTTTGCACTGATGCTATAAAAGTAAACTTTGATTGGTATGACCTTCCTCTGGATACTAGTTTGTACTTCTGTGTTGCAGGATATATTCTTCTTGGTTGCCCCAATTTTCATTTTTCAGAAATTTAAAGCATTTTATTGCTCATGTTTATTAAAACAATCATTTGCCTAATAAATGAGCACATGGCTTAGATTCGAACATGGGGTTTGATGAAGTCATACCTCTGGCAGACGTGCAAGGATTCGCAGAGTGACTCCATGGCTACATCCATGTCCTTTGGGTCAAAGGTCATGGTAGCCTGCATTAATAAGATGCTGCTGTAGCCCACTGCATGGTACATACTGTGGCTCTTCCTGAAGGACAGAAATGAAACAAACCTCATTAAAACAGATAAAATTAACCAACGTGTGTTTTTTACAGCACCAGTTAATTTTATTTTTTCCATCACTTTGCCAACTTTTATGGATGTTCCAAAAACAAAACAAAACTGTCTAAAAAAATGAATGCAGCCATGAAAGAGATCAGGGTTTTGGACACGTTGAGATTCTTTTATCTCACAGAGTTCAGTACATTTTAGTCATTTAGGCAGGTGATTGTGAAAGCTATAGCATTTAATGCAACATTTCCACAGTTATCTTTGTTTAAATAACATTTAGAGAACCTGGAAATGTGCTTTTATTTATTTATTCAAAAATCTAATTATAATAGGATGTCAAGTGTGAGTGAGGGAGGGAAAGGGCTGATATTTGTTCCTCCCATTATTATGCGCTTATGAAAATATACACCAGTTTGGTTTACTGATCAGTAAGAGATTGCTTCATTTATTTACCCTTTTTAATAATCTGAACTCAATCACTGAAGTCTAATTCATTTTATTGTTCTTTACCATAATCAATACATTTTTACCACATGAGGAGGGGTCAGATTTATCTTATAAAATTTTATTACAAAATCCTTTAAATCAAAAATAGATAATATTAGATAAATTGAACAATTTTGGTAAATTCTATTTGGTAGATTTGGGTGACTTGGACCCTGGAGTGAACTGGTTTGGTTGAGAACAACAGCTTATCCAGAAGGTCTCTCAGGAAGATGAGAAACAAACTGATGGACAACAAAAAGTAAACCAAATTGCTGTCGCCCACCTCAAGGATTTTTCTACGGCTCATTATCAAACCAAGTTTGATGGGACACTTATTGTCGACACTGGAAATCCTTGGAATTTGTTTTGAGTTTTATCTTTCTGTCCAAGGACTCTAACTAAAGCACATTGATGTCACTTAAAGTGGCATTAAACCTGCAAAGCATTAGCATAGAAAATGTATTGGAACACTTGAATCATACAATATCAATATTTATGTTTCAAATATTACATAATCAAATTAAACAATTTAAGTGAATGATTTGTTCCTGTCTAAATTTTCCAAGAAATATGTAAGAACATTTTCTGAACTATTCTGTGCAGCATGATTTAAGAACAAATTACCAATTCACCAAACTACATTAAGAACTGATGAGATGATTTCTGCAGAAAATGTGAATCTTAGTTTTATGATTCTGGTTTCATCACAGCATGTGATGGTTTTAAGCTGCAAATGTCTGTGACCTTGGATACTAAGTTAGTAAAACTGGACTCATTTACATTTAAACTTTCATGAGTATTTTAAAACCAAACATGGGTCACTCCAGAAGTTGGCTTGATGTGACTCATCGTCTCAAACACAAAAGCAGAAAGTTCAGTAAATCAACAAATAACGGAATGATTAAAGGTAACTGAATCGAGGTTGGTTTTTCCCCCCTCTCCCATTCTCTCAGAGCATCAGTGACTCACCGAGGTTTTAAAGCTGCCAAAGCATCTGCAAACCTGTTGTTCAGAAAAAGATGGAGAGAAACCCTGCATTCCTCCAGAGCCGTCTCCAAATCTGTCACAGGAGATCTGGATCAGGACATAAAACACAAACTGGTATGACAATACATTTAAGATGATATCAGTGTGACTGTCTTCGTTTTAAATGTAATAATCCATATGTTAATCACTGAGTTTAATGCAAATGTCCCCCCAAATCCCACAACCAAATTAATAAAGCAAAAAGAAGTTGCTGATATCAATTCTACTCACGTTTCATCTTCACTATAATCTTGATCCACCTAAAGGAAAACAAAATGTTTTGTTCAAACTTTCCAAAATCTGGAATTCGTCACTCATTGTTGTGTTTTTATTTAGCTAAATTAATTGTTTTGTTACATTTGGTATTGTATTCTTATTTAGTTTTTTTCTTTCCCATTGTCTCCCTCAGTTAAATGTTTTCACCTTATTTCCATGTTCATCAGCTTCAGCTGCTTTATTTAACCCAAACACCCATGCCTGGGCCTGAAGGCAGTTTAAACATGCATGTTTTTGAGGAGAATGGAGAAGAAATCTCCCTCAAAAGAGAGTATGCAAACCCCACACAGAAAATATAACTGACCACTAACCCATAGTACTATATCCTCTCAGCTAACTTAAACTGTTAATTCTCACTTTCTCATCCATCTGAGATACTATTTGTTTTCCCAATCATTTAATTAAGAAAAAACTAAGTGCTGTTGGTCCGATATTCTATAAAATAGTAAATTTACCTCTTGGAATGAATTGTTCACCTCCATTTAGAACAACCAGGAGTGTTTGAATGAAAAAAAAAAGTTATAGATCTTTCCCAGCCAACCTTGACACTGCAGCGTTCTCCTGATGTGCTGACAGATTAAATCTGTCTCCAGCTCTTTATAATCTGAAAGGTTGGGAGTGGTCTGCATTTAGCAGGCTCAGCCCACAAGTCAACTGACCAAAACAACCAAATTTAGACCTACTTCCTTGCTATTAAAATGCCAACATTATTTTTCCCACAGCCAATATCTTTTTTTGTCAGAAAGGACAATGCACAAATTGAGTTATTAACGTTAATGATGGTTGCTTCATTTAGTCATACAAAACCTTAAAGCATCAACAGAAGTGCGGGGCTGTTTATCACTTGTCAGAATAAATCAGCTGCCTGGTCAAGGTCTTTTTCATTATAAAACTTTGACACACAACTAAAGTGGCAAAATATGTATAATTATAATTTTACACATTGTGTGCTAAAACATTTTGCCTTAAAAAAGTAAAAAAAAAATGTGTATGGCAGCATCTTGGGATCTTGTTCACGAATGAGGGAAGAATGGAGTGGGAGATTGACAGGCGGATTGGTGCTGCGTCTGCAGTGATGCGGGCGCTGTACCGGTCTGCGGTCGGTCTACGTTCCTACCCTCACCTATGGTCATGAGCTTTGGGTAGTGACCGAAAGAATGAGATCACGGATACAAGTGGCTGAAATGAGTTTCCTTCGTAGGGTGTCTGGGCTCTCCATTAGAGATAGGGTGAGTAGCTCAGTCATCAGGGAGGGACTCAGAGTAGAGCCGCTGCTCCTCCACGTCAGGAGGAGCCAGTTGAGGTGGCTCGGGCAACTGGTTAGGATGCCTCCTGGACGACTCCCTGTTGAGGTGTTTGGGCACGTCCCACAGGGAGGAGGCCCAGAGAAAGACCCAGGACACGCTGGAGGGTCTATGTTTCTCAGCTGGCCTGGTGATGCCTTGGGATTCCCCCGGATGAGCTGGCCCAAGTGGCTGGGGAGAGGGAAGTCTGGGTCTCTCTGCTTAGGGTGCTGCCCCCGTGACCTGACCCCAGATAAGTGAAAGAAAACGGACGGACAGCGTATGGCAGTAGTTGAGTTATTACTAAAGCATTATTGCGCATAGCTACTGTTGAATGGAGGATTTTACCAAAACGACAATTCCATTATTTATCAGAATAAAATGGTTTTAGTCTAAAACTCTGTTTTTGCACCACAGTTTCTTTAAGGCTGTTACTGAGTAATTAAAAACTTTGCATTCCTTGAAGAGATGCATTTTGCCCATCACTTTTGCATCTTTTACAGCAGTCACATGGTCAACCTCATGTAAATAAAACAAAGTCTTTTGCTGTCAAATCCAAAACAGGAGGAAACAATTTCGTGACTCAATTGAATATGATCTATTACAACCTATACATTAGGTGATTGATCTGTTGCACATTTGTAATGCATTTGTATGCCAACATATTGAGCTTTATAATAAGCGCCTCTCCAGTCGTTTTATTATCACTTCTATCGTGGACAGAACATAAAAATGCAGGATATTATAACTTGAACGCTATATGATTCAACAACATGCATGTTGCATTATATAACCTTATAAAACCTCATATTTATGTTAATAGTCACGTGACTACACATGTCGTCCAAAAACTACATTACCCATCATTCCTGCGTGCCGTGCGTGACGCTTCATAGGAAAACATGGCGGCATCCAAACAGCAGACAGATCCAAGCACCAGCGTTCCCGAATACGAATATGTAGATATTAACACTAAACCTTTTCACATCGGCTCTTTCAGAGAAGAATGGCTGACCAGACTGCGGCCAGAGGACTTTTCCTTCCAGCAGGAGGACGAAGCGACGTTTGAGGCTAACTTTGCTGCGGAGATGGGGCTCGGACCAGAAACAATGGCTGAACTGAAGTCAGTCTGCAGGTAGGAAGGAAGGAGTCTCAGGTTTTTAGGTAAATGTATTTAAAGCACATGTAATAAATATTGTTAACATGTCCAGATTTTTTGTTGTATCAGAGCCAAGACACTGGATAACGCTACGTCAAAAGCTCTGAAAAGTCAAGCTGACATTTAGCTTAATTCTTCCCCTTCAGGTGTTCAAACCCTAATTATTAATGCTTAATTAGCTACACCTGTTTCCTAAAACCAGTGTAGATGACCATGAACTCAGTGCATTTGAGGATCTTGTGATCTAACTTCAAACCAAACAATGTCAATGGAAAGTGTAATGGGTAAAGTATTCTTTACCATCCAATTTAGGCGACTTGGTCTTATTGCACGTTTGTACAATAACTTGGACTGTGAATGAAATATTAGTCATATGCATTGTAAGGCTATCATTGGACATTGAATTAAAATGTTTTTGTTTTTTTATTCGTCTTACACCTCAGTTTTGGTTGCAGAAATTGATCTGCAATGTAAAAAAACCCCAAAATTTAACCAAAGCCCAACAGTCACGACATCATTTATGTTTTAATCTTCTGGCTTCTTTGTTTCTGTTAAAATAGAATATGATAATCTGAGATGCTTCTTTCCATTTACTTCTTTCAAGTCTTAGTTCAATACGTTGCCATGCCGAGGACGAGCAGCCCGATACAGAAGTCGTGCCTCCAAACCCAAGGCTGAAAACTTTAATGTATGACTTCTCTCCTTTGTTACAATGCCCTCTGTCTCAGATTCTTCAGCGACTTGAATCTGTTTCTTTTTAACAGTCACAGAAAAAGGAAGCAAGGTCAGGCACCCTCTAACGCGCCCAAGAATAGGCATGACCTCTATGCTGATGAACTGGTAGGTGAACTGAGCATCGCTGAAGCAAAACCATTCTGTTCATTATTTATTTTTCTTTTAAATTATTTGTTTGTGCATACTACTAGGGCATACTACTAGGGCTGCCACAAACAAATAATTTTATAGTCGACTAATCACAGATTATTTTTTCAATTAGTCGACTAATCAGATCATACGTTAATTGAATATAAAACATACAGCTTATCTTGCCAGAATGCAGCTGCTATTATATAACCATGGTTAGATTTTAGCTATATGCTAACTAAAAATAATTACCATAGAGGCAAGTTCTGCCTTGCAGATATATTTCATTGCACAGGTTTCTCTTTCATGTAAATCATGTGATCCCACACTTTTGAGCTCCATTGCCGGGTAGCCATGATACCAGAGCCTGTCTGTATAATGTCTTGTGACGTCCACGGCCTACCCTGCGCATGTGTGTCAAGGACAGAAAGGTAGATGCGGCAGTGGAAGGTGTCAAAGCTATTTGGAGAGAAAAACTAAGCAAAAAACAACAACAAAAAAACGACTAATCGACTATTAAATTAGTCGTCGACTAGTCAACCAATCATGGCAGCCCTAGTGCATACACAATCACTGAGCTGATCTAATGCCCACTTTTCTGATTTCCAGGAAAGATTAACTATCGGCAGGATACCAGAAGCAGCCGCTGATATGATCCTAGAAGGAGAAGTCATTTTAACCATCAATGTCTACTACCCTGCTGTTTTTGAAAAAGTCAGCATTCATCTTTTCTCTTTTTGTCAAAAGCGCCTCCATCATTCCTAAATTTTCTCTTTCTATGTTTGTTCCTAGTTTAACTACGTCAGACCTCACATGACTCTGCTGATGACTGGCTCCCACAGCCTGGCCGAGCTCAGGGACGGTATTTGCTGCGTCAGTGACTTGCAAGTGTGCGGCGAGTTCAGCAAGACGCCAAATATGGCTCTAGACTTCATCAGCCAAGTAAACATACACACAGAGCACACGTGTAAACAAAAGACACATGTGACTGCACTATCATTTATGAATGTTTTTAGGTGATCATGAGACCAACTAACATAACCTAAAAGTGATGCTTTTTGATGTTTCAGGATCATTTCAAATCGGCATTCTTTTTCTTCGAGGGCATTTTCTACAACGACATGAGATTTGCTGAGTGTCAGGACATAAGCATGTAAGTTTTTGTATTTTAACTGAACAGCTTTTTAACCTCTCGTGTTTTTCTTTTCTTCGGGTTCTTACTTGGAACAACTCTTTGAAGTGTAAAGGCATTTTGAACTTATAAACTCCCAGTAAAATGCATATTCCAGGGTTTCTGTAGACACAAGGTCTGAATGTCTTTAAAGAATCCACAAAACCACTCTTACTCATTTATTCATTTAGAGTCATACATTAAATCCAGTTAAAGTTGTGAATAAGGCTGTGTGTAAACCTCATGATCTTTGGTGAAAGCTATTATGAGTGATTTTGTTTCAAGCCTGGGGTGACGCTGATTTTCATGGACTTTTTAAATACCAATCGGTATAATAGCATCCTTATGATTTTTAATAATAGCAATTTTTAAAAAAATATTTTTAAAAGCTAATTTTTTAGGTTTGACTTTAATTGAAAATCTGGTTTACCTTAAAAACATTGAATTTTGTTAATGTTTCTTTGAGTATAAATTTTAAATTTCTTTGTGCTTCTGTTCCAGGACCACTATCGAGTGGGCAAAGGCACATAACTTCCCCACGTTCAGGCAGGCCAAGATGGAGGACACGCGGTTTGTGGATCTGAGAGTCAAAGTGGGATTCCCATACCTCTACTGCCATCAGGGAGATTGCGAACATCTCATCATCATTACAGACATCAGGTTTGTGCTCCAGTTCTGTGGTTCTAGTTCTTTACACCTTACACCAAAGTCAAAAATAATGATAGGTTGCTTTTAACCACAAATTAAAAAGCTAAGAGTTGATTTTTTGTTACCACTGAGACATCAGGCTCTCAATAACCCTGAAGTATTAATGGAAGGTTTTGAAACAAAGCACCTCATTGTCAGACAGGATTCAACTATTTTTACCAGACTTTAAGGTCAAACTGGAGTGTTTGCGTCAGTGGACGAATAAAAGCCTAATGACTATTGAGCAGGGTAACTACACATGAAAGTTATTTGTAATGTCACAAATGCGAGACAAATTTCCAACCAGTCTCTCAGAAACCCTCTTTCCTGTTTTTTTACGCATTAGACTGGTCCACAAGAATGACTGCTTGGATAAGAAGCTGTATCCACTTCTCACGCACAAACACAGATCCCTCACTCAGAAGTGTGCCGTTTGCCACGTCTTTATTGGCAGGTGGGTGAAAAATCTGCAGTTTTATTTCCAACAACCAACCTTTTTAAAGCTGATCTGTCATCTCACATCTGACTTTTCCAGGTGGTACACCACCAACGACGAGTTTGCCCCCAGTGACCCATGTCTGTTCTGTGAAAAGTGTTTCTGGATGCTGCACTATGACAATGAGGGCAACAAACTGGGAGAGTTCTTGGCTTTTCCTTATGTAGATCGAGCTGCATTTAACTGATGTTTTTTAATCACAGAGGTGCTCAAATAATAATGTACTGCTGTATAATACAGTTTAACGTTCTGTTTAAGTAAGAAATGCTCAAAACGACCACGGATTTTGTTTAGAATAACGTATTAGTGGCTGTAAATATAAACCTATTTTGGACATTGTTGCACAAGTCATTAGTTCCACTTTGTATTTATTTCTTTGCAATATTATTTTGTATTAAATAAAAGATATAATTGAAGCAGCTTCATATTCAGTTTTATTTAGATATGAACAAGTTTTACTACTGAAACCTGGCTTTTAATTGGTTTCTTTCAGCAAACAAGGTGACATCCTGTGTGCCAAGTCCATTGTGTTTACAGAAATTCTACAGCTCATCTGCATAAATTAGATAAATGAGACAAAAGGTGTACCATATCTACTGCTTTATTACTAGATGGTGAAACAGGTCATCAGACAGGAACAAAAAAATAAATCTTATTTACATCTATGTTAAAAAAACTAAAAACACTCAAACATAAAGCATTTTCTTAAGGTAACTTTGGCAATTTTCTTAAGTTTGGGCATTAAGGATCTATGAAACATGCATTACAGAGTTAAAACAGCTACTTTTACACATTTTATAGAGTTGTCAGTGAAGTCAAGCTAAATTAAGTCAAAATGAAATGACAGGACCCTAAATATTTACTTCAATAGAAATGAAAAAGGAGCCAGATGATCCAAACCGTTTCCTGTGAGCATGTTCATTAGCATCAACATTCAAGTACTGCAGATTTAAAAATATATTCCACACCGACGTGATTTCAATACATCCACAGCAGCTAGCACAAGATGTCAGAGTACAAAAATAGAATATGCAGTGAGACATTATGGGGCAGGTGACTGATTCACTTCGATCTTTGAGCAGCAAAAGTGACTAGAAGGTTCAGACAACTGGACACTATTTTCTTAAAGTTGTATTAGTACAGCAGCAAATCTTTCTTCAGGCAAGTGGGACACTCAGGTGGACTCTTGAACCTTTGAAGCACTGAGGGAAGAAAAACAAATGGACCATTCTGGGTAAATTGGGTAGATTTGCTTCATCTTGAATGTTTAAAGCTTCCATGTTAGGATGGGAATGAAACAAACTTGATGCTGTTGTGTTTACCTGTGATTTTCTCCAGCTGAAGCATCTTCATGCTTTTCCATCTCATGTTTCTTCTCTTCAGGACTCACATCTCCATTGGTCAGCTTGTCTGCAGGGCATTAGCAAACAGACTCAGATAGAAAGTCACTGCACAATCTGAACAAACAGACAAGGAAGCTCACAGGAGCATGTGATAACACATGCATCACTGAAGGTTACTGGGATTAATACGATTTACCATCAATTTGGTATGCTTTACTCCTATAAAGAAAAGACCTATCACAGAGACTGATTTTTTTTGGTATGACTGCATGTACAAAGAGGGATGTGGCTGCCAATTACAGCGTGTTCCTCCTGAGAAAGCCAACCACAAAGAACTCATGACACACCACTGGAAATGAAAGGAAAGTATAAGTAGGGCACCAATGAGGCAGTTTTAATGATTGGGTTTTGGATGTGACTTGCCGTAGATAATGGATTTATCAATAACAAGCAGAAATTTATAATCCAGCATCATCCAATTTATTCACTCCTTTCTTTTACAACAGAAACAAGTTTGTTACGATTAAACAAATGTCACTTTTCTGCAACAAATACCCATCTCTAAGAAAATTACATTACTACCAAAGAAACCCAAATCTGATGATGTGTCTTTATCACCTTCGATCAAATGGTTTTAACTGAGGTCATTCAGTCATACAACTGATGGTTTTCTGTCGAACTGGTCCTCAGACTATGGCTGCCCCTTCTGTACAACTGCACTGATAACCACTGCAATCGTTTCCCAAGCTGTATAAATATTACTTTCTCTACTTTAAGCCCTTCTCAATGTCAAACTCTGTAGGCACAGAAGGTCTTTCTCAAAAACAAACACACAAATAACCATACAAGTGTTTCAAGTTTCACTTCCTTTCTTTTTACAAAAACATGTTTTATTTATGCTACGTTTATTACACCAAACCAATAAAGTCACAGCATTATCTTAAAGAATACACATCGCCTTTCATGTCAGATTTTTTACACTAATGCCATCTTATAAAAATGATGTTACGGTCAAAGTAACCTGAAAAATAACATTGTGCATTATTGCTCAAAGTACACGTTATAAATAACTCTTGGCTGTAACCACAGCAAATTTTAGCCTAATATCTGTAAAACTGACTGAGTTATAGTTTTTAAAATCAGTTGGCTGTAGCAGCCATGCTTAAATGGGTTGACTTCCAAACTTAAGCAGTTGTAGATGTTCAACCGGTGATTACTCTACTGCCATAAAGGGAAATAGTAAATGGACTGAACTTAGATAATGCTTTATCAAGCCCCATCAGACCCCAAAGCCCTTTACACTTACAGTCATTCACACACTGATGTTAGTAAGCTACAATGTAGCCAAAGCTGCCCTGGGGCACACTGACCACAAACAATAATGATTGTTTTACTAGAACGTAATACTTCACTGAACACTGCAATAATCAGCAGTCAGTAACAGAGTACAGGAGAAAGCTGGTGGGAGTTTTGTTGGCTGTAATAGGGGTCTAGAACCAAGTGCTCTGCCTACATAGAAGAACCACACACATTCTGTTGCAGAAATTTAAATTTAACATAAATTAACTATTTTAATATGATATATTCATTTCTGCATTTTTTGGGGAGGTCACCTCTTAATAAATGTCGTTACAGAAAATCTAACTGCTCATTTTAAATCACCACTTTCTTTTAATACTACAAATAATTTAAGACTTTTACTCAAGTAATATTCCTAAAGGAGACTTTAACTTTTACCAAAATATTTTTTTGGTAAGATACTTGTACTTTAATCAAGTATCACAAGTACTTTATACTACACTGAAAATAATATAGCATATTCAATAAATGTAGTCACTGTTGCACATAGTTTCCTGTTTTTCATGGCATCAATGTAAAAATTAAAAATAAGCAAAATGCTTATATATTTAGTTTGCATAATCTTGTAAATTAAATTGCTCGCATGTGTTCCCGTTAAAAAAAGAGTTTATAATGAACAGTACCTGTGTTGTTGTCTTTGACATGTTCAGCTCTCTTTAGTGCTCCTTTCTTTGCTTCTTCATATTGCCGTTGTTCAGCTAAAGACTTGTTAAGCACTTGGCTGAGCACACAATCGCCTTCTCCAACTAGAAACATGGTTTTAAACTTGTTGTACAACATGGTGGCTTTGTCCATGATGTCCTGGCTGGCTTTGAATCTCCGAATCTACAACAAGGACAAAATCAAAACGTTCCACTTCAATTATTTCACAATTTAAAGAAAAGTGGGAGTTTTCAAACTTTCTGATTTGAGGGTCTACCTTTTTTAACGTTGCAATAAGTTCACTGTGTTTCTGCAGGTGCTGAGTGGTGACTTGAAGAGTGCTTATTTCATCTAATGCATCCAAACACTTTTTAATATCCTTAACAGGTGAGGGCAGAGAGGGCAAAGACAAAATAAACTGCGTTAATGGAAGAAATGTATAAAAATATTTAGGGCATCAGGGTTAAAATTTTAAAAAAAGCAAAGTAGAATGTAGCAAAAATGTAGAGATGCAAATATGCCCCGTTTCATTAACTGCAGAAATATACAAATATTTCTCAAAAGTCATCTTCTATCATCTTTTATCTTTCAGTCACAGACTGAAAGATAAAAGATGGGCCTGTGTAAGTCATATTTATTTTATGGTCTGCCATTGATTAGTGAAGCTTACAGGGTTGTCAATTTTCAGTGAAATTCTGATTGCACTGTGGAGTTTCTGGAGTTTCAAGTCAGTTGACATTTCTGAAAAAAGAAAAAGAAAATTAAGTAACAAAAACTTAAACTCATTCAACTAAGTTAAGTCTCTGAACATCATTTAGTAGTTATTTTACATTAGTGTGTGGCTTATTTACCCTTCTTTTTGGGTGCTGTCTCTGTTTTCTTCACATCATCTTTGATAGGTCTGAAATCAGAAATATATATACTGTATATCTAAAAACTCTATACTCTAAATAATTATGAGAAGAAAACATTTCCTGTCTCCTAACCTTCTCGATTCCTGTCACCATTTATTTTTAATTGTTTCAGTGTTGTACTTACATCCAAGTAACTTTTACTACAGTAACTTGAATATATTTTGGTAAACCTCAGGTTCTTGTTGATGCTTGATGTAAACTTACTCTCTCGTTTCATCTGCCTTCCACCGCCGCACGTCTTTGTCCATTTCTGAGTTCTGCAGTTTCTTTCTGCTTCTGTTTTTCTGAGACTAAAACAAGATCATAAAGGTGACCCAGTTAAAAGAATCTCTCTGTATTATTAAAAATATTGGAAGGTTTGCAGACATATAAAGCTACTCGTGCTTGTATTTGCGTTAAGGCTTGCCTCGTCATCATCAGAACCAGAGGAGCCGTCATGTTTCTTCTTCTTGGCTTCAGGCTCTTTGACGTCTGCATCCTTCCCTTTGCTGCCTTCCCTCTTCTTTCTCTTTTCTTCTTCTACACTTTGCTGTTTGTCTTCTGGTGCTCGCTTTCTCTTTTTGTCCAAATCATTAGAGTCTCTTAAAAAAGCAACACAAAGCGTGTTAGTTCTTCAATTTGCTCATGATTTGTTTTCAATTTTTGAAATACAAGTTGCACAAAGTTTATATATTTTCTATTCTCTCTGCAGGAACAAGTTGTCACATGTATTTACTTACATTTCACTCCCAGAGCCTTGCTGCTCCTGCTGCTGAAGCAAAAGCAACTTCTCACTTTTGGGCTTCCTGCCTCTCTTTTTAGGACCTTCTCCACCTCATTAAATAGATGGAAGCAGAGCAGATAGTTTAATGTGTGTACAAAGAAATGATACTGCTCCAAATCTGTCATTAAAACACACAATCCTACACAACACCTGTACAAAATCATATGGCTAAATCCAAGTTGCCAAAGAGTTTGGTGCATTTTCCCATGATGTAGAATTGATTTATTTCCTGCAGAGCACAGGCCTACCTGAGGGACTAACGGGACTTGCTGGAGGCTCATCTTCATTCTCTTGGTCTGAAACACTCTGAAAAGTATTCAAAACACTTTTAAAAAACATTTCATATAATCTTATTTGAACTAGCTGTTGGCTTTAGAAAGATTAACAGATTTAAGATCGTAGCCAACCTTTTTCTTTCTTCCTCTCTTGGATTTGGAAACATCTGTTGATTCTTTCGGATCAGAAATCTAAAGTTTGAGGGAAAGAAAAAAAAACAAAAACCATTATTTGAGCTGATCTCAAAACTTTGTTCAGTGATTTATCATTAGAAAGAAAACAGGCTGGAAACAAACACCATGAACTAAACACTTTATTCAAAGCTTATCTTGGAGTTTGAAAAAGAGCACCCTCTAGTGTAAAAACTGGAGTAGTGCGCTCAACACTAACTTTGAAGTTGGCAAGAAAAGGGAAATTAAACTCAATACTTACTATTAGTTTATGGCCGGCCTGGTTATTTTTAGAAAGTAGAATCAAGAGGAACGACATAGCTCCCCCCCCAAATATTTATAAAAAAAGAAAAATCATGCAGAAGATGGTTTAAAAGCAGGAAATGGAAAGCACTAGAGTAATCTCAGAAAATGGTAAAGCAGCAGAAAAAATGACACACACTCTTGTAATTTTGATGAAGCCACACTTAGATGTGTTTGTAGCATAAGTCGATGTGACCTAGCATTGTTTTTACTGTTTTCGCACAATGATAGACCTTTGTGCTTCTCTGATAACAATATTTAGTTTACTGACAAACAGGCAGGAAGCTCTCTTTTACAAATGTGTTTGGTTGTAAGTCACCCCAGCAGCACTGAAGCAGCAAACCCAAACCAGACACTCCAAACAAACCATCAAGCAGAAACAAAACGTTGTGACCCCAAACGATTATTTTGAGTCAATCAGAAGTGAAACCACCGATTGAAAAGCCGAGTGTAACATGCTTTCCCATGAAAAAAGAGGACAAGACGACCTGCGCTGCTTTATGGCATCCCAGCATGCAAAGTACGTACATCCTGGTTCTGAAGACCCTGCTCAGACATCAGAGACCCTTCCTCCTCCTCCTCCTCCTCATTCTCCTGCTCAGCCTCACTTCCTGGAACCTGAATGCACCCAAGACACAGCATAGGACGCAGTGTGGCGGGGTGAACGAGTCTTGAAAGGGAGAAAAGTTAGCCAGTATTCTTCTGATGCACACACTACTCTCTGCAAATAAGCCTGTTATTTCATTACCAAAGTAAAATAAAATAAACAGCACTGCTAATATGGAAACTATTGCTGCAGTGACATGTGGTTTATTATGTGACAGACACATGTTACAGGAAGCCTGGAGAAGCAGCTAAAAAAAACAAAAAAAAGTGACAACACGGGAGCAAAACAGAAGAGAGTCACTGCAGTGAAGCGACCGTGTTTACAAGAGAACGACTGTGAATAAAAGAACAGAACTTACATTGGATTTTACTTCTTTATCAGCTTCTTCTTCTCCTTCTGGGCCGCTGTCTGAATCCTTTCCAGTGAAAGACTCGGGAGGAACCGGCTGAAAGAAAATTGCTCCTTGATTAAATGAGATGACTGCACAAAGGCACAACAGTGTAGCTCTGAACATCTCCAGAGATGTTCTATTTATGTCTTATGCTACTTTTAGTCAGTGTTTTGCTAGTTTTCAAAAGCCTTTTGCTACTTTAAGCTAGTGCAGATCTCATTTTACCTTTTAGCTAATAATTTGCTCATTTTTGCTTAAAGTTAGTATTTTTCTCCTTTTAACTTTTAGCTTGTGTTTTGCTTATGTTAGTTTTAACAATGCAAAGTCATTCAGCCCTTAGCGTTCACACTATTTTCGGGGAATATGCAATTTCTCTAGTATGCAGATGTAATGAGGTTTTGTCCAAACTTACTGGTAGTTAAATAACTGACTTTTTCAACAAAACACTCCCAATAAGCATAATACAAACTAAAAGCAAACCTAAATGCCTGCATACGAAACTTTCAAATTCAGTAAAGAACAGAAATGGAGAAGTTAAGAGTCATCCCAACCCCAAAGCTTTAATTCAGATAGTTATTAGAAAAATTCTTACCTTGGGTGCAGTGAGCTCAACTTTTGGGTTGTTTTCAATCTCCCACAACCCTTCATTGAAGCCTTTCCTCTTGTTGGGCTTTGCATACTTCTCTTTGTTTGGTTGGTATGGAAAGATATCTTTTGGGCCCAGGAAAGCTCTGTATAAACAGAAAGAATTTCAGTGATGCCTGTTCTTTTTTTTTTAATATATATATCAGGTTGAGGATAAAAAGCAAGAGCTGCCGAAACAAGGCAGTAACTCTACAGACAGACACATCATGTATTTAAATGCACTGACTTATTTATAAGGACACAATAGTTTTTAAAGGCGTGACAGGTGTTTAAACACCAGAGAAGGCACAATATATACTAAAACAATACATTCAATCATTGGTTTCTTTCGCCACACATCTTTAAGTGCTGTGTGTGTGCAGGTGTAATGTTAACTTTCAAACCTTAACAGAAATAAATACTAGTGTTACTAACGTTTCATGGGTGCCAAAGAAGAAAATAGGATACTTGATGTTAGATGGTTTCACTGCACCATCTGGCACTTCATCAATCTGGTAAAAATAAAAAAAAACAGGAAGCATATTTGGTATTTCATTTGCATATACTTTGTTTTTATTTAAGCGTCAGACTTACTCTTGCAGGCCAGTGGGGATAACCCTTCATCTTAGCAAATATAAGATCTCCCGGCTTCCAGTCTTCTCGAGCCATAATAACAAGCTGCAAAACAAAATACAATCAACAGACTATATGACGGCACAATGCATAATACGCGTCGGTAAAACAGGTTTAGTGAGACAAAACAAGCTAATACACTCCATTATCGCTCGCTGTAAAGTGAAAGCAAAGTCAACATCGATGTTGAGCATCAGCAGACATTTTAGCTAGCTCCAACCAGTTAATTATCAATAAAACTGAAGTACATGTCCTTCATTTAACTATACCGTATTTACAGGTGTTTTTAAAAGCAGGGTATTAGTTGCAATTAAGTAAACTCATTATTATTTGAACAAGAAAACACACCGCTCCTATTCCGCACAGTGAGTCTGTCGCATGCACGTTTTTCCGCTCCCGCGCAGGACGTAGTTGGACTGTACCATCACAAGGCGGAAGTAGAGGGGGTCTTTAAAAAAAATACTACGTTACTAACATTGATAGATTTTCTTAAAACTGCTAAAACAAATGATTTAAGACGCCAAAAAGAAAAAGTCAAGTACCGGGTAAGTACGAGTGTATTAATGGTTTAAAATGAGATTTGGATGAGTGGTCTCGGATCGTCTTGCCGCTTCAAAGATCGTCTATGAATTGAATGAGTTGTGTCCGGATGAATCCTCACAAATCAGCTTTCATTAAAAAAGAAAAGTCCAGCCAACATTTCTATATAATAGACGGAAAAAGACATATACAAAGTCCACGGACCGTAAAAGGTACGTTTTGTAGCAATTCTGGTGAGGTGATGTAATATATAACTTGTTGCATCCGGTATGTAAAAATGATCAGAGTGGGAGCTCTTCTGCTGTTTGTTGCTTTGTCTCGGTAGTGATGCTGATGATACTCTGCGCAGTGCGCTCTGTGCATCGTTGCGAACTATTGCATGTAAGTATTGGTAAATTAGGGCACGTTTTCTGAATCGCCCAAAATTAAGTCTAAAAACAAACAGCAACAAAACAATTTAATCTAGATTAATCGCTGCTGTAGTCAGTGAAATATGTTATTTTTAAACCAGTCCAGGAAACGTCTCCAGGTATCAGCAACAGGGTGGAGCAGCTTATGATTTAGGATCACGTGTCCTGTTACTTTCTAGTTTATTTTGGAGAAGGTAAAACATTTATGAAAACATTTATTTACCAAAATTGCAGGTGTTCATAGACAAAAGAAGAGTTTTTATTTCTGTAGCTCACAATCAGTGTAAAAAAGATTTGTAATCATTTAATTTGCAATAAAAGCTATTGGGAAATAAATAGCTAAACATTTTTATGTTATGCTCCTGAGGACAGAACACAAAATTACATATAAAGATTTCTCTACTATTCGTAATAGTTTAGACACAAAACCTTTTTTTTGTTGCAACAATTGACAAATCACTCTCCATCGCTGTGAAAATGTGAGTTCAAAAGTTACAGTAAACATTCTAATAATAAGATTTGTATGTAGTGACCTCTAGTGGCACCTATAGGTATAGCATCGAAATTGTAAAGAAATTATATTCATATAATATATCATTTATATAGATATATATCATTTACCTGTAATTTCCCTTTGCAATCAAAAAATATTTTTGAATTTAATTGAATTATCAGATAAAACCAATCTTATGTGATGATTTGGTGGTTTACAAATAGAAGATAGTTATAGGCTGATTAAAAAGCTCATCAGTTTAAAGCATTTTTTTTAATTTTGTATAATAACAAAAAGGCTAAATGATATAAAATTACCACTTTAGTTAGTAGTTGCTTTTTTGGCTGTTGAGTTGTTTAATTTATCAGGAAATATTTTAACACTCAACAATTAAGTGAGTTTTATTTTATATTTATTGACAATACAACTTGAAACTTGAAAAATTGAAACAAAGTTTCAGAGAAAATCAAATTTTGAGAAAAATGTGTTTTTAATTCTCAGCCACAAAGTTTTGAAGTATTTCCTGCTGCTACAAGACAGCATGTTGTTGAAATAATTGATAGTGACCTTGATATTTGTGCCCACAAAGATATACAAGCATTCATAAAGTGTGTGTGTGTGTGTTGTAAAGACAGTAGTTGCTGATAGTTGAAGGACAGGCACACCATCCACAGGGTCCCAGAGAGGGGGATAAGGGAGAAGAGGAGGCCATGCTGGGCCAGAGGAAGGTGGATGAGACAAAAGGAAAAAGAAAAAAAGAAAAAGAGAGAGACCTCGGTCCAAATCCAGGAATAACTCACAGGAGCAACCAGGTCCCTTATCCAGCCTGTGAGGTGAGAGACCTTGGTGTTGGACCCCAGCCAGCTTAGAGGGGTTCCTACTTCGACACACAACTTACAGCGGAGGCCAGGGATGGAGCTGTGGAGAGATGACAGGGTGTGCATGGATATGAATGCGTATCCTTCACCCTGGCAACTGAGGTTGTGTCAGAACATCCCAACCCACTCTGTCTCCGAGGGCCACAAAAGTCCTGCCATCCTTCCTCACTCATTTGTTAAGCTGCCTCTCGTCTTCTCCAAGTCCTCGCTCATGCTGAGAGACTTTATGTATGACCGGTGCTTTTCAAAATCACCTCCCTGCTTCGGGGCCGTCCTCTGGCCACCGTGACAATGAGACAACCCAGAAAGGGAACAGCTGGATTTCATGAAGGCGGTCATTTGCTATCCAGGAAGAGAATCTGCAGAGTGGCTCCACAGATTTAATGAGCTGCACAGAGGTACAGCCCAGGCAGCACAGACTAAAGGTTATACACTTGTGTCCATATTTTAAATAATGTTTCTTAACAGCTACAAATAAAAAATATCATATTATTTATTAATGTGTGCAGCTTAAATATAAACTATACATCAGACAAATCCTCACTGTTCTATAATGACGTTAGCCAAAGCAGCTCAGGTAAAGTGTCTTAAAAAATATTCAAACAACTTGTCACACAATTTATCATATTATGTCTACAAACTTCTACATAGTTTTCTGATTTGTCACAAAGATTGAAAACCTTCCACCACCACCAGTTTGAAAAATACTCTAAATATAAAATCTAATCTAATTATTTTTATTCTTTTAGTGTTTTGGTAAATTTAGCTAAAATTTAGGTTTCCAAATTTTTCTCTGTGACATTAGAAGCTGAAAGGCACCTTCTCTGGACTTGAATGAGCGATGGTGTCCTTGAGCTTGTGTGTGTTTTTTTTATGTGTGTGTGTGTGTCATACACATGGATTGGCATCTTTCCCCCCTTCAGCTGGCAACCCTTCAGCATGTTTGGGGAACGAACGTGGGTGCCACTGGAGGATGATGAAGTAGTCACAAGACAGGTCAGTACATTCATTAACACCAGAGCAACACTTGTTCATAAACATGGCTTTTATTTGACGTCAGCTTGGCAGAGCAGAACTCAAACATTCTTCTTTATGTGGCGTTTAAAGGAGGGGGGGTCACACATTTGAAATAAACCCAGTGGCATGTTTGTCCGCTCAGATTGAGTCGTTACAGCAATGTTAAATAGAAACAAGAAGTGTGGCTTTTTATGGCTTCAGATAATCAGAAAGAACGCTTCGAGAGGCGGGATGGAGGGCAGACGGAGGGAGGCAGATAGACGGAGTCAGGGAGCAGGTGAGCGTGTGTGAGGGCAGGGCGTGACAGATGCTCCTGTCAGCGTTCCAACGGTCGTCGCTTTGTGGGAGCGGGGCAGATGCCTCTTTCCCCTTCTTCTCCCATAGCTAGCACCTCCCACCTCCTCCCCATCACCCCTCCCGCCCTCTGGACAGGCCCTGATGTGGGGATAACAAGACAGGAGCAGTCCTCTCAGCGGCGAAGTGACCACACTGGCACAGCGCTACATGTGGACGAGGTGATGGAGAGGTCCAGGTTTGAGCCCGAGGCTTAAGGAGGTCTCAGCAGTGGCTGGGGGTGGGGGGTGGTGGGGTTGGCGGTTATAAATGTGGGGGTCATTGTGCGAGGACAGGGGAAGGGCTCTCTCGCTGGGCTGCGGGAAGCGTCTGAGACGCAGGGGATCCGTGGCAGTCCTGCCTGAGAGGAAAGCAGATGTTTTCCGCTCGGGGGTGTGCCAAGTTTGCAGAGCAACCTTCAGCTGCTTGGAGGTCAGGTCTTTAATAAGGGGGCTGGGCGCAGGACATTTCGGAGGCAAACGCTTCAACTTTGATGCAACAACATATTAATTATGATGGCAGACCATGGGGCAGAGGGTTGTAACGAAACATCCCACCCCACTGGTTTGGAGCCTCCGTCAGGCTGACATTAGCCAAGACGGGCTGGCAGGATTACTGCTGTCCCAGCACTAGTCCACTTTTTCACCCGGACCTCAACGATGCAGAGGCAGCACTTTGGATTGGTTTCACCAGCCTGTTTCTGAGACAGTATTTACATTACAAAAGAAAAAAAAAAAATCAAAGTTAAACAGAGAAATTGCATTTCCTGTGAAAATGCAGTGTGAATGCTTAATGCTGGAAGCTGCTGAAGAAGCTGAAAAAAATTTAATAGCAAAACTGTTAATACAAGTTAAATTTGAACAGACTTGCTGAAAGTAGGACAATAGAAGTGAAAAATCAGTTGAAGGAAAATAAAAAAAAGTAAAGAAAATTTTTAAAGTTGCTAAAATGAGCAAAAATGAGCTAAAAGTAGAGGAAACAAGTTGAATTTATGGGGAAAAGAGAGTTAATGTTTTCAAATGAGAAAAAAACAAGAAAATAAGTAATTTTTTATGAAGTAGCTCAAAAAGCTGATACTAAAAAATAGCTTTAAAAGTATAGCTGAAATTAGCACAAAGAAACAGAAAGAGTCTGTTTGTTTCATTAACAAGCTTAAATAAGCTGAAGTTGTCACAGAAAGGTGAATTTAACTGAAAAAATTAACTGAAATTACCTAACAAAGTAATTAATAACACAAATGTTCTGAAATGTAATTTTATTGTGCTCTGTACAATGACAATAAAGGCCTTATCTTATCTTAATCTAAAAAAACAACTGAAATTAGTAAAAGGCAACTGAAAGAAGCAAAAACTTGAAATAGCAGAAAAAAGCTTAAACAGCACAAATATTTTTATAAGAATTAAGAATAGCAGAAAATGATAGCTAAAAATTCAGACAAAAAGCCAAAATCAACAAAATATAAACTGATGGAAGGGAATAATAGCACAAGGAAGTTAAAAAAAGAGAAACCAGAACAAAAAATGTAAAGTGCAGGAAAGATTCAGGAACATTTTGGAGGGTTTTGAGAATAATAAAGACAGATCTATTTTTTAAATGAGAAAAAAGTATGAATTGCTGAAGTTCCAAAAGTTATAGGTGGAATGTACTGAAGGAGCTGAACATTTTAATGTATAAATTGTTGAAATAGCATAAAAATTAGGGAATAAGATAAGTGCCAAAAAACAAAACAAAACAAAAAAAAGATCTTAATGATGTAACCAGATGAAGTTGTCCTAATAAATATCAGAATTGTGGTTTTTGCAATAAATCGACAAACAACATGCAATCTGTTTATCTTTGTGAAACTTTACAGCATTCCAGCTGCTTTCTTCTTTAATAGTGACATGGATACCCGTCATTACTCAACATTAGATTGTCATCAGAGGATCGAAATGAAAAATTAGAAGCTGGAAAAGTAAAAATCTTTCTCCCTCAATTCCCCCATCAACCGTTATTTCTATTAAGCCTAGTTAGCTTAGTTTTGTCGCTCTCCAATTAATTTGGGCGTCCTAACTGAACTTTGCAAACTGCTCCATAACTTTATGACTAACACCGGCTTCTTCAAATAAAGCTCCTGTTTTCCCGCAGAACGACAGTTTGAAAGCCAGCACGAAATAGGACAATTAGTTTCATCATGGAGCCACACTGGTAACACAAAAAGTCGTCATAAGACCATCACTTCCCAGCCTGATGAGTTAAGAAGGGAGCTTCACCTCATCTCAACCTCTGCATTGATTTCTGAGCGAGTGGGTGATCTGGGGATTACGTTGGAGAGCAGCGATGAAGACCCAGCTTATTTGGTCTTTTTTGTATTTGGCAAATGGGCTTGACAAAAGATGGAGAAGACAAAATCTAGGGCTTACAGTTGCGGCACCTAATCGAGGGAACTTGAAAGTAGCGCTGGTATGGGAAGCTGGGATAGACGGTGCCTCATTTAGGAGTTGTGAGTTTGAACAGGAGGCGGTGGGGGTGGGGCGGGCGGGGAGCATGGGGAGATGCTTAAAGTAAACCGCAGAGGCCCCAACAATCGCCGGGAATTGAGACGTTTTAAACCTTTAACAGGGGACTGTGATCAAAGCTGCAGCGGATCCTCACTTGAGTGTGAGCGAGGAACCGGAGGGAACAGAGGGGATTGGGGAGGATCACGGCAGGTTGAAAACGTAAAATCAGCACATTAGCTTTATAAGGGCATCAGAATATAGATGATCTGGGGATCATTGGACCCATGGGGGACCAAAGAGAATCTAGGATGTACCAAGCTGAGGCAGAAGAAATAAAAAGAAAAAAAAAAAATGAGGCCACGCTGACAGAAAAGCCTTCTGCAGTCAAAGTGGAAATGTTAACTTTCCACTCAAAATTAACCTTATTTTATAGATTTATATTATGAACTTTTAACGTACTTTGTCTTTTCTGGCTAGGGCTTACTTGAATATTTAAACTGCTTCACCTGTTTGGAGAGTAAAAAGTGCAATATTTACATTTATTTTGTAGCATTTCATAATCTAATCCAATGCCTGTTCTGTCATAGACCTCACACCTATTTCCATTTCCCAAACCCACCTTGTTCCTCACCTAAACCAGGACATGTCTGCACTGCAGAAACTGAAGTATTTCAACATTTAATCAAAATGGCTAAACTCTGTCATTTAGCAAAATCAGATTATTTTAGTTTAAAACAATCTGAGGTGATGAGTGGTGTGAATTTCTTTAAGGATATCTAGGTCTACAGTCTCTGAAGTGCTCTCTATTTTAATAATCGCTGAACACACCTGCAGCCTTCCCTTCTTTCAGATGAAGATATTTTTACCCACAAAAAAACCTCTCCTCTTCTCTCTTGTGCTGTATTTGTGACTTCCTCATCCTCTTTATGTCCTCTGAGTGTCATACTTTCACACCCTCACCACTTCTGCGAGGCGAACCAATTCATCACCGGCCAAAGAAGGCCCTTCATGTTGTCTGCTTCCCAAGCTCTTTCTCCATAGGCCGGGCTCCTAATGAAAGGGAGTGTCGCGTCCTGCCTGCTCCATTGAGACTGAAGGGGGCAAGGAGTCCAGGTCCAAGTCCACTGTGGAGCGGTAATTACCCCTCTGGTGGACCACTGAGCAACACATACACACAGATGCACACACACAGAGAGACTGGGGAAGTTTGCCTCATTGTTAGAAAGGCCGCTGAACCTGGATGTCATCTGACCTGGACAGGAGTGATGCAAACGGGTCGACGACTCGGTGGGCCTTGGCCTTGGTAGCCGGTGTTAGTGAAAGCACGAGAGGACCTGTGCCAAACCCTGCAGAGGAGAGAGGGGGGCTGAAAAACAGTAAGATGGAAGAGGAGGGGCTTTGACAGGAAGAGGAATGAACTGTCAGGAAGAGATAAATAACGAGAGGAAAGCGGGCAGCAGGTGACCCGCGGCAGGGCGGCCTCGTCGGGACAGTGACCGGCTGACCTCTGGGCTGGCTCTCGCCGGGGCCACCCACTGGTCACCTACTTTCACTCTGTCACATCACACAAGAGGCCGGGGATGGAAAAGCTACATGATGGACTAGAGAGCGAGGAAGATCAGGACCACAAGCAGACTGCATTTAAAAAAGAAAAAAAATCTGCTGATTAGATCCGACCAGAGGAGGAGCTTTAGGACAAGGAAATTATACAAAATGTGCAGATGTCCCCTGTTCTGGACAGTTTTTATAAAATGTGAACCACAAAACTAAAATTTTAGATTATATTCCTTACATTTAATAACAATAAAGATTTTCTTGTTTTGTCTGTGTGAATACTGAATCAGCTTT
>JARVGW010000221.1:1000098-1014066 GCA_031762495.1 Anablepsoides rubrolineatus
ACAGCATGCTTAGATACTGTTTTGTTTTTTGCAGTTTGGCTGCTGTGAGGCTCTGTGCCTCCTGGCATCAAATTTTCCAGTTGGCACTTGGAGCACAGGCTGGCACTGTGGCTACGTTAGCTCTAGTAGCAACTTCTCTTCCCGCTCGAGTCTGAACCGCAGCAGAGGCAGGACCCTCAGGTTTGTGAATCCTCTCTGTTTATTTATTACCAGGTCATTATCATGCAGGGTCTTAAAAAGTCTAAAATTTGAAAATCAAAATTTTAGGCTTAAAAAAGTCTTAAAAATGCCCAGATTTTCATCCAAGGTCTTAAATTTAATTTTATCAAGTCTTAATTCTTTAACTTTCAATCATTCCAGAGAAGTGTTAGCTGCATAAATAAACAGAATTAAAACGCCTTAATCAGAGGTTGACACGATCTGGCTTCATGAAGTGCTACGTTTGCTACCGATCTTGGTCTGTGGTTAAACTACAAATCCTGTGATAACTGCAGGCAAAAAATGGCACAGTTTGCTTCTAGTTTTTGACCTCTTTGCCACTACAGCCCCCCGCATACGACGGCTTATTCACCCGCCCAAAAAACAAAGCAGTTCAGTTATGTCCGCTGCTTGTCATTTAAACATGGAAAGTGTGTTTTCAATGAGACTTGGCTGGATATCAGTGATTTTAGCACTCTGTTGGAAGCAGTCCACAGCAGTCGATATGAAGGTCTCATAGATCTGACGGTTTCATTAAAATAATTTTGTTCTTGTATTAAAATAAAATATTCTTTAATAGCTAAATAGATAGCTATAAAAGGTATATAAAATTTCTGGGACCATTTGAATGTTCCTGTTAATGTGTCTGTTTGATCATTCCTAATGGTTTTAAAAGGTTTTTAAAAGGTCTTAAATTTAACTTACTGAAACCTGCATGAACCCTTATTAACTTCCTAATGATTGTTTGCTTTTGAATATTTTTCTTCTTTTTTTTGTTGTTTATCACATTGACCGATCTTTCTGTTTTTGTTCATTTGTTGTGCAGTTTGTCACAGACGAGCAACACTCCAGCCTCTTCAAGCACCACATCTGCACCAGACTCTGAGCGCAGGACTCTGATTGTAGGAATGGCTAACATGGTGCTCTCTTTACTGTCTTCTGCCTGGTTTCCTCTGGATCTCTCAGCACATCAAGATGCACTTTTGCTCTCTGGCAACCTGCTTGCTGGTGTGTAATTTGGATGAACATTTGCTGTAATTGCAGCTAACCAAATTTAACCTTTCGCTGAAAAAGAAATAAACGGTTACAGACTGAGTTGCCTCTTAATCTCGTTCCTAGCTGTGGCACCTAAATGTTTGCGAAACCCCTGGGCCGGAGAGGAGGAGGGCAGCAGTGGGAACACCAGCGGCGGTCAGAATAAGATGGAGGAACCCTGGCCGGCATTGTCAGAACGCTCTCTGGTGGTCATGGTGGAGCAGCTGTTCTCCCATCTGCTGAAGGTCCTCAACATCTGTGCTCATGTGCTGGATGACACACCACCTGGACCAGCAATGAAAGTGAGCCTGATGTGACATTAGCATGATTATATGTATTTTATTGTCAAAGCAGATGTGTATTTAGACTACGTTTGCACTGACACTTATCCTCCTCTGATTGCAGTTTATTTCTACATGATATTTTTGGTTTAAATTCAGTTCTTGACCTTTATTTTTTTTAGGCTGCTCTTCCTTCTCTCAGCAACACCCCCTCCCTTAGTCCTATCCGGAGGAAAGGCAAAGAAAAGGAGGCTGCTGAACCCAACCCTTCTCCCATGAGCCCAAAGAAAAGCAGTGAGGCCAACACAGGTATGTTCTTACCTGAGAGCAGGGGTTCTTAACATTTTTGACCTCAGGGCCCAATTTGTTGAACATAGAGACCCAGTCAGACATTACCAATGTACAGAGCAAAATCATAATTATTCTAAATCTTGGTTTAATTTTATTTACATAATAATAATAATAATAATTAAATACACTTACAGTTTAAAAGTAAAACTCCTGTCAAACAATCAAAAGGCATGATTATGTCAACAAATATTTGAACAAATGCAATGGTCAGTCAACAGACCACTCAGGTTTATCAACACACACATATATATTTTTTAACATGAACAATAACAAAAAATAGACTGTTCAATAAATAAAATTGTGGGGATAAAATAAAAAAGTTTAATGTAAATGTTTCAAATATAAAAACCCCTGTAAAAATAAATTTGATAATGTACAAATGAAAATATAGCCTTTTTAAACTTTTGCATGGTAGAACCAGAAGCTGCTCTTCATATTACTGACAAACAATAACACAGCTTTTTAACAAGTTTAAAGTTTCTTTAAAATACATTTAGAATGTTTAAAAATAAACTACAAAAATTAATTTGATAAAGTGCAAATTAAAATATAGCTGTATCTGCTTTGAACTTTTAAAATATTGCATGGTAGAACCCGAAGCTACACTTCATATTAGTGACAAACTTTGGCATTTTTTGGGTTGCCTTCATTTTTGCCTTCTACTTTTCATTTAAAATAGATTTTCCACTCTCGGCTGGTAGCTAAAGTTCTTCTTCTTCGTATTAAAATAGTTGTTAAACTACCGCTACTAGTGGTGAGAAGGTTTATTGCACCTTATTCAAAATCAATGCGGTTCCACGGCCCAAAGTTAAAAACTGTTGTTTTTTTTTAGGCTTTCCAGGTGTGGCTCGGGGCTCACAGGTTAAGAACCTGCCTTAGAGTGCTTGGATGTGGATAATTTTTATCTGACATGTTCAATAAACTGTTTTTGTTTGAACAGGCAGGCCATCAGACAGCACAGGGTCAACAGCAGTAAACAAATCTACCATCCTCGGCAACTTTTACCACCTGCCTCCCTATCTCAAGCTCTACGATGTCCTCAAAGCCACCCATGCCAACTACAAGGTCAGGGCACTTGTCTTATTGGAGCAACGAGTTACAAGTTTTTGTTGCATGAAAAATGTTTTTGTTGCCTCTTAGGTGACACTGGATCTCCACAGTAGCCAGGATAAGTTTGGAGGTTTCCTGCGTTCTGCTCTAGATGTTCTGTCTCAGCTGCTGGAGTTGACCACACTACACGACATTGGGAAGGTGATGATTCTCACATTACAGTTTTAATATTTGTGGGATCAAATTAGAAATCTCATGACCATTGGGGTCTGTAATGAAAACAAAATGGTTTAAACTTAAAAAAAAAATAAAAGTCAGTAAACAATTTGCTCATTCTTTGTCAGTGTGTAGAAGAAATTCTGGGCTTTTTGAAGTCCTGCTTTTCCAGAGAACCAACCATGGCTACTGTTTGTGTTCAGCAGGTGAGTCATTTATGTGTTTTATTTTGGAGGTATAGAGTTGTGCCCTGTTACGTTATGTGTGGCAGTCCGTATGGTTTTAGCACTGAGCAGTGTGCTACAACCGGCACGACTCCACGCAGAATGAGGCTGGTTCCTGCCGACAGGGCCTGTAAAGGCATGGGTTTCCCTGTGCGATGGTTCCATACATTCATTGTCACATAGTCCTAACTGGATGTCTTTTCACTGTTCAAGAACTCTTGGCATGTTGATAATATATTTCAGGTTCAGGTTTAGTGGCCTGTTTTAAGTTTGTTCATGCACTAAAATTCCAAGGCTTATGTTTTAGTTGTTGAAGACCCTGTTTGGGACCAACCTGGCCTCCCAGTATGAAGGCGTCCTGTGTGGTCCCAGCCGCTCCCAGGGCAAAGCTCTTCGTCTGGGCTCCTCCAGCCTGCGACCGGGTCTCTACCACTACTGCTTCATGGCTCCGTACACACACTTCACCCAGGCTCTCGCTGATGCTAGTTTACGTAACATGGTGCAGGCGGAGCAGGAGCAGGATACATCTGGGTGAGTTTCCATATAAGACATGTAGGTGACTAAAACATTCAATAAAATGCAGGCATTTCAATGAGCACGATTAGGTTTATAAAGGTGTATATATATGGTATCTAACAAGTTTTCTTTATTTAATCTTACCTGTTTTAGATGGTTTGATGTGATGCAAAAAGCTTCTAATCAGCTGAGGTCTAACATTGCAAATGCTACACGTCACAGAGGAGACAAGGTACGCTTAAAATATCCTGCTTTTAAAACTAAGTTTCTTTTTTTTTCTTCACCATTTTTATTTATTATTTTCTTCTGAAACAAATTATACAAAAAGAACTCCACTGACATTACAGGATACATATACATTCAAATCCCTTTCATTTTAAACACTGAGCTTGACGTTAAAATGACTTTTAAACATTAGTCTGTGTGTGGAGAGCCAGATAACTCCGGTAACCAAAAACAAAACTAACAAAGAGGTGGATGACAACTTATTTTACATGTTCGTCTTAAATGTTGAACTAAGTTTCTTTTTGAACATTTTAAAATGTGTTGTGGTTCTGAAAGCTACATTTTCTCCTTGTTGTTTCCTCAGAATGCCATCCACAACCACATCAGACTGTTTGAGCCTCTGGTGATCAAAGCTCTGAAGCAGTACACCACCAGCACCTCTGTGGCCCTGCAGAGACAAGTGTTGGACCTGCTCGCTCAGCTTGTGCAGCTAAGAGTCAACTACTGCCTGCTGGACTCCGATCAGGTGAAACATATGCAGGTTTTGTTTTGATGCGTGCAGCTTTAAATGTTATTATTTTACTTACTCAGATTTTTTTGTATGTTTCAGGTGTTCATAGGCTTTGTTCTGAAGCAGTTTGAATATATTGAAGTGGGACAGTTCAGGTATTTTTCTTTTTTTAGTGCGCCCTGGAAGACTTTGTTGTTCTCTGAACTAAATCGTACTTTTTGTGCAGGGATTCTGAAGCCATCATTCCCAGCATCTTTTTCTTTCTGGTGCTGCTGTCTTATGAGCGATACCACTCCAAGCAGATCATCAGCATTCCCAAAATCATCCAGCTCTGCGACGGCATCATGGCGAGCGGCAGGAAAGCTGTCACTCACGGTGAGAGCAGCGCAGAGGAAAATGCACCCATTAGTTTAATATTTATTTTTAAGGTCTTGACTCATTGATTTCTTTTGCCTGGAGGAGTTCTTGTAAATAAATGACAGAATAACTGATGAGGACATTTTTTTATTTCTCTGCAGCCATCCCTGCCTTACAGCCCATAGTTTATGATCTGTTTGTTCTGAGAGGCTCAAACAAAGCAGATGCAGGCAAAGAGCTGGATACACAGAAAGAAGTGGTGGTGTCCATGCTGCTCAGACTTGTGCAGTACCATCAGGTATGTCTGCACGCAGATGTAACATGGAAGAATAATGTCTTGAGATATTCCAGCTCTTTGTTTTCTGCCTGGAGTTTTTAATACACTTTTGTTCCAGGTGTTGGAGATGTTCATCCTTGTACTGCAGCAGTGTCACAAAGAAAATGAGGACAAGTGGAAGAGGTTGTCTAGACAAATTGCTGATGTCATACTGCCTATGATTGCTAAGCAGCAGGTTGGCACACGTACAGCTTAGATACACAAATCACATTTTCAGGCACTATTCATTGATAACTTTTTATTTTTCAGATGCTTCTAGACTCTCCAGAAGCATTAGGAGTGTTGAACACTCTGTTTGAGACTGTGGCACCTTCATCTCTCAGACCTGTAGACATGTTGCTGAAGAGCATGTTTACTATCCCAGCCACCATGGTAAGACATGTCCTCCGGTCATGTTGTGCTCTAAAATCGGGTTGCTTTTTTGTCAAAGTGGACATTAATATTTTCCTGAAATATTTAACATGATATTAAACGTGTGTTCCTTCAGGCATCTGTCTCAACAGTCCAGCTGTGGGTGTCTGGCATTTTGGCAGTCCTTAGAGTTTTAATCTCCCAGTCCACTGAAGACATCGTCCTGTCCCGGATCCATGAGCTGTCGCTCTCCCCACATCTGCTCTCCTGCCAGACGATCTGCCGCCTGCATCAGCAGACTCCATCACCCAATGACCCACCTGCTGCTGACACAGTTTCTAACCAAGAAGCCAATGGTGAAACACAGAAAGTTCCACCTGAGGAAACTTTTGCCAGGTGATATATTTGCCCCAAAAATATACCACTGAAATATTTTTTGATAGATAAAGTTTATATATTGGGCTTGTCTTGTATTTTTCTTTTTTCACTTTAAATATCTTATCATCTAGGTTCCTCCTTCAGCTAGTAGGCGTATTGCTTGATGATATTTCTAGCAGACGGGTTAAAGTGGACATTACTGAACAACAGCACACCTTCTACTGTCAGCAGCTGGGCACGTTGCTCATGTGTCTTATACATGTCTTTAAAAGCGGTAAGCACGTCATTTATGCAGGTAGGAATGTGAGTTCAACTTTTAATATAAAGCATTTATTTTAGTTATTTGTTTTTCTGTCAGGAATGTTTCGCAGGATCACAGCTGCAGCCAGTCGGCTTCTGAAGGATGAGAACGGGCAGACCGGTCCAGAGGCTGGTCTCTTCTACCACTTAGAAGGGCTAAACGGCATGGTGCAGTGTCTCCTCACCACACATCCATCTCTGGTGCTACTGTGGTGCCAGGTTCTTCTCATTATCAACTACACCAACTATTCATGGTGGGTCGAGGTCCATCAGACACCCAGGTGAGAACAAGTTAGGGGCATTTTTTTAGGATTTGGCAAGTTGCTTTAAATGGACGAATAAAACGGGATAAATTGCATTCTAAGATTTTTGTCCCAATTTTTCTCTAGTGTGAGACTGTGTCTAAATTAAATTTGTTTCTGCATTTGTTTTTCTCCGCAGAGGTCATAGTCTTTCATCTACAAAGCTTCTAAGTCCTCATTCCTCAGGGGAGGGTGAAGAAGATGAGCCAGAGTCCCGGTTAGCAATGGTCAACAGAGAGATTGTACGCAGAGGAGCCCTAATTCTCTTCTGTGATTATGTGGTAAGACTTGAGCACAGAGACAGGAAAAATCCAAGCTGCTCCTCAAGAAGTCAGAAAATATGTTTACAAGTTAGAAAAGTATTGGAACACCACTACGAGGAAGGAACTTATTTTACTACAAGGATAAGATGTATACAAATAAATAATATCCCAAACTACCTTAGACTAAAGCACATAACCCTGCAATCTCAGTTTTATGTTTTGCTTTATTTGTTTTTCTTTACTTGTAGTGTCAGAATCTCCATGACTCCGAGCATCTGACCTGGCTAATCGTCAACCACGTGCGTGACCTCATCAGCCTTTCTCATGAGCCTCCAGTTCAGGATTTCATCAGCGCCATTCACCGCAACTCTGCTGCCAGCGGCCTCTTCATTCAGGCCATCCAGTCCCGCTGTGACAACCTCACTACTGTGAGATAACATCTGCTTCAACTTTCCGTCTTTTCCTTTTAAGGGGTCATTTGATTAACTGAGTCGAGTATTTTTATAAATTAAACTTACTTTGTCTCCTCGTCTCTTCATCGGTGCCATTATGCCTTCTTACCTCTTTCACTGACATTTCTCCATTTCTGTTTTTTGTTTGGATGCTTTTGTAGCCCACCATGTTGAAGAAAACCCTGCAGTGTTTGGAAGGCATCCACCTCAGTCAGTCTGGATCTCTGCTCATGCTTTATGTGGACAAACTACTCAACACTCCCTTCAGGGTTTTGGCTCGGATGGTGGACACGCTGGCGTGTCGCAGAGTAGAGATGCTGCTGGCTGAGACTCTACAGGTGTGTGAAAAATATCCAAATGAAATGTTCTGTGAAGCTTGGGAAACCTTTTTCTCACTCAGAAAAAAATGTGGACATGTTTCATTTTTGTTTTTTGTATTCATCTTTTTTATCTTCCACCTCCAGAACAGTATAGCTCAGCTGCCTGTGGAGGAACTGGAAAGGATCCAAGAGTACCTCCAGACCAGTGGCTTGGCTCAAAGGTACCTTTCTTCCAGTTGTAGTTTTTGTTTCACTTCATTTAAATCATACCTTCACGTTGCTCACCTGCTATATTGTTAAAAAATTTAGGTTATTATGCATTTAGAGAATTTTTATTCTCTAAACAAACGTTTCTCTCTTCTGTTTAACAGACATCAGAGGTTTTACTCCCTGCTGGACAGGTTCAGAGCCACAGTTACAGACACCAGCAGCCCCACACCTCCAGTTACATCACACCCGTTAGATGGAGCTCCACCTCCTGCCCCTGAAAACATCACCGCTGACAAGGTGGGGGGTTCAATTCTGCACAGTGACAAATTTGTTTAATACAGCAAAAAAAATATATTTTTAAACAACTTTTTCTTTTTAATCTTGGAAGGAACTTAAATTGAATGTTTTATTTTGTACAGGAATGGTATGTGGCCCTGGTGAAGTCTCAGTGCAGTGTTCTTGGGGATGTTTCTCTGTTGGAGACAACAGAACTTCTGACCAAACTACCTCCTGATGATCTCTTCAGTGTCATGAGCAGCAAGGTAATCAAACAAAACCAATCACAATAAGGTATTCTCCACATGAAGTATTGTCTGGATATTTGTTTAGAAAATTAATTAATGGGCAATATGCATTCTTTGAAAAATGCTTTGCTTTGTATTTTTATATTTTTTTATATTGCAAATATTAAAAAAAGTTTTTTAAAAACCTAAAACCTGCAGAAAAATGTTGCATTTTTACGTGAAAACCATCACTTTCCCAGGATTTCAACCTACGCCTGCTGTGCCCATGTCTGAGTATGGGAGTGCAGAGGTTAACCCGGGGTCAGGGGTTACTCTTGATGGAGAAAACCTTGCAGGTGACCCTCGAGCAATTAGCAGAGGTCACGGGGTCACTCCCTGTCCCACACCAGTCTTTCCTGCCACCCCCACAACCTCAGCCTTATTGGAACCAGCTGGGTGACATTTATGGTGAGATTAATTAAAGCTGGGTGAAAACGGGAATTTCCTCCTGGCTTTTTTTATTTTTATATATTTGTTGTAGTCAGACTTCTTGTCACAAAGCAAGTTTTTGTTCATCTGTGCAACTTTTCCTGTTTGTTTTTTTCTAGGTGTGCCAGGTTTCTACCCCAAGGTTTTATCACTCTGCAGAGCGTTGTCTCAGTATTTGTTGAGCATTAATCAGCTGCCTCCATCACTTCATATTCCCCCTGACAAGGAGCAGCTTATCACCACTTTCACTTGCACAGCCACTGAGGTAAAAACACCTGAAGTTAAACATTTAGTATCTTTAAGGCTTTTAAGACTACATTTGTGCATTTTCTAACAAAAAAAGACATAATGTCAATAAACAGAAAACTTTAACTCCCCCCCCCGTGCAAAACTCTTTGATCAGGTCGTAGTGTGGCACCTGCTCCAGGACCAGTTGCCCCTGAGCGTGGACCTGCAGTGGGCTCTTTCCTGTCTGTGTCTGGCCCTGCAGCAGCCCTGCGTCTGGAACAAGCTCTCCACCCCCGAGTACACCACATACACCTGCTCCCTCATCTACTGCCTGCGCCTCATTATTGTCGCAGGTGATGAGGGAGACTTGCAAACCTTTGTTGTCATTAAGTGTGGTCCTGTTCTGTTGCTACCTTTTTTGAGCTTTTATATTTCCCTGCTTCCATTGTGAAACCTGTTTTTGTTTTGTCTTTCAGTGGCTGTGAGTCCCGGTGACCTGCTGCTGCATCCTGAGAAGAGAAGGCCACATGGAGAAAGAGACTCTGGAGAAGACCAAGTGGACTTGGGTCGTGCCAAAAGTGAGAATAATTTAGAAATGGCATGAAAAACTGATTCTCACTGGGATTTTCTTTTTGCTGATTTACTTTTCTGTTTATTATAGATAAGTATGAATGGGAAGCGTGTGAGATCATGGCAGAGCTGGTGGAAGGAATGCAAAGCGTACTTTCCTTAGGTCACCCAAAAAACTCAGTATTTCCTGCTTTCCTCACACAAACACTGCGCAACATTGTCATCAGTCTGTCCAGACTGCCTCTGGTCAACAGCTACACCAGAGTACCTCCACTGGTGAGTGTTTAAAAGAGTACTGGCAGTTCTGACACGTGTATTGGCATGTTTTTTTAAATGCTGTGTCCACATTCAGGTTTGGAAACTGGGCTGGTCCCCTCAGCCAGGTGGAGACTTTGGCACGACGCTGCCTGAGATCCCTGTTGACTTTTTGCAGGAAAAGGACGTCTTCAGAGAGTTTCTGTATCGCATCAACACACTAGGTACAGAAAATATACTTTGTCTCACGTGTATCATTTTAGCAGAGCATTGTTAAACTTTTTCTCATTTATGCTTCTTCGATTGCTGCAATTTCAGGCTGGAGTAGCAGGACTCAGTTTGAGGAAACATGGGCCACTCTGCTGGGGGTGCTGGTCACCCAACCAATCGCAATGGATCAGGAGGAGGAACCACATCAGGAGGTATACAAAAACTATGAAAAGTCTTAATCTGCCTACATGTCTTAATTTTATAAAACATTTGGTCTCAACATCACCAGACCAACTTCAGTATTTGAGAAAAAGAAGACAAGTAGTGCGTTATGATAACAACTTTACAACTCCACTTCCCAGAGAGAGGTTATAATGGAAGGTGTAAAAAATAGAATTTAAAATAAGAAAAACTGAAATGTAGAGAAATGAACTAAAATACACAAACCAAAAGCAAAGTATTAAGTAATTATAAAATGTATCTATTATAGGAGAGTGGATTATCAGAGTAGTTTCATCAAGCTTGCTGTCTGAAATTAAAATCAGGTCTTTTGAGTTTCACGTAGTCTACCCAACTTTGCAACTATAGACAAAGTTGTTCGGTCTTGTGATTGAGAGAGGCTATTTTTTCCATTTTATGTTCTATCCATCCAGTCATCTAGAGCAGAGGTTTTCAAACTGGTTCGGGAGTCGTATCTTGGGGGGTCCTCTAAAATTTTCAATAAATTGTTCATTTGATTTTTATTTTAAAAAATGCATATGGGGAACCATACACTAGTAAACAAACATGCTAAACCAAAGAAAAGATAATATTCCCATGACATTTAGGAGGTTGATTTGTAAAGGAGTGTTCTTCTCTTACATATACCTTTTCAACCTTTTTGTTTCCAGGAGGACTTGGAGCGCACCCAGCTCAATGTGTTAGCAGTGCAGGCCATCACCAGCCTGGTGCTGAGCGCCATGACCCTCCCCACTGCTGGCAACCCTGCAGTCAGCTGTCTGGAACAGCAGCCACGCAACAAGAGTCTCAAAGCTCTGGAAACACGGTAACTATGCAGATATTATCTGTCTGCTGAGTGGCAGCCTATAGTTAGACTAGTTCTAGATTCAAACAACTTTTATTCATCTCATTTTATTTGTCTCCTTCTGGTCTACGTTTACTTACAGCACACAGTGTCAACAAAATTAGTACATCAAACAGAAGCAAGGTGCAATTAGTGAGTTCATTTTTAGTATAGTCCAGATTTAGCAACCCAACAGCAGAGAAAATAAAAGACTTGCAATAATGATTGGTTCTTCTGAAGACATGATAAGGAGAGGATGTAGTCTGTTTGTCTGATAATGTTTTCTTCTCTCTGTGGAACACCAATAATCCTGGAGCACGAGTTTACAACCCTGTTGAGGCTGCACTTTCCTTTTTGTTTGAACTTTGTGTGTGCATGTTCAGGTTTGGAAGGAAACTCGCAGTGATTAGGGGTGAAGTGGAGCGGGAAATTCAGGCTCTTGTGTCAAAGAGGGACAATGTTCATACACACCATCCATACCACACCTGGGACCCTGTGCCGTCACTGTCAGCTGCCTCTGCAGGTAACAACCTCCCTAAATCTGAGGTCCAACCATTTTTTTATGTTTGAGTGGATCCGTTTCTTGATCAGAGTGTTTTTAGCAGGGACGTTAATCAGCCATGAGAAACTGCTGCTTCAGATCAACACAGAGAGGGAACTGGGCAACATGGATTACAAACTGGGGCAGGTAAAAGACGTTTGATTTTTAAAAAATGTGACAAAACAAAGCTATAAAGACAAAATTACATTCAGTTCATATCTGTAATGCGTGGCATATTTGGCATTTTTCTCACCAGGTCTCCATCCACTCAGTGTGGTTGGGCAACAACATCACTCCTCTAAGGGAGGAAGAGTGGGGTGAGGATGAAGAAGATGAAGCTGACACTCCAGCCCCTGCCTCCCCACCTGTATCTCCTATAAACTCTAGGTCAGACAACACACAAATGCTCACAGCGGTCAGCTAAAACATTAAAAAGAACAACCGCATTACTGCAGAGGCCTTATGTTTCACAGCAAAACATGCTTTTCTGTTGAAATGATTGATATTTACTACATCTGTCACTGAGCAGCAAATATGTAAAAAATGTGTAAACATGAACACATACTGGAGCATTCATTACAAACTCCTGTTTCTGTGGTTTTCAGGAAGCACCGCGCAGGTGTGGATATTCATTCATGTTCACAGTTTCTCCTGGAGCTCTACAGCCAATGGCTCATTCCAGGCTCTCCAAGTAACCGGAGGACCCCAACCATCCTTATCAGTGAGGTGGTCCGATCGGTGAGCTATGCTGCACGTGCTCCGTTTATCACCAGGTCAAGCAAAGGGCTGTAAATCTGCATTATTAAAAGGCTGTCGGCTAATAAAACACTGATTCTCAGATACGTCCCTCCATATCTTGATTCAGATTCTTTAAAGGGGCAATATATGGGTTTCTCAGGCATGTATTTAAATTCTATACCATAATAAAGTAACTATGTCACCTTCAGTTGTTATTAAAATGCTGTTTTTATGTTTAAATCAAAAATTCACTTGACTTCTCATTCGTTTCTGTTTCTAAACACCTTGAAATTGGCCTCTGTCTCTTTAAGAACCTCCTTCTGATCCCGTCACGCCCATTTCAGCACTTCATCACAGCCACTTCTCTCTTGTTTACAAGCTGGAGTGAGGTAGCATGCTTTGTTGTAATGATAATTTAAAAAGCAGCAACATTATACAAGAACGGTTTTGGAATATTGCATCTCTGGATACATATGAACCTTACTAATGGACCGAAAAGTACATTTTCTGAAGAACCAGAGCGATAACAGAGACGTTTCAGCTGTTAAGATCATCCACACACATACTGATTGTGATAAGTTACAAATCTTAACACATAGACCAAACAACGATGTGAGGAAGACACAGCCCAAAAGGTGGTTCTAGTCCCAACCAGTGATTTTTGCTCCCCTGCCTGGCTGCCTCAGGACACTACAGGATTTCTCAAACATGCATGAATGAGTCAAAGTAAGACTCTGGGCATGTTTTTGATGAGAGGATAACATTATAACATGATAAAAAGCTCAAAAAAGTTGATTTTACATGATATTGCCCCTTTAAAGTTCAAAGATTAACATCCTAAAGGGGAACAAAAATAAACAAACATGAAGACGCTGTCACATGTAAACGTATTTTAAATGTTCTTGTCGTTCTGTTTAGCTGCTGGCAGTATCAGACCTGTTCACAGAGAGGAACCAGTTTGATATGATGTTCTCCACCCTCATGGAGCTTCAGAAGCTTCACCCACCAGAAGATGAGATCCTGAATCAGTACCTGGTTCCTGCCATCTGTAAGGCTGCTGCTGTGTTGGGCATGGTGAGTGAATATTTGTGAAACTGGGCAAAAAAATAAAAATGATGCAGCGTATTGTTGAACGCCTACTGCTGACGATCCATTTATAGGACAAAGTAATCGCGGAGCCTGTGTGTCGGCTGCTGGAGACCACCCTGCGCAGCACCCACCTGCCCAGTCGTATGGGAGCATTGCACGGTGTCCTGTATGTGTTGGAGTGTGACTTGCTGGATGAAACAGCTAAACAGCTGATCCCTGCAGTCTCAGAGTACCTTCTGTCTAACCTCAAGGGTATTGCTCAGTGAGTATTCCCCAACACAGACTTTTTAGTGTTAGCTTTATTTTGATACCAAGATTATTTAAGTAGAGTTTGTAAATGCTGAGATACACTCAGTTACATTTAGCATGGTATTTTGAGCAAAAACCTCAAGAAAACCCCTTGGG
>JARVGW010000221.1:1016211-1026525 GCA_031762495.1 Anablepsoides rubrolineatus
ATCAATCATCTTATTGATATCAGCTAAATACCCCAATTAACTGTAATTCATTTTTGGGCCAATATCTCCCAACCCTGGTCAGGATTAATTTCTATTGTAACATATTTAAAGTTAATGGCTGTCCAAATGGGTCTCTCTTAAATACTACAGGGTTTTTAATCCACTAAGTAAAAACTATAACATTCAGACAGAACCCCACTCAGGTGTTTTTACCCCCCTTCTAGGTGTGTGGGACGATGGTGTCAGCCAGCGAGGACTCCACCCCCTCCATCATCTATCACTGCGTGCTGCGAGGACTGGAGCGCCTCCTGCTGTCGGAGCAGTTGTCCCGCGTTGACGGCGAAGCTCTGGTCAAACTCAGCGTGGACCGAGTCAACATGCCGTCTCCACACCGAGCCATGGCCGCCCTGGGCCTGATGCTCACCTGCATGTACACCGGTAAGTAGGGTTCACAGGGAGTGTTGCATGTCGATTAAACAGTGTACAACATCATGGCTGGTGCTGCTGTTATAATCAAACTCTTACAGCATGAGGCCGGTAATTCATCTGCACTCACGACTTCTGACACTTACCTGCTTTTCCATCTCAAGCTTGTGACCCATTTATTTATCATCATCATGCTTAACCCTCATCTATTTTCACACAGTAATAGTTTTTAAAATAAAAGTACTCATATTTTTTGCTTTGTATAATTCACAAATCTGCCTTTTTTTAATAACTTTCAATCATTTTCTCATTTCTCAATAGGTTCTCATTGTATCATCCATTTGTTTATTACTAACATAAGTACTTTTTATTGTTTTTAAATAGATTGTGTACGCCTGCTTGCTTCCTGCATGTTGTAGATATTGTATCTGTCTGATATACCCTACCTCTAACCCTTAAAATGGCCCCTACTAACTGTAGTAATCCTTAGTCTTGTTCATAATTTAATGACATAAATAATCCCTCCTTGCTCAGAGTTAGCCTCCACATTCTGAGTTTGGCCCTTTGCAAACACTTTCTGCATTTTTGTGCTGTTTATTCAGGTTGAAGCCCATTTAAGTCTCTCTACTTTCAGCACCAGTCATTTAGAGTAAAACCCCCAAAATCAGAAGCATTTTTTTAATGTGGTCTACAAAATTCTAACCTGAGTCATGTGATGCGTATCTCGACCCCCACTCTAACCTTTTTTACTCCGCTGGCCCCACCGGCGCCACCCATCCCTCTCGTCCTCTCAGCGGTTCTCGCATCAGGTTCAGATGCGACAGGGGTTAGAGGTCAGGTTGACTCTGCTGTAGCGGAGGCGGTTGGCGTCACGGCAGGTCATGTTGGTTTCTCCTCAGGCAAGGAGAAAGCCAGCCCTGCCGGCCGCCCTACCCACTCTGACCCACAAGCCCCTGACAGCGAGTCCGTCATTGTCGCCATGGAGAGGGTCTCAGTCCTCTTCGACAGGTAAAAAACCTCTTCACGCATCTCTCATTATCCTGTAGTTTCATATTCTCCACGGTTACCTCATGCCATTTCTGACCTCCATTTTATTAGTTAAAATAATTTATGTTAAAGAAAAGTAGGAACCCTTTTTATTGTTTTTTTACCGCTGCTAACTTCCGTCTGTAGAATCCGAAAAGGTTTACCCAGCGAGGCTCGAGTCGTGTCCAGGATTCTGCCCCAGTTTCTGGATGACTTCTTCCCTCCACAGGACGTCATGAACAAGGTCATCGGAGAGTTCCTGTCCAATCAGCAGCCGTACCCGCAATTCATGGCCACCGTCGTCTACAAGGTCAGCAGCAGTTCACAAGAGTGCAGAAATATGATCGAACCACTTTATTTTATTACTGAAATAAATAACAACAAGAGTAATAACTCAAAAACTGAAAGCCAGCTTCTCTGTCTTTAAGGCCTCAACCAACCTATATAAAAAAATCTAATGTTTCGTTCTATCACATTAATTATACCTTCATATTGTTAAATGACTCTCTTTGATGCAGGTTTTTCAAACACTCCATGCTACGGGCCAGTCTTCAATGGTGCGAGACTGGGTGCTGTTGTCTTTGTCCAACTTCACTCAGAGGACACCGGTGGCCATGGCCATGTGGAGCCTCTCCTGCTTCTTTGTCTCTGCTTCCACATCCCAGTGGATTTCTGCCCTGTATCCTTGTAGAGTTCATGAGAGATTATGTTTGTTTTATAGTACAACAAACCCTGTGAAAATCTGAGCTGTTTTTGTGTGGTTTAGATTTTTTTGGGGGGTTAGGTGGTAGTTATTGTTGAATAAAGCAAACAACATAAAAATTATTACTAGGGATGCAAGTTTTTGATTAAAGAATTAAAGTTGATTGATCTTATCGATCGACTATCGATTTATTGATAAGCGGCCATTTTCTTAAAAAATGTTACAGGATTTTTCCATAGCATGAAGGGTTAATCTTTATAATATGCTGACTTAATAAAATGAAGCAAATCAATATTTTTGCCAGCTTTATTAAATACTGACTGAATAAACAAAAAACGGGATTTTTTTAAACTGGACTTTTTAAAAAAAATACAACAAAACAGAAATCTATTAAGCTGCTGAATGGTGGAAAAGATTAAAGAATAAAATATTTTTAGATGCAAAATTATTATGCATTTATTTTTATAATTAAAATTTATTTACATTTGGAATTTGTGATTTATTTATTTTCTTTTTTGCTTGCGACGCAACCCAATGCACCGCGTATCAAAATGGACAGTCATTTTAAGGAATAAAATGTGGCGATACTATTTATTATAACTCCGGTTCTACTTTGCCTAACAACACATTTTAAAAACTGCTTTAAAGGTTGCAGGGTCTACTTTTGACTTAAATTGAAACAGAATCTCAGAGAAGGCGGATCTTTCAGGTTAGAGTGATTTAAATGGACCATGTGATGCACCGGTGGACATCATCAGTTATTTAATCTAATAAACCAATATTCGACAATTAATCGTAAGTCGATTAATTGTTTTCATCCCTAATTATTACTTAACAAATTTGCGTTACACTGCCAGGTGCAGATGGAAAAAAAAAGTTAAAAATCATACACTTTAATACATTTTAATTAAATGTTGAATTCTTAAAACTCACTGCTCATCCTGTTAAAAAGAAGCAGTCTTGAAAAATCTTTGTGCCAAAATAAAGGAGTGAGAAGTCGGTGTTTGCTTAAATTGGATAAGTTTGAGTTGTTTTAATCACACAACGCTTCATGTGTCAACAGTCTCCAGAAACAATGAAACGACCCACTCTTTTATTTGGTCCTGCAGAATCCCAATCCAAACATCACTCTCTGTAGTAGAGGCTCAGCTGCAGAAAATGTTTTTATTTTATAGCTAAGCAAACGGTATTGTTTGTTTTTGTCCTTATCTTCCCTCGCTGTGAACCAGACTCCCACACGTGATCAGCCGGATGGGCTCCAGTGAGACTGTGGACGTCAACCTGTTCTGCCTGGTGGCCATGGATTTCTATCGGCATCAGATCGACGAGGAGCTGGAACGCAGGGCTTTTCAATCAGTGTTCGAGACCGTGGCCTCGCCAGGCAGCCCTTATTACCAGCTGCTGGGCTGCCTGCGATCAATCCACCAGGATGCATCACTCTAAAGACAACGGCCCGAGACCAGCACGAAGGCAAAGAGAGAGGAGGCCGGGGGGGAAACAAGTTAGTGAGATGTCATAAGATGAGTAATTAGATCTACATGTTCACTGTCCTGATAAGCTGGGATTTAGTGGGATTTCCAAAGAACAAAATGTTCTTTGGAAAAAGCTACTGTAGATTCATCTATTTCCCCCTTTTATTCACTGGTGTGAGCGACTACTGAACCCAGCAGGGTGAATTCAGAGAGAGTCCAGTTTTAAGATGTTAAATATATTTTAAAAATGTCTGTTTCTGATAGAAAAATTAAAGTGAAGGACAAAACTCTGCCTCTGCCTGCAGCCGTGGTGGACTCCTCTGCACCTCCCTGCACAGCACCTTTTCATTCAAAACAACTACATAAGATCATTTAAGTCAAACACAAAACAGCTTTGTTTATTTTCCTGTGAGGACTTGTTTGAGTATTGTGATGTCAGTAAAATCCATTAGAGATGATGTGTTTACTATATTTAAAGGTTCCATGCATCTATTTTTAGTGGCTTTTGTTTTAAAAAAAAAAAGAAAAAGGCATTGTGTCTGATTGGGACAAAGGCTCTGTGGCACAGAGGGGCCAGAAACGCCTGCTTAACGTTTGTAATCTGTGTATATTTAAATTATCTGGTCATTCAGACACAGTCCATAATAAAGGAAATTGTTTACGTGTAAGAATGATTTCTGATAGCTATAGCAATTTAATCTTTTCAGGAGATGTGTAAGATCTCACTACTTCTCTGGATGTCATTAAATGAGCAAAAAGCAAACTGATTTAAAAAAAATATATAAAATGTTTAGTTTGTTTTTTTGCCAAGATTCATTTTAACTGTTCAGGAGCACATAAACAGGACAAACCATTACAGAAAATTGCTAATTTTAATGTAATTTTATTTGCCTTTTTCAAAACCAGTAGCAAAGTATTTCTACTTATGACTTAATTCATTTGCTTAGATCTTTTTTTTAAGTTTGCAGACTTGTGCGTTGTTCAGTACATCCCAAAGTTTCCACCTGTCCATTTCTTGTACTTCTTTCATTCTCAGGACTTGATTTTGTTGTTGTCAAAAAACTGGAGGTAGTCTTAAATGGAGCTTCCTTCGTATATTGTAAAAAAAAACAAATAAGTGTACAGTAACCCAAAAGCCATGGTGCATGACAATAAGAACTTTGCAAAGGAGCAAAACTTTCAGACATGACGTTGCTTTCTTTTGTTGTGCCGAGTCGGTGAAAGCTTCAAGTTGATTGTGTTGAACTTGGAGTCGCCCGGGCGTTTTGTACATACACTTGCCTTAGATAAAAAAAAAAAAACTGAATCTGTTCGTCCCGCACACTGAAAGCATGTTCAGCACTGACTCCCGTTGTTCTGGCTTCGTGTCTAGTTCTGCATCTGTGTGGGTACTGTTGCGTGGAAGAGAGGCGACACAATCCAAAGGGAGCCTTAGCTTTGACAAATCAACACAAGACGACGAGGCGTGGTGAAATCAGACCACAGCAGCTTTTTCCCTCCAGTTTGTTGAGCTTTAAATATGATATCTCTGAATATTAAACACACTTTAGCACTTAAAAACTTGAAGTTCTTTACGTGTTGATGTTTGACGCCTTCGTCTTAGAGTCCTGCACCTAAAAAACTAAAACCTTAAAGCGTTTTTGAATATGTTGCCACTTCCCAACCTTTAAAGCAGTGACAGTTTTACTTTGCTTATGTTAAAATGATGAACACGCAGAATAAAACGTCCTCTGCAGCTGGTGCATAAATTCCAATGTGAGATGTTGCGGATGGAGATTCTGTTTTTGTGAATGTTTGATGTGGAAAAGGGGAGGGGGATTTCTCTGCACTACATTATTTAGTGAAAACCTTCAGAAATGTGATTGAGGATGAATTCTTTTCAGCTTGGTTTTGGTTACCCCCTCCTGTTACAAGAAAACACCCTAGCAGGGGGTAATAAGATTACCCTGAAACCTTCTGTGGTTTTAGTTCTGTAGAACAAAGCATTTTGTCACAGTTTTACTTCATTTTTTGCCAAGTTTTTCAACATGTCCCATAATCTTTAGTAATTTTTTTTTATAAATAATTATATTCCTTCTTTGCTTTTATTTTTCCTCCAAGATTATACAAATTGTTGCTAGCTGACATTTTGAATGATCTGTGGCGTAAAGACTGAATGAAATGATCCCCTTTTACATTTTCTTTAAGTTGGGTTTTCATGTCGACCCTAAATGAAAACTTCAATACATTTTTTTTAGTTTCTTGTATAACTGTGAGAGATTGTCTATTTCAGTGAAGTCGACTATTTTGAAAAAAAGAATTGCTGCATATGGTCTGTAGAAATAAATTATTCAAAGATGTTTATCTTGTGGGATTTGATTTATTTTGTGAAGTTATAAATCAGAACCACAATGATTGGTGTGTGACAGGATTATCAGCTTCTAAGCACCCAGCAGATGCACTAAGTTATACAAAACTAGTATTAAAAAAAAAGTTTTAACTTGAGTAATGCTCTCATTAGTTGGTGTAAATTCTGACAGAGTAGTTTTATTTTCTCATAAAATCTACATCACCTGCAGACCAAACCGTGCTCAAAGCATACACTTGTTTTACAGCAGCCATTAAGACGGCTGGTTTGATTAAAAGGTATTAACAGGATTAGAGGGCAGCTGCCATCTGCTTCATGAAGCTCTGCAGGAGTGAAGGCATGAATGTTGACAGCATGATGTTTCTAATGGGTGAACTGTCACCTGGAGGCTTCTTAATGAACCAAAGATTTACTCCTGTCAGCTGCTGTTAATGGGACTAAAATGTTGTATAACTCAAATCTAGTTTACATTTAGAAAGGCTATCAAATGTATGAAGAGATTTACGAAAACTTTATTATTTTGTTATTTATTACAGAAATAATTGAGGGTAAACAGATAAAACCTACTGTATTTATTCATAATACGATCTCGAGTATAATACGATGATCATTTTTGAGCTTAAAAAGTATTTAAAAAAATCTCACACTTTATGGATAATTTTTAGGATTAAATTTCTAGTATTATACATGAATAAATACATAACACTAAAAAGTCAAAAACAAATGTCTGCTAAAAGAAAAAGTAAGGACTATTAGAGGAAGGTCATTGTCTGAAAGAAATGCAGAGTGAATGCAGAATGACTGAAGAAGCTGAAAACTAAATGAACAAAACACTGGCTAAAGGTAGCTAAAAGTAGCAACAGATTGGCTAAAACCTAATAGCAAAAATGGTAGAAGGTACAAGTATCAAAAGGTTAGTTATAAACTAAAAGTTTAAAGAAATTGAAGAGCTCTCTGTGTATGTAATGGGAAAAATATTTGTAAATAAAGGTGACTATTTTTAAGATTTTAAAAGTTAAAATAGTCAGCCTTTTCAGCACTCATTTCCTGAATGAAGACAAAATAATGTGCAGAAATATACTGCAATTAACATACAGAAAAACAAAACAGGAAAATGGCACTGTTAGGACAAAAACACCTCAAATATTTAAAAATGATAATAAAATAAAAAATAGAAACCATGCATGTTTTCAATAACTTCTAGCTTTTATTTTAAAGGCAATCCAGGACAAATATTCAGAAACATCATTCTTTATGGTTGGGACATTTGTCTTGAGCCTTTTTTTTTTATTAATTAAGTGAACAGCTCTGATTGATAGGTTAGAAAATGACTCAAATACAAAACATGAACTTTTATGTTTTAGTCCAGCTTTAGGGGATCCCATGTTTGCACTGCCCACTCTAAACACACCTCCTCTGGCCCAGTCCTCCTCCTCCTCGCTTCTTCACCAGATGGTGCAGTCTTTTCTTTTGTTTACCCATCGCCCCTGAGTTACTCATCAGATCTTAGCGACAAAACCATGATGGGATCCTCCCGAGCAGCAGCATCGCCTCTACACCGAGTAAGTCATCTTTTAACTCCAGCTGAGTGAGCTCGTTGGAGAAAACATCTTTGTGGGAACATTAGAAAGAGATCCATCCACCTCTTATATGGCCATCTCAGCTTTTTCTTTTTTTTTTTACAACTCATAAATTTCAAGTTGTCGCTTCTTTAAGTTTCTTTTTTCAGCGCGTGCTTGTAAATACATATAGAAAAACATGTACCTGTTTTTACAAGATATAACACATTAGTTATTAAGATGAGCTAAACTTGACAGACTTTTTTGACACCTGTGGAACTAGTTCCCGTTAGAAGTTTTAGCAGTGATTTCTCAGGCTAGCTTTTCGACTAGCCGCCTGATTGACAGCCGGGATTAGCCAATGACGGGGATGAAAAAGTATGTTTACACCGCGGTTGCCGCGGTTACAGACCGACATTCCAAAGATGTGGAACTCGAGGGGCGGGACTATAGCATTAGCATGGGTGGGTGCGCGCTGAAACAGCAACTCACTGCAAGAAAACTTTTACCTCCTTAAAACGAAGCGAACTAAATACACTCATTTGTCGGTGCAAAGTAGTAAAAACATGTTGGGTAATTTTTTTTCACAAGTTATCACTGCATATAAATAGTGTGTTAACTCTGCTTGTTGGCATGCTGAGCTAACCAGCTAACTGTACTACGTCAGCGTATCCTCTTTTACTTTGTAAAACCTTAAACCTATAAACAACAAAAAAGGTTTAAACAAATTTAATGTCACGGCTCATGTTTTTATAAATAGAAACTGAAAGTCACTGCAGGTTTTTATAGTTTTTTTTGGTCACAATGTTTTTGTAAATTTACCTGGACAGCTGCACAGGTGTGTCTCCTCCCCCTGCCTGATAATGTAAACAATAGAGCTTTTGCATTATCTATAAATGAAATGCTGCATGTGTTTAATGGTATAATGCATGCATGTAATTGTTTTTTCGTGGTATCTCAAAGGAGAGAACGTGATTTAATGGAAATCCTTTCCTCTGTTCCTGCAGATCCTTAAAAAGTCTTAAAATGCATTAATTGATCCAAAAATAAGGACTTAATTAACCTTAAAATGTCTTAAATCAATCTTTCAGAAGTCTTAATAATGTTAACACATTGTAAATTGATTGTAATTCATCTCAGATATTAAAATAATAGGTAACATTTATTTTTTTAAAATATTTACATGCAGACTATTCCCCTTTGACATCACTTCCTGTTATTTCACATGCAAATATCTCAAGAAGTGTCCATCTGAGCAATGTGAAGTTTGAATGTTTTGGCTATATTTGACAAAAAAGCAGTTAGATATGGATAAAAACAATTGGTCTATTAGCAATATTTGAATACTTCAACCAAAAATACTTTGATTCATGAGTTTCTGCTACAGTTAAATTTTTTTTGTCATTTGTGTTTATTATGAAATTGGTTTTAAATTTAATTATAGTTGACATTAAAAAGTCTTAACTTGCTTTAAACTGTAGGAACCCAGTTTTATGACTGATACATTTGTATTTTTTATGACTCAGGTATCTTCTTGATTGATGTAAGGCTGACACCAGGATGGAACCACTAGCGGAGCTGTGTTAAAACTCGAACCCCTGTTCTCACCCATGTGCTGCATTCTGAGCCGCTGCTCCTCTTTTTCGAAGAAGCCTGACAAATGACAAAATAAAATCGATCCAATAAATGGAAAAAAAGAGGTTTACCGGCACAATGTCCAGGCAGTTGGACTCATCGTCCAAGAGGCGCCCTTGTGTTGGAGGTGGGCTAAGTTTCCCTCCGCCTCCCCCGCCCCCTGCGCCGTATGGGCGTATTAAAGCTGTAGAGGTGGCAAGAGGGAGGACGGGGTATGGCTTTACACTGACGGGCCAAAGCCCCTGTGTTCTCAGCTGCATCTTAAAAGGAAGTCCGGCAGACTACGTGGGGTTGCGCTCGGGAGACTACATCCTCTCTGTCAACGACATTAATGTCTCCAAGGCTTCACACGAAGATGTCGTCAAGCTGATCGGACGATGCTCCGGTGTTCTGAAGCTCGTCATCGCTGAGGCAGAGCATCGCCGGCGCCACCACCACCACCACCACCAACGCTCCACGGTCAGCCGCCACCACAGCCTTAATGCCATGGCAGCAGCGGCTTACCTGGACTCCTGCTCCAGTGAGGATGAGCTGGATGGTTTTTACGACAACAGTGTGAACAACAACAACAACAGTAGGTCCGGCTCTGGAACTCACGGAGGCTGGTATAAACCCAAAGTGGATTCAAAGCAGCTGGGCATCAACAGAGCGGAGAGAGTCGTGGCGGAGCTGCAGTCTGGTGGAATCTTTAACATGATCTTTGAGAACTCCAGCCACTCTTCCAGCAGCTCAGACAAAGACAGGCCCGGGGTCAGCTCGTCGTCGAAGCCCCGCCCGGTGTCTGATCCAGAGTTCTTCCCGTATCGAAACCCCTCTCGTTCCCAGAGCAACCCCAACCTTCTCTCTGAGGAGGAGATGGCCCAGGTTCTGAACGATGACTCGGTCTTTCTGGAGTCGGACGTTCGCCAACTTCACCTGCACCATCAAGAAGAGCAAGATTTGGATATGGAAGAAGGGGGCGACTTTGTCCTAGAACCCAGTGAGGGGATCCTCAATGTGGGGATGATAGTTGGTTATCTTGGCTCCATTGAGCTCGCTTCCACAGGCACCAACCTGGAGAGTGACAGTCTGCAAGCCATCAGAGGGAGCATGAGGCGCCTCAGAGCCGAGCAAAAGATCCATTCATTGGTCCTTATGAAGGTGAGA
>JARVGW010000221.1:1063940-1075537 GCA_031762495.1 Anablepsoides rubrolineatus
AAATACTGACGTTTGTTTTTTCTCATCATTATATCACTACGTGAAGAGATTTTTGGATGTAGTCATAATCAAAAGTGCTAAAATAAATGGAAAATTTTTCCCCATATCTGTATTCACGTGTTTTTCACCAGAATATCTCACATAGAGCTGGACTTACAAAAAGTAATCATAGAATGATAATCTACAATTTAATAACTTTTTGAAGTCAATTGGCGAAGACAACATTTTTTTTATTATTCTGTCAGATTTACAGATATTGTGTTAAACTTTGATCTGGATATACTTTCTTTGTTTCCAAGGTTCTCAAGGTTGTTTCTCAACATCAAAGCTCAGTTATGAAAAGCAAAGAGTGAAATGATTCTTTCAAGAAATCCTAAGTCTTCTTTTGAATTTAAAATCTGATTTCACCACAAAGCTGAGCTCGCCTTTGTTGCAAAATGTATTCTAGGAAATTTGGATCTTTTCAAACAGATTGAAAAGTTTGGCAAAAACAACATTTTAAATTGTAATTGTTTGACATCTGCTTGATGAGGACTGACAAATCGCCACACAACTGTCATCACATTTTGTTAAAAAGCAGTCATTTATTTAATGACCTGTTTGTGGAGCTTCTTCCTTTTTCCAAATGATGCCAAAAGCTACGGCGAAAATATTCCTTCTTTTTTTAACTTTTGTGGTTTTTCTTTCAAGTCTGTAAATATTTGTTGTTGACTGATGTGGAAACTGAGAATAAAAGAACACAACTAAAATACTGCCTGAGACAACTTTGTTTTAGAGCCAGAAACATAATTCTTTTTTGTTCTGCTCTTAAAAAGACAAACATTTCTTCGAAAAGTGTGAATGAGAATAGTAGTTTAGTGAATTCAGAGTGGTAAAAATAACTGTAAATAGCATAAGCAGAAGTCACATTGGCATTATTCATTGATAGAGCAGATTTGAAGTTATAAATCTCACAGAACTTCAGCTCGAGGCGAGAAGCTGCTCTTTCACTTTATTCACAGCTTTTGCATCGTCCAAGGCACCTGACCGGCGCTGCCCTCCCTCCGGCTCTTTTTGTTTTTGTTTTTATCTAAATATAGCGGCCTTCAGGAGGCTCCTCTACAATTAAACATTAAGAACTTGAACACACTGCAGTATGGCTGAAGTACGCAATTCCTAGATACACCTTTTGACTTGTGCCGTATTTGAACGTCTTATTCACGTCTTCTGTAAATAAATAAGTAATAATAATTCACCTCATATAACTTCTCTGTCTCTGCTTATTGCTGTACGGCCTCTCATTGACTGAACAAAATTAACCCAACTGTCAGATAATCGGCGGGGTGTGGCCCGCCTGTCTAAGAAATAACACCATAGCACGGTTTTGTAGAGGAAGTTTATTTTCAACAAACCGGTCTCATGGGTTCATTGTGGGTGTTTCGTTACAAAACAACAGAAAACCATAGGAGCAGAAGGAGCAGAAGGAGGAGGTCTCTCAGGGTTCATGTCTTCTCTTGCTTTAACATCAGCAGGCGACACATGAGTCCCAAATGAGTCCTGGGCTAATTGTGGTGCCTTCAGGTGTCGTAAAGTCCCTGCAGGAAGAAAAGAGAACAGACTAGAAGGAAATGAGATGGTTACCAATACTTTCTAAATGATTTATTTATTTTTTTTGCTTTTATTTTGGTAAAATTAATGCCTAAAATCACCAAGTGGCCGTGTTAATATGATTATCTGCATGTATTTTAATATTTTAAAATTTTTTGTAAGAGTGTCAAACTAAAAGTAAGAACCGCAGGAAGTCGTCTAACACCCTAGTTTTCAAAATAAAAGCACCCGGTAGCATCTGGAAACATTAAAAAGCAAAAACTGCACCGTTTTTGCCCACCAGTGAAACAAGAACCATTAAGGAGTTAAACGTATATGTTTTTTTTTGTCTTAGTTTTACTGCTGTTATTTGATTGAGTGTGTATTTTCTTTGTTTGCACAGAACTGAACAATGTGGAGCTGCAGGGCTGCAGCAGTGACAATAGTCTCAACAGTAATGCCAGCCTGCCCAGTGTCCAGTATCACCAGCGCCACACGGAGCGGAGAGTGGCCAGCTGGGCCGTGTGCTTCGAGCGACTGCTGCAGGACCCGGTCGGAGTTCGCTACTTCTCGGTACTAATCATTTATAAAGGTTTAGACATTATTTATAACATCCCAACATGTTTAACAAGTTAAAGGCACTCATTACAAACTATAAAATAAAACATAAATCAATGCATTCTTCTCTCACTCATGAATAAAACCCACCCACTCAGAGAGGACCATGACTTTAGATTTGAAGGTCCTGATCCTCACCCCTCCACTCCAGTGAGATGATGCCAACAGAACCGCATCATCCACAAATAGCAGAGACTAAATCCTGAAATAGACTCCAGATATATTGAACACAATTCTGAAACGCAGGTCCACACTCGGTGTAAACAAACCCCTGGCTGAATTAGCCAAACACGACGTGGAAGCTTGAGTTGTGTGATTGTCCTGCATTAGGTTGGTGGTGGTCTGAGAAGGTAAATGGATATGGGGGATTGAGAAGTGCAGAATTTCTGTAAAAACTTGGAAACATAAGAGTGAAACATAAAAAATTAAATAAAACAACCAACCCTAACCTCCAAACAGCCGAAACACCTAAGGTGTTGTAGCACTGTGACGACACCTGCCTCTCTCTTTAACATTTCTGAGTTTGACAATAAATTCCTTTGCTGCAGGAATTCCTAAAAAAAGAGTTCAGTGAGGAGAATATTCTCTTCTGGCAGGCGTGTGAATTCTTCAGCCATGTACCTGAGAACGACAACAAGCAGGTAACAGTGTTTCATCGCTCACAAGTACGTCGTTAACACGGCAGTCGGTTTTCTTGATTCCTCATCTTCTGTCTGTCTGGTTTTTTTTAATCAGCTTTCCCAGCGTGCCAGAGAGATCTACAACAGCTTCTTGTCCAGTAAAGCCACCACACCGGTCAACATAGACAGCCAAGCTCAGCTGGCCGACGACATCCTCAACGCACCCAAACCCGGCATGTTCAAGGAGCAGCAGCTGCAGGTAACAAACAAAAGCACGCAAAGTGTTTATTACGAGAAAGACAGAAAAAAAGATAATTTCTCTGAAAGATAAATTTAGTATTACACCTAAAACTGAATCATGGTAAAATGGAATTTACTCCTGAGAGAGCATCAGGCGCAGATTCAGACTCGCCTGTGAATGGCTTCTTAGACACATGTTGTGCAGAAACAGAGTGTCTGAAAAGCTCCATTGATTTCAGCTGCGCAGCTCAGATGTTCAGATTCTGATCAGAGTCACAAGGCTGGACGGATATCCTCGTTATCGCTTTTTATTTTTACACGTTTAACTTTCACACATTTTTTTTGTTAAAGCTTTGGCACAATAAAATCCAGCGGTGGATTTTCCAGAAAACTTCAGGACTCGTTGACATTTTGTTTCTCCGATGGTTTGACCTATGCTACATCAAACATTTATCTCAGTTTTTTTATTTATTTAAAGGTTGTTTTTATTAAAGGATAAATATATAAAGATGAAGTGGTATGATTTGTTCTTTTGAGTCTGGAGAAAAATGAGTTCAGATTTTTTTTAAGAGTTCAACAAGCTATCTGAAGGTTTTGGGTTTCTTTCTTTAAAGTTTTTTTCGACTGAATCAGCGACACATGTTGGGTTTTTAACGTCCAGGTTGCTGCAGACATGTTTGTTTGTCAGAAGGATTTTTTAACTCCATGACTTTGATCTGCAGCACCATCCTCTGGATAATAGTTTAATTAGTTTTGTTTCTGTTTTACTTCAAGAGAAAACAAGTCTTCAGCTTTCTTCAGTGTGCATCTGTAAACATCTGCTTGTCGTTCAGTTGAAATTTGGTAGTTTCTAATTAACTTTTCTTTTATGTGTTTGATCCTTAGTTGTTTGTTCTTTTTGTCTTCATTCAGTTTAATTGTGTTCTTCTGTTCTTTGGCATTTCTTATTTATCTGTTCTAAAGGGCATTTCTTTTCCAGTTTGCCCTTTTTTTTCTTACCTACTGAGTCTTTTTCCCCTCATTTAGATCTTTAACCTGATGAAGTTTGACAGCTACACGCGGTTCCTCAAGTCTCGTCTGTACCAGGAGTGCATGCTGGCAGAGGTGGAGGGCCGGCCGTTGCCTGACCCATACCACATCCCCAGCAGCCCCACCTCCAAACACAGCACCACCGGTTCGGACCGCTCCAACCTCTCCACGCCTAAGAAGGTAACAACAGCAACAACAGGTTTTGGTTTTTCAGAAAAGAATCAAATAAAGGAGTCTTAGTTAGGCTAGTTTGGTTTAGATTGTTCCTAAGTGTGGGAACTAGATCCATAGATTATGATTCAGATGGGTGCATCTATAATCATGCATACAATTTCTCCAAAAAAAACCTAAATATTTTTTTCTTCTATGCAGAATAAAACTGTTTTCATTTAGACAAGATTTTGGGAATTCAATTATTAAAAAAAAGAGTCTAAATTCAGAATAATTTCTATGACTATGGATGAAACAACTGTATTTATTTTATTTTTAACAAAATGATCATCCTATAACATCCTATGTTTATATCGATGCAGCATGGCTTTAAATGCATTCACATTATTGATAACTGAGTGGAGTAAAAACATAAAGGCTACAGCAGCAACTCCATACTTCTGCTGATTTTCTCTGTTTCTGTCTCCTCTCTGTTTGATTGCAGGAGGAAAAGAAGAACAAATCGGGTCGATCTTTAAATGAGGACAGTCGAGATGATTCCGCTGACAGGAAGAAAGGCATGTTTTTCTCCTGGTCTCGCAACCGGAGCTTCGGCAAAGGCCCAAAGAAACGAGAGCTGGCTGATTTCAATTACAGTCAGTCGTTTTTTTTTTCTTTTCCCACTTTTTAAAGTCTCTCAGGTGTAGAGTTTAGTTTAAAAACATATTCACGATCAGACTGTCCTATAGATAAATCTGATATTCAGTAGAATAAATCATTTATTGTTTGCATTTATAAAAGCATAAGGAACTTGTGCATTTTTTTGTCTTTATTTTCTTTCCTTTTAGACTTCTCTGGTACCAACGGCCGCCGTGAGTCCCAGGGTTCACTGTCTTCAGGAGCCAGTCTGGAGCTGGGGACATCAGGGTCGGGGAAGAACGAGGTCTGTCTGAAAGGAGATCAGGATCTAATCTCTTCTATTAGTCTTTGCTTCTTTGACATTTACTGTTGGAGCAGCGTGACATTTTGTGCAATTGTTTTTAAAAGCTTGAAAAACATGAAATTATGTTTTAGGAAACCTGCAGCATTTTCAAACCTCTTTTTTAAATTTTTATTTTTTTTTAAATATTGGGTTAAATAAACATAAACAGTGTGAGACTTGTTTCCTTCCAGGTGGACAGTTCTCGTTGTGCAGCAGCAGATCGAGGGGGAAGCAGCGCCCCCTTGAGGCAGTGTAACATCAGCCTTCCTGATGGCTCTTGTTGCTCTGTCCCTCTGAGGGCTGGAGTGTCCATCAGAGAACTGCTGCAGGGTCTTTGTGAGAAGCTCTGCATCAACCTGGCTGCTATAGACCTCTTCCTAGTTGGAGGCGAGAAGGTAAAGCTCAACTTGTATCTGATCCTTTAACTTCTGTGCTTTAAAAACCCATCAAAATACTGGTACCCCTTTACAATAAGGCTTATACATAGCTTATAGGTTATTAATTCATTTGTAAACACTTTATAAATCATTATTAAGTGTTTATTATGCATTAAATAATACGGGAAAGAGACAAAACTGTCCGGTTTCTTGCCAAATAGTGAGCCTAATCTGTTCATGTACATATTAGATCTAAAGGTATAATAAACATTTTACACTAGGTTACTACCTTGTAAGCACAATAATGATTTGGAAACACATATTTTACTTTATTACTGCATTATATAAATATACAAAATTATCAAAAGGAGCCTTATTGTAAAGTGTAAGACAGTATACTATTTATAAGGCCCCCTAATGACATTTATACATGTTTATTAGTCATTAATTAGTAATGTACTGGCTTAAACTTTACAATAAGGCTCCCTATGTTATTTGTAGATAAGTATAATACAGTAATAAATTGGCTATATTAATTGACTTCATTATACTGGTTACCTGTATCACTCAGAATTGATTTTAATATTTTATTGTTAGTTTTTAAAGCTTTGAACGGCCATGCTTCAACCTATCTTCATGATCTTTTGCATGTTCATTCGTCATCTAGAACATTGAGGTCAAACAACCAGATCCTTCTAGATGTTCCAAGATTCAGATTTAGGAGTAGAGGTGATCGTGCTTTTGCTGTGTCTGCTCCCAATATAAAACAACTTGCCTTTTCATATTATCTGCTCATAGCTTGGAAAACTTGCAAGTGCTTCTTAAGACTTTTTAGCAATTATTGTGGTTTTGTGATAGTTGTGGATTGCTGTACAGCACTTTAGTGCAGCTATCAGCTGTTTTTAAAAGCGCTTTATAAATAAAGTTGACATTGACTTATTAATGAATTATAAAGTGTTTAGAGATTAATTAATGACATATCTATAAACAATTTATAAGCAATCTGTAAGAGGAGCCTCATTGTAAAGTGGTACCCAAATATAACAAAGTGTTCTTGATTTAGAGAGAATCTGAAATAAATAAAGTTTATTAGCTGTTTTATTCAATATAAAAAATGATGGTAATTAGAAATAGGTTTAGCTGGTGAAAAACTGATTTATTACCATGATATCAAAGTGTATACTTTAGGATCCAACTGTTTTTGAAGCTTTTTGCTCTTTTCTTTCTCAGCCACTTGTTTTAGACCAAGACTGTATGACCCTGTCCTCTCGAGACCTCAGACTAGAGAAACGGACCCTCTTCAGGTATTAAATGAGGTCACATGAGTTCCTGTTTTCAGTTAGGAAACATTAAAAACAAAACTTTTAACGCTGCGAACCAATACCAGGAGAAAAGTTGAAGCTACAGAATATCACGGAGAAGACGCTGATTCCGTTCTCTTCTCCAGACTCGACTTGGTTCCCATCAATCGTTCGGTGGGTTTAAAGGCGAAGCCCACTAAGCCGGTGACGGAGGTCCTGAGGCCCGTGGTGGCGAAGTACGGCCTGCACCTTGCTGACTTGGTGGCACATATTGTAAGTCTGTCCTCGGGCAGAAGATGTTCTAGTACGAATAATGACGAGAAACTCATTAAGCCTGTGTTTGTGTGCATCTCTGTGGTGTAGAGCGGAGAGTCGGAGCCTTTAGATTTAGGTCTTCCTATTTCCAACCTGGACGGTTTACGAGTGGTTTTAGATATAGAAGAAAATGTTCCTGGAAAAGGTAAAATGCACACATTAAACCACATGATACAACCTCAACATTTATTATATATATATATATATATATATATAATTAGGGTTGTATTTTATTTGTTTCTCTACACTGTGTTTTTCTCTCAATTCACCAGACAAACAAAAAGTAGCTCCCTCTAAGAGCCACCTTCCAGCCTCTACCAGCAGAAACCAATCATCCACAGTAAGATCTCCTTCAGCTTCTTATGTCACGTTTTCTTCTCGCTCTGGAATGTCCCTTAACCCACAAATGTCTCTACTGCCTGGTTGATATTGTCACGCTACTAAGTGTCTCTCCGCTGTCCTCAGTCTCCTGTGTGTGTCTGAATGCTGCGTTAAACATGGTGTAATATGTGACCGCTGCTGTACCAAGTGCTGAAGTTCCTAATGTTCCATTATTGTGGTCTGCCTCTGGCTGAATGCATCATCAACTTTTCTTTCTGGTCTTTCCTTTCTGTTAACAACACCTCCATGCTCGGTGGCGTGATCCCAGTTTCTCACGTCGTTTACTGGGTGTCAGAACCTCCTCTGCGCACCAGAAAGAGATGCAGCTTGTTGTTGGTTGTAGAGCTTTAGCTTGTTGCTGTTTGGGTTTAATCTGAAGTAGTGATTACAAGTACTATTAGATGACTATTTTGGCTGATTCCAGAATCTGTTTGTATTTTTTTTTCTTCTTTAGTTGCAGCTTTAAGTAGTGGATAGTAATGTGTGGTGTTGTGGTGTGTGTGAATGTGTGAGCCTACTCGTTGATGATGCTTAGCACACAAAATGGACATTATAGCTACCTGACTGGAACATCCCACCTGTTTGTTGCCCTCAAACCATTGTGAAACACTGTCTGGCCAAAAAAACATATAATGATACTAGAGTATAAAATAGAACCAGGTTAATCATTAGGAATGTTTCTTGTTCACAGTTTGCAAAATTGCATTTGTTGCTGTGCACATCAGTTTTTGGTAATTATTATTTAAACATGAACATGTTTTCTGTCAGAGAGATCCTTTTTGAAACGAGTTGAACGTACATGATGCAAAATTCTTTGACTACTTCAAGTAGGAGTCTCTGCAGAAAAATAAAATAAGAAACTGCCTGCAGACTGTTTTTCCACATGCACAGTGTGGAGTCTTAAGAAGTTCCCTGAAGTGTAAAAAGACATGCGGGTTAAATAGTTCATTTTATTTATTTTTATTGTGTGATAAAGATGCCAGGATTCATTAGGCGCAAATTATAAATTATTCATGAAGACTTTAGTTCAGAAATGTGCTAGAAATAAGATTTTTTTGGCCAGATAGTGTATACATGCCAAACCATCAGAACTTCATCCCCCCCATCAAATTGTTTTTTTTTTTTTTTTACAATTTGTGACCCTCTTCACCATCAGCAGCCTTGGTTCCCATATTTTGTCGATGCCTCCTCCCATATTTGCTGCACCCTGATTCCTCAGGGCTCTAATGCCCCACTCCACTCTCCGTGTGGCCCTCAGGGGGAGGACAGGCCGTCAAGGAAAGCCGGCACAGCCCACCCCCATGGGGAAAATGGCAAGGCTGGGCCAGGCCTTGACAAAAGCGGCCAGCCTTTGTCCAACCATAAGGCTCCAGAGAAAAGAAAGCAGAAAAAGATAAATATAGACGAAGCTGAAGGTAAAAACTGAACCACTTTCTTCTCTCTTGTTTTTGTAGCTGTGTTGCTTTAATCACACTAACCCTTCGGCTTGTTTGCAGAATTGCAGAAGCACCGAAAGCTTTCAGAGCTAGCTACATGTAGCACAGTCACTCTTGCTTGTACTGAATGTAGCTTTGACTTGTCTGATTGAATAAAACACATAGCTGCATGTTTTAAGCAATACTTTATAAGAACCTGTGTTTTATTATGTTTTTGTTTTAAAGTTACTTGTTGCAAAGTATGAAACTACATCAAATGGTGCAGTTTGAAATAGTTTACTCTTTTTATTCCATATGCAGTTCTCAAATCGAGGCCCGCGCTCAGTGTAAACAAAACACTTGCCTGATTTTTGGTATCATTTTAGGTGGAAATAGTACGGAGCCCGCGAGGGGACATGGGGGGGATTTTTTACCTTTTGCATTTCCACGCAATACTATTGCGTTACCTCGCAAACGTCTGCTTTCCCTCGCAAAATTGTTTTGCGTTCCCACACAAAAGATGTTTATTTTGAAATGACCAAAACAGGATGTGTCGCCACAAGTTCAAGTTTATTTGCCGTTTGCAGTAGAGAAACTACATTGGAAAAAACAGTGGCAAGAGCTCACATCCACACCATGCACACATAGACAATATAAAGGATTATAAAAGTTTAAAAAGTAAAAAACAAAAAAAACACTAAACACAGGACCCCTCAAGTTCGTGAAAACTGACATTGACGTTGCGTTGCTGCACTGTGTTAAAATATTGTATGACATACTTCCGTGCGTTGCTGTTTAATATATTCATACTGAAGCTGAATTAAAGTAGTAGGCTAACTCGCTAATGGTGAACATGAGAATTTGTTAATAAACCGGCAGGCACAACAATGATAAACGACTTTTGCGAGGTAACGCAATATCAAAAATCGCGGGCTCTGTAATTTAGAATGAATCTGCTGCTAAATGTGAGAGAAAGAAGATAAACTGATTAGCTTTCAAACACTCACTGTTTTTGGGGTAATTTCAAAACCTGCAAAATTGTACCAAAACATCAAAATCGTCCGACTTCTCAACTCCAAACTCACTAGCAGTCCACCATAGTTGACCTTGTGTGACCTCTTCATGACTTTGCAATGAGTAACTTTAAATGCTGAAGGTGGTTTTCTCATGTGGATGTGCACATGTATGTCCTTGCTCATATATCTGTGTGTTTCTGTGTGTGCACGTGGCACGGTGCGTGCCTGCAGAGTTCTTCGACCTCATATCCAAAGCTCAGAGCAACAGAGCCGACGACCAGCGAGGCCTGCTGAACAAGAGCGACCTGCAGCTGCCCGACTTCCTGCGCCTGTCGCCGGCGGCCACCGACCAGACCCGCGACCCTGAGCCCAGCTGCTCCGCCCCTCACTCCCGCCACCCCGCCAACGGCAGCTTCCCCGGCAGCGGCCGCCGAGGCAACAAGTCCCACAGCAACGACCGGGGAGGCGTGGGCAACGCGCACCTGCTCAGCGCGAGCCATCAGTCGCAGAGCCTGGACTCTGCGCTGGGCACAGAGAGCGGCGGGGGCAGCAAACCCAGACCACCCCCTTTGTTTTCAGCCAGCGTCTCCCCCATCCACCCGTCCCGAGCCACTCCGCACCCCCTCCAGGACTCTGCCAGGGGGGAACCGATCCAAATGCCTGAGGAGGACACCTTATCTGATCTGACTCTTGTTGGAGAGAGTGATATTAACAGCCCCATCCTGTATTACGTCACTCCCTCAGCCCTCCTGAGTAAAGCTCTGCACCGAGCTCAGCAGCAGCCACAGGACGGGCGACGCAGCTCAGGTACTTCCCCGGTGTGAAACCCTCACCTCACCTGACTGCTAGTGGGACTGCAGCCCCACTGGAGTCACTTTGAGTACTTTTGGGTTTAAAATGCATCTAGATCTCCTTTTCTCCCCCTCAAATTTGTAGAAAAAACCCATCATCAAATATTAGATAAATCTGCAGTTTAATGCAAATTAGAGATTATTTCATCCTAAATTATTTAACATACACTCAGCACATGTAAAGATTACAGCTAAGACCCTAATAAAGCGATAGAAATTAGTTTTGTGACAAAAAGTGAATTTAAAAGTAAATAGATTGAGAACAGAAAGAGAGGGAAAATGGATGCATTGTTTCTCAGAACTGACCCTGGACTCTCCCTGTGTGCTGCGTATCTGTGTGAACCTTTGAATGGACTTGCTGTGATTTCTTTTGTTCCAAGAGACATCAAATTGAGGTCAAGCGTGGGAGGTATTGGTGAAGAAGACCAGTGCCAGTTTTCACTCCTCTAGCCCCGCCCCCAAAATGTATAGAAACATAACGATGCACTTTAGCCAGTCACAAACAAGACTTTGAAATTCCTGTTTTCTCCTTATTCTTCATCACGTTAACTTGTCAGAATGTCTGTTTCAAGCTACGGTTCAGAAAACAGTTTATTTGTTTCAAACAACATTAAAATGACACTCTAGGTACTGTATTGAAGTGGGGCAAACAGCATGCTGACACAACAGGCCTAAACCTTCAACACAAACTTTCTCTTAATGCTTTTCACATCATTTCAACCCCTGCTCATGTTCT
>JARVGW010000221.1:1223547-1242453 GCA_031762495.1 Anablepsoides rubrolineatus
TCAACTTCAGAAAAAAAATGAGCCTGGTTTGAACAGTTCCTGTTTCCACATTCTGCTCATTCAGACTCCATCAGTGGTCAATTTAGGGGTTAGGGTTAGGAATAAGGTTAGGGTTAGGGTTAATATTTGCTCTAAATGAAAAAAATATATATTTTTCTACTTGTATGTTAGTGTTACGTTATATTGTCTTTCTGTCTTGGCCGGTGAAAGCATTTAGAGCATTCTGAGTAAAAAAGTTCCACCATACCAAACCAGAAATAAGATGCTGCTACATTTCATTATAGGACAGAAATCTCAACAAATAAACATAAATTAAAAATACTTGGAAACAAATTGTAGAAAAGTTAAGGTTCTGCAGAGGTTGAGTGTGTTCTTGTTGCAACTATTTCACCCTCTCTTCTCTCTTGTCTGTGCTCCATCACAGGAAAATCATTTTGACTCTATAATAATCATTCTCATCCCTATTTTTCTGATTTAAATATTTAGTTTGGATCATTTTGGGAAAACAAAAATTAACTCCTACCTTCTTTTTTCTCTTCTACTGTAATTGCTAAAAACCTTTAAATGACTTGTTCCTCCACATATTCACCAATATACTGTAAATGAGTCAAGATGTTTAGCAATGAGTTCAATATCCCATAGCTTTGTAAAGGTTCCTTCCTGTTGTGCTCCCTGACCTCAGCTAACATGCAGCCATTAGTGGTTTCATGGATGATTACAGCTGTTCCAGGATTATTTGTGTTGTTTTTAGGGCTAAAGGTAAAACCAGATTAGCTGGCTCTATGAAGTCAGCTGGAAGGGAAAGCGGGCTTTTTCTCACGGAGAGCACAATGACGCACACATCGATAGGGCAGGAGTGCACACACTTCAGAAGACACACACAAACATGTAGTGTTTTATTTTTGTTGCTAATTGTTAAACTTGCATCAATTTCTTGGGAGACCCTCTCTAATCCGATTACAACCACTACTTATGTAAATATAAATTAGCTTTAACTTAAATACAAACCTGGTGTTGACAGTTAATAATCATTCTCCAAAATGATGGTAGTTCTCAACCATGGAGCTGTTAACAACAAAGTTTTACTCAACATAATACAGATTCATTAAACAAACAGCAACAAAGGTAACTTTAGAAATAAAGTCTGATTGTTTATCAAGTTGTAAACAATTGAGAAAGATGATGGGTTTTATTGCTGTGTGCATATTATTTTGAAATAATAAAAAAAAATATATATCACAAAGCCTCCCTAAATGTAAAACTACACAGGCTTGCAGTGTGCATACTCTCTGAACAGTTTGTCACTGAAAGAATCTTAAGCTTTAAACTCTGAGGCCTTCGCTGTGTAGTACAGTTCACCTCTGCAGTGGGGCTTAGTGGAGTCAGTGAGTCCTGAATCTCTAGCTGACAGAACCCACGGCTGGTTGGAGTCAGTGATTGTGTCATCCTGACAGCAAAGTCCCTGAACTCACCATTTATACATGTGTATTGTTTGTTGGTGTGAGTGTTTACCTCAGTTAACTGACTTTTATTTCCATTTACCATGGCTTCTGTGTGATGATGATGATGATGTGGAGTTATTTTAACACCAAAGTCCAGTTCTGTTGAATCCAGGCTTTTATAAAAAGGTGGTCTGCCTCTCATTGGATTAACACCCCATTACTGGCAGTGATGGGTCAAGAGAAAATACAGTCAACCTTTTTTTTCCCTCCATCTTTCTGAATCCCCTTAGTAAAAATCCTAGTCTGACTTTCTAGCAGCACTGTCATCATTTATGAGTGTACAAGATGGCCTTTGGGTCAGGAAGGACTCAACCGAGCGTGCCATCTTGGCAGTCGCAGATGTCGTTAACCACTATTTTAGTCTGGGCAAAGACAAATAACATAAGATAAAACTGACAGGTTAACCTTTTCAATTATCTTGTAGCCATGAGGGAAAAAAAAACATCACAGACTGTTAATGCAATGTGGCATGGAGACAATTGAAATATCATTGCTCCAATGTCCTGGGGGCTACACACCCTAATATCACTATGAAAGAGCATAAAAATGCCCAAACAAAACTGCTGGGGTTCGATACGAGTACGGTTGGAAAGTTCAACTCGCCGGTGTCGGTGGTGTCTCCTGTACTCTTCAATCAAACCATCAGCCATAAAGAATACAGGCACATTCACACTGCAAATCTCTGCGAGTGGCCTGCTGATAGACAATCCTCCCACAGGCACCAGTCCAGCCCATGAGGTCATCGCCTGCAGAGACCAAGGATTATAACTCCAAAGGAACCCTTGGAAGCATGCAGTTATACGCTTTGACAGCCCAGCAGCGTGATTAAGCCCCCCTGTTCACTAACACTAATGCTAAGCTAATATTAGCTTTGTTGTGAGCCTAAAGGTGTCTTTTTCAATGGCTGCCAGGCTAAGATACGACAAGCTATGCTAAAGCGATGCTAATTTCTCCCCCGTGACCCTACGTACTTTCACTCCGAATGACTTAACACGGCGTGAGAGACTCATCATCATGTAATAAGCTCAATGCACTAAGCTAACAGAGGATCACTTTAGTCTAATACAAGCTTAAAGAAGGTCATATGCAGAGGATTTGGCTTTAACTAGTTTGAAGGCTCAAGGGAAGAGTGAAAAAGGTGAAGTGGAAGAGTTCAACTTTAATGATGTGCTGTTGGGACAAACAGAGAATTATAATTTATATATATGTATGCATATAAACTGCAACCTTTAGAAAAAAATATTATTATGTTTAGGGTTCTTAGGATTATTATGTTTTATGCCTACTACTATTTAAAGCCATTTCATTGGCTATGGCAATGTTCTCATTCTCAGAGGACTTATTTGTTCACTTATAAATATTTTTTGAGAAATTTAATGATTTAAGGACCAACAGAAACTGCTAAAAAATGCCCTTAGATTTTAACCATTATTGAATTGTTTCATGTATTGTAAAATGATGTGAATGAAGATTCACATTTACTTATTAGACGTAATAAAAGTCACTTTGTAATTTAGTGTACGTATTATACCTTCATATTTTCTTTCAGTTCATCTTGCTGTAAAAGAATCCACTCCTCCATATGTGTTACCCATCCATGCTTCAAGTACTTGGTGGTTTTAACATCAATTAAAATCCCAGCACCACTTGCTGAGCTGCACTGTGCACTGTCACATTGGGTTGTGTGATCTTCCATGCTGATGAGCAATGACAAAAAGCTCCAAAGTGTTTTGCTGCCACACACACACACACACACACACACACATACACACACATATGGGGCAACAAGCTCCCTCTCATGTTTTGCAATATATAAAAGATGCAAAGGTGTCACTAACATACAGCCATAATAATAAATGTGTGTGTGCATGTGTGTGTGTGTGTGTGTGGGCACATATTTAAAACACATCCTTACACATGACTGCACAAGCAAACGCAATTACAAGATATTAAAATTTGGCAATAAAATCAATAAAAGCGAGGAGAGAGGGGCTTGTACGAGAGAACTCCATCCATAAATGAGATTTATGTTTCATTCTTTGTGTCATCACACACTGTAAACAGGCTAAAGCTAACTGAACTAAGTGAACGCCACCATGTGTTATTCCGGAGTGTCTCCTTCTGTCCGACTGTGTTTAATCAGCTCTGACAAACCAAATATCTCTTGAGACTTTGTGCCACTTGGTTTGACTCGTTACTTGACTTCTAATTACAGAGCAGATTGCACAGCTTTAAGATCAGTTGTCTTGACAGTCTTGTGACATCATGCTAAATTTATAATAACAATAAATGAGTGGGGACAAATGCTTAATAAACGGTTTAGATATTCACGAACAATTTGACTTCATTCAAAGCTTGTATAGACTTGGAGCATATGACAAGTCCACATTTTGAATAAAAATACCATTTAAAACAGACTATGAGGAACTTAATGCAGCTGTAAAATCAAACAATATCTGGAACTAATAAAAATAATGCAGTATTGAAGAGTTTACTCCAGTGGTTCTCCTGATAATATGCAGATAAACAATCAATGTAATCACTTGGCTGAAGTGGACAAGAACTAAGTGGATGATTGGGTCACATGATTGACCTACATAATGCGGGCCATAGTCTGTGTAGGTAACAAATATGGAAGAATTGGATGTTTAGGTGAAAATATAAGAGCAAATCTGATGCCAAGCACAAAATGTAAGAGAAAGACTGAATAATTGTATCAAAGAACACAAACAGGGCAGTGAAGCTCCATAAAGACAGGGCTCAGCACGCAGCTTTTACCAAATCTCTTCCTGATCAGTAAAGTTACCATTTTAACACATTCTATACTTTATCTTCACACTTTACTCAACAATCAGAGTGTAAATATGTACATCAAAACAGTTGATTTATTTTAGATATAAGCACTTTTATCATCAAGGTTTTATCAGGTAATTGCTTTTTGACTTATTACACCAGCTGTAAATTGTTTTCTTGTTCCTCCTTATTTCAATTCTGCATTTCACGTCTCCAAGTTTTAAAATCCTTCACGAGCCATAATGTTGATAATAACATAGCTTGGCATTATCTGTACCATCGTGGCTGTTTGTGTGTGCTCAGTGATGCTGACTGTGTGTATGTGTGTGTGTGTGTTCACTGGTGCGTTCACGTCCTCTTGCATGACAGCTAAAGTAGCTCCGTCTAACGGCACTGATGTTTCCTGCCATTTGCCTTCAGGGCTTTTTCTTCATTCTTCCTCCTCCTCACTGATTTTTAAAGTGTTCTGTGTTTTTTTTCCCCCCGCCCCAGAGGAAATACGACCAAAAAAACTTGGCATTAGAAAGAGTAAGACCAATGATCTCAGTGGCCGTTTGGTGAGTTTTCATGGCGTTTGTCATTGTAGCAGCCAGCCGAGCCAAGTTGAGCCTTACTTATGGTTAAGGTGTCTTTTATTTTAACTTTCCCAGCATGTTTCTATCCTTTAACCAACATAAGAACTGAAGCAACAAAAAATAATAAAAAAAAATAATGTTACAATGTCGTTCTATCATTTCCAAAATTTCCTAAAAGGACATTAACATACTCTTCTAACATCTTTATTAAACATATATTTACCTTGTTCCTCCTTCTCAAATGGTGCTAAACCTTTAGCCTTATAGTTTTAATATTGCACCAGACTTTGTTCTTTTCCTTTGCTGTTGTATGATTATCATCAAGCTAACTAGAAAAACACATGTCCTTCAAAATAAGATACTTCTGAGTTTAAAGGAAAGGACAAAAATAAAAGCACAAGGAAATAAGATTGACTTTCAAAATATAAGCTTTATAATATAATATATAATTTTTCTTTATATTATATTTTTATTACTAGTAGTCGTATAATGGCAGTGTTAATGTTGTTTAGTGTGTACTATCTATAGTTTGTAAAATAACAAGCGTGTGAACCTCTGTACCTGAATTTCCCCTCGGTGGGACAAAAAAGCCTTTTTCTATTCTTTTATTCTGTTCTTCTATAATACCATTAGTAAATGGCCTTTACAGTCATATTCCATCACTAGTTTACATGACACTCATAATGAAGTGGTGCAGTTCAAGTGTGAGTTTAGATTGTTTAGAAGATTTAATGATTTTTTGATGGCTGTTTCTTCGCCACCCTCTCTTTTCTTGACCTGGTGAAGAAACCAGGTGATAGACACTGAGCACAGTTTCTCCCAGCTCATCTTTAGCAAACAAAAGAAAACAAAACAAAGTCAAATTAACATCAGTGTTTAGTCTAAAATGTACACCATGTATGGGTGTAGAACTACAGCAGGACCCTGAGTAAAGGTTATGTAATGCAGAAAATGACGGGAAGAATGTGAAGATCATATGTTGATATTCAAGTTTTTTACATATGAATATGTACATAACTAGAATATTCTGTATACAACTAAAAAGCAAATTAACAAAATCTGCATGGATGAGCCCCACTGTCCTCTCTCTCTGCTCATGCTTTTACTTTTATATCTCCGTGAACAATTACACTGCAAGGTCCATTTCTCAGCATTGCATAAGGAATAGATGAGAAATGGAGCCGAGCCACGACGGAAAGAAAACAGAACATCAGATGCCTCAGGGAAGCAACCACCTAATTCAGCTGCATTTTACTTCACTACTTCAAACAAAAACAACTAAAGCAGCTGGAGGTTAGGGGAGAACAAATTATAAAGCTGAAAACAGTTTGAACTAAAAGCTGCCGGGCCAGTTAGGAGCACTCTCCGTACGAGCGTCTACAAAAGACATCTGAATGAGAAGTACGCGGGGAAAGTCTGAAAATGTTTACTTCATCTCCTGACATTTATGAAGAATGACATGTCAACTCTAGCATTTGAATTTGTCACCTCGATTTAACATCAGACAGTGAATGGGACATATTTAAACGTATCCCGAGTGAATCTTTTGACTGGCCATCCATGAGAAAATCACAAATGCCTGCAAGGATTCTAAAATACATTATCCTATTAGCTGAGTAAATTGCTAAAGAAGTTTAGCACCATTTTTTTAACTGAATGCGCTAAAATGTGTTGGAGTCCATGCTTAGCTTAGCTTTTTGCTACAAAACTGTTTCTCTTTATTGTTCTTATTCTTCCTCTTTGATTTATTCTCTCTGCAATTTGATTTCACATTCTAACAAAATCAGTTTTTTTTCCTTAAACACACACAAGCAGTAAAAAAGGTTTAATTGTCTGTGATAAATCTCTCCCAGCAGCTGAGACACCAAAGATGCAAAGCATCATTTTGTGTTGTAAAGCATCTTGAATAAACCTAATGTCCATTTGATGGAGATAAAACAATCAAAAAAGTAACAAATGGTTATTTGTTCATCTCACTTGATGTTTTCTGTACTGTGGGAGGAATTTGTATAGGTGCAGTTAAATGATGAGAATTATGACACAAGAAGCGGGGGTCATATTGTTTTCATACTGTTTATTTATTTATTTACTTTTTTGGGGGGATTTTTGATCAACCATAACACAAAAACGGCTGCACCGACATGAAATTTGGCAGGAATGTAGATGTGTCCGACCTACACTGCTCTAGCCAACAGTTTTACGATAGACCCCATGTTTGATTAGGGGGCTCAATCTAAAAAGGGGGTGTCTGGACTAACAAAATTGCTTGTAACTCAAAAACTATTCAACATAGGAGCTTCCGATTTTTATTTATTATAATTATTTATTTTTTTCTGTTTAGCTCTGATGAAACGCTATCCATCGAACCCACCAATGAGCCCCCCCATCAGAACAGTGGATGATAGGGCATAAAAAAATGCTTATAACTCAAAAAATATTCAACGTAGGAGCTTCAGACTTTTTTGTTGTTTAGCTCTGATGAAGGGCTATCTAATTTCCCCCCCCCCCCAAAAAAAAAAACAAAAAACAAAAAACAATAAATCTGTTCTGGTGAGTTCTGATTTCTGGTGCATTTGTGCTTTGCATTAGCGGGAGTCATATGCCAACACTACACAGTAGTTTTAAACACTACATAGACACATATATATATACATAGTGCATTTATACACTGTATTCTACACCATTAAAAAGGTTCTAGTTTCCAGACATGTCCTAAAAAGGCAATACCAATCTGACAACACTATCATAGGCAATTATTTTGAAGACTATTTCAAAGTATCAATTTGGAAACAGCACATTAGCATTTCCTCTGACCACAGATCCCAGCACTGTGCAGCTATCTGTCTGTGAGAAGCTGCAGACAGATGTTGCCCTAGGAAATCAGCGTAATCGCACACAAATGGAGCAAAGTTGTGTCAAATTTCACGCGTGTAGCTGGTGCTTACGGCTACACCGTCTCAGCCTCTGACCCCCTCAGAAACCAGACCCTGGCTGTTGTGGTACAACTCTGCAGCAACAATGGCACTCAAACTAAATTGAAAACAGATTTGGCCTCAGCATATCCAGAGCGATAAAACCGTAGTTTTTGAGGAACACAGGTGAGTTGTTTAGAAGGAGTTTCTAAATTTATAATATGATGTTAATGCAGATTTAATTTTTCACAACCATATTGCTTAAAGAACACAATCAAAGCTCATGACTTTGTCTGATGCTTCAAAAAGAGTCAAACCAGGAATGGTATCTAAAAATAGGCTGAGGGAAAAGCCCAGGAATTCAAAAAAAAAAAAAGAAAATCTCTTAATCCCCTTTTACAGCTCTGTGCACGACAATGAAGAAAATCACAACAAATAAAGAGAAGATGAAGGAATAAACAAACTGAGCACTGGTGAAACTAGCACTTGTTAAAAGAGCCCAAGCTGGCAAATTAGTTTTGGGGTCAAACTCTGGTTCAGTCCTATTGTCTGCCTCGACACCAGTTCGTCATGCTTCTGTGGGAAAAATCAAATAAAACAATAGCAGCATAACAAGGAAGATCAGTCAGTGTTTCACTTAATCCTCTTGATGACCATTGTAGGAGTCATGGATGGGTAGCCAAGAGGGTGTTTAGTAAAGGAAGTGACTCAGAAACTAACGGGGCACTGCTCATACAAGGTCCTGCTTACTCCAGAGGGACAAAAAAAAGGTTTTCCCTTCAGCCATACTGAACATCTTATGTACAGCACTTGTGTGAATGTGTTATTTAGGGCATCAGATATGTTTTACTTCATCTTTGCTGGACATGATTTGGTTTTTTTGGCAGCTAAAAATGCTATAAAACTTGTAGATGTGTAAAAATAAATATCTCAGGAAAAAAAGCTCTATTTAGTTTGTCATTTAAGCTGGTAGGTCTGCTGTTTTTGGTGTCCTCAAACACACCTCTCTCTCAGTTTGTTATGCACCCCGTAACCTGCCGCCCCCTCACACACACACACACATTCTACTGTTCCTCTGCTTTTACACACATCCAGTGGACGGCCCAGGCCCTCTGTGCCGTGGACAGACAGGCAGACTGGGGATTGGAGATGACACGCACTCATTATTAGTGAACCAAGTGCTGTTTTTGTAATTACCAAGGGTTTGGCTGAGCGTGCTGAAACACACTCTGGGATTCTCCATTCAGAAGCTGCTTCAGCTCCAACTGGCTGCACAGCTTCTGTTGGCCCAGCCTAAGCAGCAATGGGCCGGGCCTCTGAATGAAGCAGAAAATCTGTTCTGAAGGGGGTTAGAAAGAAAAAAAAAAGAGAAAACTTTTAAAACGTCAGAATCAAGAGTATTTATTTATTTCTTTAGCATTTATTGGACCAAAGCAAAGAGAAAAAAAGGTAAAACTGGAGTGTGAACAGAGCTGGGTATCCTCATCAGCTGTCACACCTCAATAAGTCCATACATCCCTACATATGTGATAAGGTTTCATTTTTATATTAATTGTTTTTCGGGACGTTTGGAAAGCAGGTTTTCATATTTTGGCAAAAAAAAAAATCTGTTTTCTGGTATCCCACAAGCAACCATTTCCTGGATGTGATGAATTTAGAAAATACCAACTCGTAGGCGTACCAGAAAACTCCACAAATCATATTCTCTCAAACTCAAAAGAGTGTTCACTCAAGAAAAACAGAAAAGTCGTGTAAGACACAGGAGAGTAAAGAACGCAGAGCTATCAGCGCACAGTAAATAATCGGGACACAAACTGTCCATCTGCATACACTCCTGAGAAATAAGAGTTCTCAGGAAGTCCAGATACATATTAGTTCTGCCCAACAGGTCAGGGAGAGGAGAAGCAGATAGGAGCCAGACATCCACTCAGGCATGAGGACAGTTTGAACCTAACTGAGCCGAGATGGCCTGTTCTGAGGCTGAGGTTGTGCTTGTTGTGCCGGCAGCCAGTGGCTGCTGCGTACCTGCGATCTCACTGACGATAATGTAACATGGCAGCCCTGAGGGCAGAGCCCATACAACTTTCTCAGCCCTCTCGGAGTAATTGGTGACCCCTGAACTTGGCTTTCATATAAAAAGGGACGAAAGGGAGGGCTCGTGAGATGTGGAGGGGGTGGGGTGGGGGACAGGGCAAGGAATTGTACAACAGAGACACGGCAGAAGGAGAGACGCAGTTAAACTGAAGAGAGAAGGACTAAAGTCAGAGGAAAAGGAAAAGTCGAGACGACGTGAGCCGAGAGGAAAAGGTTAATCTCTTTAACTGTGGAGAGTTCCAAAGATCAGAGACAAAAAGTCTACGATCCAATTCTTTTTAAACAGCAAATATACAAACCAAAAAGTCCACAGCCTCTCCTTTTTTCATACTTGAGTTTATTTAGAGAAAGCTCAACTGTTGCTGGAATTATATAAAACATCTTCAACAGTTCAACAATAGATCTATCAGGAAATGATCCTGCATATTTTGTAATTCTTAATTAAAACTTTCTGTATAATTGACAGGTTTTGTATTTTGTATGGTCAGTTTGGCCATCTTGAATTAGGATGAGTCTAAAATTAAATCAGCTGTTCCATGCTCAGTAATTATTTTCTAAAAGTTCCATTAAAATTCATCAGATTTTTCATAGATTATTTTGCTAACAAATGGAGTTATGATTAATGACGTTTAAAGGCAGCTCTCTATAGGAGAAAAGTCTGAGCTGTTAAACCAAATTTGAGCTCAGAATCTGTAAATTAATTGAGTAAAAGCCATCTTGTGTTCAGTAATTTGTCATGTTGATGGGTTAATTCTAAAAGTTAATCCGTAAATGGACAATCAAAACTTACGTTTAGAGTGTTTAACTCAAATCTGTCCTGCGAGTCATGAGATGTGTTGTTAATGGTGCAAATCAACACACAGGCGTGAGCAAAAACATTGTTGCTCAGCTTTCTCCAGCAGGAAAAACTTTACCTGAATCCAACAATAAACAAGTTATTCTTGACCAAAGCTATCCTGTGAGCCACGTCTCTGTCTTCAGGCAGCACAGATCAGTTGGTTTTACTGCATTCATCACTCCAGCCTTGTCTGTGCAGGTTTTCTATGCAGTATGAATCCATTTGTCTCCACTGATGGAAACTAATTGCAAAGCAAACAAATCATCTCTGCCACATTGAGCAGGCTTCTACTCCTGGGGCACAGCGGCTAGATGGCTGCAGGAAAGAAAAGACAGACTGTCACCGAAATTAACATGGAGGAAAAGGAAGCGGAGCAAGGAGAAAGATGGAAGGTTGGGAGCAAAGTGATCAGACATTTGTCTTATATGCAAAGTGTTAAAAAGCCTTCTGTTAGAGACAATGATGTTGTGGAACTGAAAGTGACTAGTTCTGGGGAGGCAGGGGGAAAAGGGAAGTCAAAGACCTGTGTGGAAACTCACTCCGAGAACAGGAGGAGGCATCTTAGCAACAAGTTTTGATGATCTATACAACCATAAAATCATTTTAAATTGAAAAGTAGCAGGTTTTGTTTGGCGGTATAAATTTCAGCAAATTTATCTGAAGGCTTGATTTGCTTTGAACATGATATTGTAGATGGAAAAGTGTCAAATAAACTGCCTTCCATGTGAGGCCACAAAAATACATTTGTCTTTTTTTCTGTATTCTCAGGTAACACTATTTTATTCATTTAAATAAACAAATAAAATTAAAAAATAAAGGCAGAAACTTTACTCTGACAGATAAGATGTATTTTTAAGATAGATGTTTAGATCTGGATCTGAAAAAACTTAAAACCTAGTTGGGTAAGAATATAAACTTTTACTTTATTGCGGAATGTTATTAATTATTCTCTGCTGTCCTCTAGTGGTCAAAAAGAGTTCTCAAAGATTTGGAGGTTAGATTTTCTTTTTCTTTTCAAAGTTTTTGTGCAAAACAGAAAAATGCAAGAAGTGTCAGATTCTTTTATATGTTTATGCTTTTTTATGCCTGTACAAAAAATAAACAAAGCTAAACATGATCTTGTTCACACAGATACAGTATGTTTCCAATACATGTACTGCAGATGCCTTAGAGTGATCCAAAGGGTTTTTAATGTGCCAGTTTTGCCTTAGAGCTCCAATAAAATAAAAAGTTGATAATATTTTGATCAGATTTATATTGAAATAAAAATAGTGCCCAATCAGTTCTAAATGAATACACAAAATGCAGCCGCCTTCATTTTTTGAAAATCACAATTTGTTTGATTGTTTACAGTTAATCTTGACTCTGATCAGAATCCCAGAATGAAAAATGATCCTATTAATACTGCTTTATTTCTCATTGATCCAGTGTTTCCTTAAAACAAGTTAGATGCAGCTGCAAACGATCTGAGAGAGATTCTGAGGTTCCCCGTTTCCATCTTTCCAGGAAGCACCAATAATTCGTTTGGGTTTTGAGGTTTCGGTGTCACAGCTGCTGCCACACGAACATGTCTAAAAGCAAAGATGCGACTGAATGTGGATCCATTCTGCAGTCTCCTCGTGTGTTCTTTTATTTCCCCCCCAAAAAAGCTGTTTATACGTTTCTCAGCAGCCAGTTAGGAGGCGAGAAGCCAGACTGGGAGAAGTAGTTCCACCACCACGGCTTCTCCTCGCGCTCCACTCCCTCCTCAGCAACATCTGGATCGCCGTAGCGTTCGAACTGGTTGTAGGGGTCGAATCTCTCCCAGGTGTCCACCATGGGGAAGAGGTGGTCGTCGATATCCGGCTCCACGGGAAGCTGCATGCAGGAAGGGTGGGGAATGGAGAAGAAGAGTTTTCAACAAGTTTGATTTCTAATTTCTAATTTTTCTCACCTAAAACATTTTAGGTGGGAAAAATAGATATTTATAAGACAAAAGCAAGCCTTTAGTTAAGAAAATTCACAAGTTATTCAAAACTCCATCAGCAAGCTCTGGTCAGATTAGTCCTTTTTTGTATCAATTTAATTATTGCTTCGTTCCAAATATTGGATCCAAACCTTTTTGAGGACAAAGTCGACCCGTCCAGCTTTGTTCATGTTGTGAGGAAGAAAAACTCTTTTACTGACTCTTGAGTAACCCTTAGCTGTAGCTGTCATGATGTGAGTGCCAGAATTCAACAGCCTCCAGTAATCTCCATCCTCAGCTGAAAGTAAGTCATAGAATATTTCTTTTTTAATTTAATCTATTTTGACTCCAAGTTAAAACAATAACTGGTAAAAGTGAGTAAAAAAAGCCTCTTACTTCGTTATAGCACAATACCAAATAAAATAATGTATTTTACAACAATATATTTGATTTTACCTGTCGTGACGTCTTTTCTAATCCCTCTCACAGAGACTGATGCTCCTTTTATCCCATTCCCATCAGAATCTTTGACGACACCTTTAATGCCTCGATGCACCTGTTCAGAGAAGGGAAGCACAAGCAGGAAGGAACATAAAACATGGCTTGTCCCTTTTTTATTATCATTTCCATGAATATTTAATTGTGAAAACAGAAACTTACAGACTCCAGAAAACTGAGCAGAGCTTCTTTATTCCTCTTCCATTCTGGGTAAAGCTCGGCCTCGGAGGGGAATTTGTCGCAGCCGAGCTCCACTGTGATCTCCATGCAGTTTGTGTGCAGGTAATTAAAATCTGACATGCCTGAGGAGGAAACGATGTGCACAATTAAAAAGAAAAAATCAGAAAGAAGCATACAAATAACTCTCCTCGAAAATGTCTCACCGCCAGCAAAACTGTACCACTGCGCCCCGTTGGTGATGCCCCTCGTCCGGTAGAAGGAGGCGCCGCACCTGTCTGTGTCATTGTTGGACATGGTGGCGTGAGCATCAGCATAGGTACGAGCCAGCTGCTTGAACATCTGATAGAAGATAAATGTCAGGGCAGAGATTCTGTTCTACTTCTTTTTGTTTTGAGTTAACACCAGCGAGCAGGGATCTGTTTATCTGTTAAAAACCTGTTCATCTGGAGTGGGTGAAAACATCCTCTCTTCATTTGGATGTTTGGAGAAGTCGAAGGGATAGGAGACCACCAGCTCCCCTCCGTGGAGGCTGGCGGACTGAACAAACGGCAGTGACCTGACCCACTTCATCACGGCGTAGGTCTCTGGTGCCACCTACAGCTCAAGGAAGGGATTGCACGGTTTTGAGGGGTCCAGGTAGAAGGACCAGTCCCTGCAAACAAACTTGAATTTTCCTACCTTGCCAAACCAGTAAGCATCAGGGATCGGGATGTGATCAGTGCGGAAGTGCTTGCTTCTACGGCTCCGATACAGAATGGATGTAAGATCTGGAAAGTTGCGGTTCAGGTCGATATTCTGGGCGTTGGTCCGACCGTTTGTCCAGCCGTTTAACAAGTGACCCTAAAACATTTCAGTAGAGATTTCAAACTGTGAAAATAGTCAAAAAGCAAAAGAAAATGGTAATAATCAGTGGTGGGCAACACTAATCTAAAAATTAGTTCCACTAGCCCTAAAGCACTAACTCAAATATTTAGGTCCCCTAATTCTAAAGCACTAAAATAACCCAATCAATCCATGAACATTCTTCAACAGACAACATGAGTCACATGTTACCATGTTGCTCTCTTAAGATTGACATTCCACAGCTGTATATATTGTTAATATATTGTCACACAGTAGATGAGTGACCTTCATTTGTTAACATTAACGTTGATCAACAACATTTATAAACCTCAGTAAGTGCTTCTAAATCTAGCCTATAAATTTAGCAAGTGCTAATGCACTAATAAATTTTAAAATGAGCAAAAGCCCTAAAGCACTAATCAGGAAATTAGTTCCCCTATTAGTGCTTTAGTGCTTTAGGGGAACTGTGCCCACCACTGGTAACAATGATGATGTAAACATTAGTAGGAGCAGGAATTGTGATAAATTATATTAGTCAGAAAGAAGTCCGACTAGTTTTGTTAATTCATTTGTTAACACACAGACAGGACCATTTATCCGTTATAACAAAAAATAAAGAGAAGTTGAAGCTATTTTTTTGGTCAACATTCAAACTGAGAAATGTGTTTTTACTCAGTCAGTCAAAAAGAATAGAATCTGGTGCAGCGTTGCAATTCTTTACATTAATAATCTGAAAAGTTTTAAAGCTCCACTCATTTTTCTATTTTGCTTATTTTGAAAGCAAACTATAAAAATATGAGGTAAAGCATATGCACATATGCTCTGATGTTCATGCACCCATATATGTTTGACTAGGTAGAAGTTAAAGAATTACTCTAATAAATACATCCAAAACATGCAAAAAAAAGTACAGAGTAGTTTTAACTTACATAAATTAATTTAAATTTGATCATAAAGATAAATTTCAACATTGATGTAAATGTTTCAAGCATGTGTGCATTTTTCACACCTAATTTGTGTGAAATGGCCAAATAAGAACCATTATTTTCTTTTCACTCTTATTTGTTGCGAGTCCAAGAACCAAATCCATTTTCACACACACAGCATCACATTCATGCAGAGGTTGTTAAAGGGACAATGAGGTTTAAAAGATGATAAAAAAAGAGTTTAAGTTATTCAGAGTTATGTTTGAAACATGCCAGATTTAAAGATTTACTGACAAAGAGCTCAGAGACTCAGAAAACATGCAGATTTCCCACCTCCAGTTAAAGTGTTCAACCCATTCTCAGTTTATCTTGACATTACTAAACTGGTTGATCACTTCATCTGAAAGTAGGATGATCTCTTCTAGACAGCAGGACCATGAGGTAGGAGGTAGAAACTTGTGTACTCTGATTGCTTCCACGACAAAACCGAAAGTTGCTTCGTTTCACAACCTAGAATTTGGAAAGCTCCTCTGCTGCAGCAGATTTAGCAGAGTACCCCACCTTCTACCTCCACAGCTGAAGCGAACAGTGGACTGACAGCGGATAATGGAGGTTTGTCTTGGTTTCTGTTAACAATATTTACTTCCTGGTTGTTGAGCTCCGGGTCATTGCTATCCTCTACCTCTGCGGCGGCCAGCTCGTAGCCGTCGGGGTTCATGGAGGCCAGGATGTGGATGCGAGTCGTGTTGATGATGGTCTGAATTCTCTGGTTTCCCAGAATGTACTCGGAACACAGGTACTGGGCCAAGTAGATGAGCAGCTGACGGCCCAGCACCTCGTTCCCGTGCATGTTGCCCACCAACTTGATCTCTGGCTCCACTACGGTGGAGGGGCAGAAAGCAGCAGGGTTAAAGGTGCAGAGGAACACAGGCATACCTCGACAGACGTTCTAGAAACACATCGGGCAGATAAGAACTGAGCACAGAGAAGCTGCAACATGTTCAGAGAGTATTTGGTTGGGATTGCCCACTGTTATTTACATGAAAACTACTATTTAAGGCAATTAAGCTGAGTACATGTTTGCTCCATATTATCCCCCCACTAGTGATGTTCGATACTGATAAGTAAATTTTGGCTGCAATGGCTGGTATCGGCGATACTGATACTTTATGATAACATATATAATGTGTCTGGTAAATTTTAAAATAATCAAATAATCGCTTTATAAGTAATACATGACATAATTTATTCATTAATTCAAAAGTCTTTCTAACCCTATATTTGTTTAGTACAATATAAAATTCTTATTCTAAAGAAATATAATATTTTTTGTTAATAAAAGTGAGGAAAAAATATTTTAAAAGCTGTTACTTTGTATATTTTGTAGGATTGTTTGTGAGTTTGCAAGAAGGTCCCTGGCCAGAGCTAATGCTGTTTGGGGGGGCCATGGCATGAAAAAGTTTGGAAACCCCTCATCTAGAATTTAATTACAGACAGTCAGACGAAGCAGATTTTATGTTAAAATGACCTGCTGTACATCTACAGACTGAGTGACTTATGCATTACTCAAGCAGATAAAAAAGTAGTTCTCTCCAACCACATATATAATCTTATAATTATAATCTGCCCCTCGCACTGTGACTGCTGGATATGACTGCTGGATATGGGCACCAGTGACCCACGTGACCCTGAGAGGAAGAAGCAGGTATAGATAATGGATGGATGGATGATATACGTTACGTGAAATAACTAAAGTATCAATATTTAGATTTTAGTATCGATTCTAGAACATGAAGTTCTAGTATTGGTAGTATTGATATTTCAGTATCGATCTGCACATCACTACCCCTCACTCACGTAGCTCATGCTGTCCCGGGTTGCCAGTGAACTCGATCACCAGCAGATCTCGGCCCTCTGTGCTGCGTCCGATGCTGTACACATGAGAAATGTGGGAGCACTTGGCTGCGGTCCGTTTCAGTAAGCTGTACATCTGTGCGTTGGAGGTGTAGGTGAACTGGATGATGGTGCTGGGCTCCTCAGGAGACAGGCTGGACAGGGCCAGCTCCTGCCTGGCTGGAAGGGAGGGACAGCAGACATTTAGGAAGAATACATTTTTTAAAAAGCTGTGGTGTTTTCACCTTGTCAGTCAGTTTCAGTGAACATGAACCAACGCAGCTATCTGAGATCTACCTCTCAGCCCGGCCAGAGGGTCGAAGCAGCCTTCTTCTTCGCTGGCAAAGAAGCGGTCGCAATCCAGGAAGTAAGGCCAGGCCATGTCGATGGCCTCGAAGGCGTGGCTGCAGTCCTTCCTCAGCGCCTCGCAGGAGCTGCGGCACGGCTTGACCACCTTGTCCTCCCGGCAGGGAGGAGCCAGAACGGAGCAGCCAACAAGGCGGATCTCAGGGGAGCACTCACCGTTAAGAAGACCGTGAATGACGCTCAGGAGGAGGTACTCTGCCCCCGACTCCGCCTCAAAACGATTCCGGTGACCAAGGATGTTTGGGAAAATGGTTCTGTGCATAAAGTGTATAAAATGTTCCAATGGCAGGGTTTACAGAAACTTTAATCCTCACCTTCAGCTTTTAAATCCATCAACCCACCTTGAGTAATCCATCTCATTACAGTAGCCGAGGTTCATCTCTGTGCAGGCAGCTGTTGGAAAAATGTACAGATAATAACAGGAGTCTGCATTCCTTCATAGTATGCTAGGCCCATGTGATGTAACATTTCAGGCAATTAGGCCTGCAACAAGTAATCAATAAAAATGGATTATTAAAAATGTTGGCAACAAATGTCATTTTGTTAGGCGATGTATATGGTAATAATTTAATGATTACTGGTAAGCTTTAAGTTTTAATTTGCTGACAGTAAAACTTGTACGTGTCTTAACCTAATACTGCAAATAAAACAATGCATTTATTGAATTATTGTAATAAGCAGCTGTCTTAACTGAAAGTCTTCTTAACATGATATGTGTGTGTCTATGGTCAAAGATAAAGTCTTCACTATTATAGTTCACAGTTTTACACTCTTCCCTCAAGGACACATTTTACAAAACTCATGGAGAGAAAATATGAAGACTTTCATGGAAATATCACACATTTGTGTAGATTTTTGTGTACATTCATCTTTTTTACTGAAATTAATTGACACATATTTACTTATTTATGCATTATAATTTAATATTATAACCAGTTTTTTTGTGTGATTTGCTATGTCAGTCCATTTTTTTATTTTAGAATGAAGGGGTCAAAATTATTTTTTGTTTGTTTGTTTTCCAATTTATCAATTAATCGAAAAAAATAATTGAACAATTACTCAATTGTTATATTGATAATTACATGCAGTCCTACAGGCAATAAGAAATATGTTTTTTTTCCTTGGTTTCATCTAAAGTATCTGAGCTGAAGAGCAGAGTTTAAGCTCATGGTAGCTTAAATTGTTCCATTTCTGTCAGAAAAGTCAGAATGCACTTCCATTTCTAAGTAAGTCCCTGTAAAGTTTGAACATATAAGACCCTTTAAGCAGAAAAGATAAAATAAATGACCACCTACGTGTTTCTTCTTGTGTGGTGCTGCTGCAACTTCCTGTGGGAGAGAAGCCCCAAACATAAAAAGTTCACAAATTAAACGCTAAGGGGCGACATAATTACAAACATGAAAAAACAGGATGAACTGTGAGCAAATGACTCGACTGATGGGGTTTACTGTGGTCAAACACAGGATCTGATTCAGTTTAAAATGATTTAAAGTGATTTTTTGCACTTTTTATTATTTTATTTAGTTGTTATGGATGAATAA
>JARVGW010000221.1:1261412-1275139 GCA_031762495.1 Anablepsoides rubrolineatus
TATATATATATATATATATATATATACTTAATTGTTTGATCATTTGATTTGACTCCCAGACCAGAAGGGAACATATGGTTCTCCTCTTCCCAATTATCCAAGATTACAGTTCCTGTGTTCTTTGGCGGACTAGTTGTTTATTTTCATTTGAAATGTGTCTTCCAGATGTTTCTTTTTGTTGTGAGCTCAGGACAACTGTTGATGCTGTGATTTGTTCACTTTTGGTCAAGGGTAATTTGATTATTAAACTTAGTAAACTTTTGATCAGGCTTCGTTGCCTCCTTCTAATGGCCCAGACTGTAGGCACTGCACACAAATAAACCCAAAAACAGTATTTATCAGGGTAACCAAACAATGCTTCATTATCTAAGACAGCAGGAACCTTTTCTAGCTACTGTACAAAAGTTGTTTTCATTGTAAGTGTTCAAACTTTACCCCCTGGTTCGGTCGCAGCAGCATTTATCCTCATTAGGAGATTTTGTCAACTTTATAGCTGCAAAAACGAGGCAATTACCCTGTTTCTTCATGCACCAAGAAACCCACATAACAACACGCCCACATGAAATTCATCAGCACATTCACTGACAGTCATATTGCGTATGTGAGCATACACTCCACCCACGCAGAGGTCATAAGATGAGAAAATATGGCTGTACTACTATTCAGAATCCAGAGACATGCTTGTGTAAGAAAAACGAGATAAGAGGAAAAGACAGCAGCCAGGATTTTTATGAGGAGGAAAAAAAAAAGACAAAGAAAAGGAGGAGAATGCATGAGTCAGCTGTCTGCCTGGAGGAGGACGTTGAGAGACACAAGATGGGCTCACAGGATTTATTTATCTCTTCTGCTCGGACTAAAGATCTCTGGCTTTTCTCAACTCTGTTATTTACTTGCATGTTTATGGTTGCATTACTTGTTTAACTGAAAATTGTTCAGATTATGCAAACTTGCCATGTCAAAAATAAAAATCACCTTACTTAAATCCTTCAAATGAAAACTTTAGGGTCAAAGGTTATTTTAAAGTTAGGCAATGAGGCAGTTTTAGTTTGGTTTCAGGTCTCTGTGATGAGGACCAGGGCTCCATCACTTATGAAATAAAATTATTTGTATTATGTGTTAATTTAGAACAAATGTGTATTGGTTCATTTCTTTATTTTAGTTGAGTTCAAACATCTGCTGGGACATTCTTTAAAGCCCATCCTTCCTGTATGAACAGAATGTAGTAAAAATGTCCATTTCCTAAACTTCATGTTTGTTTAATTTGTGAGTTTAATAATTCAACTGTTTGACAACAAACACTTAACTTGGTTTGTCTCCTCAGCAGGGTTGAGAAGCAAAAGGGATGTGCGTGCACCAGGTGCTGCTTTTAAAGCTCTTGGAGCAAACCATTTAGATTAGGAGGGATAATGATGTGAAGATTTATATTAAGTTAGAGTTACTCTTTTGATTGACCTTAGATTTGTTAGTTGTAATGATTTGTATTTATCTAAATATTCTTTGGTACCAGTTATTATTTTGGTGTTAGGTTTGAGTAAATAATGTTTATTTTTTTTGTTTTCACCGTTACCCCTTTTCATGGTTTCTTCCTGTAATCAGTCAGAGTATAAAGCCAGCTTGTTGTCTTCACTGTGTAATGATGTTGGTGAACATGTAACCAGCTGAACAAAATTAAGTTTTATTGTCATGCCTCCCTATCAAACATTGAGCCTCTACAGGTCACAGTGACAGGCTCCAAGAAAATAATATAAATAACCTTATTTTAATGGACGAAAACAGTATTCTAATGAGAATTTAGTTTAAGTGTTGTGAGTAATTAAGGTGTGTATTAACTAATCATATCAAGTAAAGTCACTCAAACCAGATTGCAAATCACAGCTTAATCATGAAAATAGATAATTATGCAAAAACAGGTCATCAAAACGTCCTAGGTTTCCTAGGAAATACCACAGTATGTGTGGTGCATTTAAAAATTAATGATAAACAGAATAATATTCTTCAGTGATGTAAGAGTTGGTGCGGAAGAATCATAAAGAAACAGAAGGGAAAATGTGTTGAACCTGTGCAGACTTATAACATAAAAGTATCAAATATTGAAAAGCAGAAAAAAAGTGTCTCCTCCAAAATAAACTGAAAAGCGAAAAAATTAATGAACAAAAACAAATCATCAATAAATTAAGTAGATTTATCAGGCAGAACCTCAAGTTAGTCTCCACTAAAACCTTCAGCTGCAGTTTATTTACTCTGAAGAGACTGAAGGGGAAAAAACTTTGCCAAATTAAAAAGTATAGTCAAACAACTTTGTATATGTTCCATTTATTGTGAAAAGTCAGAGTTTATGAGTTTCAAATAAAAAAAATGAATTGAAACACCCTGAACACACCTGAACCAGAGCAAGTTACAGAAGTAAAAATACCTGCATTTTCTTCTCCTCTCACCTGATTCTGCTTTCATAATGCTCAGTCCTCTCTGACAGTATTTTTCCTGCCGCCTCTCCTTCAGTTATTAAACTGAACAGATTTTAGAAAACAGATCATGCAGATTTAGACACAAAGTGTGAGGTTGGAATGAATAAACAATCATCTTTTGGCTCACATAAAACTGACGGTACATGGAGCTGGGGTTGCTTCATGTCACAGTTTCTTTTTTTTTTGTGTGTGTTTTTTTTATTTTTCAAAGAAGAATTGCATAACGTTCTGGAAAATAAACCAGGTCCACGTTCCCAAGATGATGTTTTTTTCTCTTTAAATTTGCAAAAACTCTCATAAAAGGGTCAGTTAAAAACAACTTGAATATAAATTGGGATTAATAGAAAACAGATGCGGTTTTAGTTTTGGCATCTAATAGGTGTTAGCTCAGCAATAAACATTTTGACAATTGTTCATTCACCAAATGCTGACAGAAATGCCTCTTTGTCCAATTAAAGTTTACCAGCAGTGGAAACAAAACGTCATCACAGTGTTGACAGACGTTCCAGTTAAGATGGCCAATCACAGTGGGTTTAAATCCTGCAACATGTTGAAATCTATTATGCAGAAAAATAATTAACAAAAACTGCTGTCAGCATATTGACCTCTGAGCTGCAAGGAATTAATCTGACAATAAAACTACTTTTATTGTCAGCATTTTATTTGATCTCCTCATCTTTTATATAACCTTTCCCCTTCATTTTTTTAGTATCTGTAAAAGATGATGGTAAAAAACAGGCAGAGTGGAGCACACTCTTATTCACTTTTTCATACACTCTTGGTATTTCCAGAGAAACTAAGAGTAAAAACAGATCAAACTTTGAGAGGAATTCCAGACCTCCTTGAATCTTCAGAAACTATGTAGCCTCCAGAAAATATTCTGAGACGTCTTTAAGTAGCTGTCAGAAGAGCATCTGCAGGTTTTTCTTGCATGTCCAGATTTGCCCTGAAAGAAAATAGAAACTCAGTGATCACATTTGCTGCAGGAGGAGGAGATTGTGCAAAATTCATCAAACATCTTGACATGGATACTTTTAAGCTGTTGCTCAGTTGTGGGTTTAGCCATAATAATGTGAATGTTTCACAAGCATTCACATTACATTTTTGCATCAATTTTTCTTTTGTACGTTTTTGGCACGTATCTCATTCCGCAATTGTTTTATTTTGTTGTTCATATATCAGAACATTCATCTCTTTCAGGCCATTGTGGCTATGACATTTGGTATTTCAACTATTTCTACTTTTTTAGCTTTTTCACTTTTTCTGCCACATTTTCCCATTGAATACAAATGGAGCTGTTTTCAACATCCTTAAAATCCTTTAAAATGTTTCTAAATCTTTACAGCACCTTACAACTTTTGTTCTGGTTTTGCTCTTTTCAACTTCATTGTGCTAATTTTAGTTTACTTTTGGCTTATTTTATTTTATCTACTATTTCAGCTATAATTCTGCTTCTTTCTGCTATTCTTTTGTTATTTTCTACTTTTTTGTGCTTCTTTCTGCTACTTTGACCTTTTTTATGTTGCTTTATTCAAAATGTTGCAACCTGTCCAGGGTGTACTCCACCCCTCACACTATGACTGCTGGATATGGGCACCAGTGACCCTCGTGACCTTGAAGGGAATAAGTGAGTATAGATAATAGATGGATGTTGCTATTTTCTGCTTTGCTATTTTAGCTTTTTTTTCTGCTATTTCAGCTATAATTCTGCTTCTTTCTGATATTTTTCTGTTACTTTTTACTTTTTTCTTCTTCTATCATCTAATCTGACCTAGTTTTTCTTCTTACAGTTGCATTCTGCTTTATTCAGATATTTGCTGCAATTTTAGCTAATGTCCAGCTGTTATTAGTTAAAATTAGCTTTTATAAACCAAATTTACATTTTGGTGGCTATTTCAGTTATGTTCTATACTTAGTTTAGCAAATGTGTGTTTTTTTAAATATTATTTTGCTAATTAATAAAAAAAAATGCATTTTTTCAGGAAATGTAATTTCTCTAGTTCACTTTAGGCCGAGGTTGTGTTTGTGTAAAAAGGTCAAATAAATCCTGATTGTTAAAAAAGACCCCTGTAGGTTTGTGCTGCTTTTTTCTTCTTACAGTAAGTTAGCCACAGTAGTGATCGGCACAGCATTGAGTCATTCACTGAGGGTAAAATTACAAACAGATGGAAGAAGTTAGGACCTTTGCTTCTGTTTCTCCTTCATTCAACATTTTTTCAAGTTTTAACATACTGTATGTTTCAGGGCAAACAGTTTGCTTTTAGATTTCTTTCCTGTCACTTATTGAGTGTTCATCATATAGTTCAATGTTTGTGTTTTTATTAGAAAATGTCCTGATGACAGGTTGAGTCATACATGAAAAGAATGTGAGCTGATTGTTTTTAAAGCATCAGAAAGATGATGCTGGTTCACATTCATTAACTGAAGGCACTCAAAATGTCATCAGGTTGGAAGGTCACAGTGACTCACGGTTTGACATTATATCAGGCATTATGATTGCTGCTGTCTATAAATACCTAATCTTTTACTCACAAGCATCATGAATGTCATCTGCAGCCTTCTGAGAAACCCACGGGTCCTGGCTGGCTTCATTCTTCTCCGCGGCAGCCTCTCCTGCAGGTGGACGGTTTGAGGACCTGAAACCTGAGCTCAAACAGAGATAACAGGTGGGGAACAAAGTGATGCTGAGGCTGAATGAAGTGTGGAACTCATCAACAAAGCAGCAGAGCGGGAACACAACAGAGGTTACAGGAAATAAAAATGGAAAACAGGAAGGTATGAAAACCAGATGAGAAATAATTCCTGAACACATCTGTCAACATGTTCTCCTAAAGCTCCTGGTATCTGAAGCATTTATCTCTAATAATAACAGGATGTTTAAGTTTGTAAATAATAAGGTATTTGTCACTCTAACTATTAAGTACTGAATTTATTTTTTTTTTATTTATATTTATTATTTATTATTTATATTTTTTGAGTTGAGTAAAATGTCAGCAGCTAAAGAATTGCCACGTCAATAACAAATTTGATGTTCCTAAAGCGCCACCTAGTGGCTAATTTATGAATCATCCGTTGTGTTGCACTGAGGCTTTTCTTTATTCTTCCTCTGAGGAGGACCAGAAGTCTCCCACTATAAACTGAGGACATACCTATAATTTAAAGAGGAATGGTTCTCTTTTTATGGACTGTTTATGATTTGATCTCACTGACGGGGTTTAAAGCTGGAGTTTTGCCCTTTAAAAGCAGGAAAAGCTGTTTTTGTTCCCTGCCTCAGAGATGTATCATGTAGGAGGGATTTTCTTTGCAATCGAAAGGAAACCAGAGTTAAATAACTAAGTCAGCAGCAAACAAATTTACTTCTGCTTAGAGGATGCCAGATAAAGACCTGAGTAATTTACCCCCAGCAGATTTTATCGTATTTCCTTCTCTTCTGATAAGCTACAGAGCGTTTGCTCAAGTTATTTAGTGTTGCTTTGAAGCAGATGTGACCAAGATAAATGTAGTTTCTGAGTTTTAAGTTTCTATAACACACAGGAACATTATCAACAAAAAACAAGCAAACTTCAGGATCCATAACTTTAAGATTCAGTCAAATTTTCAATCAAAGTGTGCGTCACTAAAGCAGGAGAGAGAAGTGACTCCGGCAGCACCAGAACTGTCCTCTTTGTTTGTCTTCAGCCATTATTTGTTGGCTTTGGTTTGTTTAAATTACAAGAACATTTTTTCCAAGCCAGAGAGGAAAAAGGAGGGAGAGGAAGACATAAACAGAAGAGATGAACTCACAGCTCGCAGCCCTGCAAACCAGACAGATAAATAAACACAGCAGTGCAGATGTTTCTTTAAAAACTTTTTATTTTAAAGCACCTTTAGTGTTAACTACAGCAGATTCCACTCAGAAGCATTCTGCATTTGTCAAAGCACAAATATCAGAACTCATCACCTTTGCAAATAAAAAGTAACAAATTACACATTATTGCACGTTCAGAGTTTGACACAAACTGTTGTGATTACTGAAATTCTCCACATCCGTTTGTTTTTCTACAACTCCTTAAAGTGAACTTCTCACACCAGGAAAAAAATAAGTCCTGTTTTCAATGCAGCAGCTGCTGAGGGTGGATGTGAAACAGTAAGTCATCGTTCCCTCTGCGGATCTCAAGTAGAAGTGAACGTTGGCTCTGCAGCACGTCGAAGATGTCGGAAATACTGTGGACCGGCAGTCCGTTCAGCTTCAGTATAACATCTCCTGCCATGACGCCCCCTCTGATGTACGAGAGAGGAGAACATGCATTACACAAGTCAACCACACGCTGAAATAACAAAAAACTCTATCGTAGTTTGTCATTTCATTCTTCTGTGAGGGCTGAGTCAGCATCAGTCTCTAGTTGGGACGTCCTCCTAAATTCTTCACTTTCAGATGCTGAAGTTTTTAAGAGATAAAGGGACTCAATTATCAGATAGGTTACATGAACACAAACTGTTCCACTGTAAAAGATCTAAATTTGATTGAGTTGTAGTTGAATACTTCAAATGTAGAAGTTGTATTTACAGGAGAAGCTTCATTTGGCTGATAAAAATAAAGTCACTTTGGGGACATAGTGCTTCTGTTCTTGTGTGTACTTGTATTTGTGACCTTTTTAGGACCATTTCTGGTGTACACACCTACAATGACAAGACTAATGGTTCTTTCTGGGACCAAAGACTAGTTCTAATATGGTAGAACTCCATTTGTGGGTTGGGGGTTAGGTTTAGGACCAAGCTGTGAACTGAGTTTAGATTAATGTCAATGAATTGTCCTAGAAAGGAAGGAAGGAGGTACCTTTCTGCTGGAGTGTTAGGTATGACCTGTTGCACGAAGACTCCACTGCTGACATCAGGAAAGTCTGGGTTCTGATGTCTCAGCTCAGCCATCAGACTTAAACACACAAACCATGAACCAAACAGCAACAAATCCATCCTGGTTCAACATGTTCAGCCTGCATAAAACAACGTGTTTGTGTGCAGATGTTTCAACTCACGCTTCAGTGACTGTGATCATCCTGATGCCGATAAAATATCTCTTTGCTTGTGATAACTCTGAAAGAACCACAAGTCGTGGGTTTGTCTCAAACAAGGCTTGAGGTGGTAAAAATACTTCCATCCGCAGCTCTCACCTGCATCCGACTGTGGATCTTCCACACGCCTCCTCTGCAGCCTAAGCTTTTCTGTCTCAGCAGCGGCAGCAGTCAGGATGAAAATCAGGGAGAAACAAAAGGTGAATGATTATTTGAAAATGTTTTAAAAGAATATTTCCCCCTGTCTCAGTCTGAGACCCCCACCACCACCACCTTCGCTGTGTTTGGCCTGTGACTCGGTGAGGAAGCGGCTGATCCTGTCTGAGGGGATGGCGAAAGAGATTCCTGCTGTCACTTTCAGTGTGTTGATGCCGATCACCTCCCCATCCTGACAGAAAACCAACACATTACAGCAGTGTTCTGTGGTCAGGTGAATCAAAATGTGAAAATCATCTCTTTGATTTCTCCATCATTTGACCAAAAACTTTAAAAAAAATAAACATCATAAGGACAAAACTTACCAAGTTAACAAGAGGTCCTCCGGAATTACCATACTTGATGTGAGTAGGAAAGACACACAAGGATAATGTTAACAAGCAATACTATATGGTGCAATAAAAAACATGCAAGTATTGAGCACAGTCATGCTTTTTTTGTGTTTATGTTCACATTGATGATGGCATCAGTCTGGATGTAGTCCATGTCAGAGTCCCTGATGCCCAGCTCCTTGCCGTCTCTCTGCGCCGTGCTAACGATGCCAGTCGTCACGGTGTTCTGCAGGGCGAAAGGGCTGCCGATGGCAACTACGAACTCCCCTGGTCTGAGATCAGCCGAGGGGCCCAAAGAAAGCACGTGAAGCTTTTTCTGCTCCCACGTGGACACACAAAGTTCCAAACACAGAAACAATGTCAGACATGTTGCATAAGTTGGGATGAAAATCAAACAAATGCAAACGAGCGCCTATAGAATAGAGGAGGCAGAGGAGGAGGAAGAGTTCAAAGCTTACAGAACAGTCCAGGTATTTGAGATGTGGGTGTGAGAAGACACACATCAGTGCTGCGGCTGTGACTCACAGAGCCCGTGTTTATAAAAGTATTTCCGCAAGACTTATGAACGTCTAGCAAGAAGCTGTTAACTGTTGGCACAAAAAAAATCATGCCGGGAAGTTTTTCATTTACTGTTTTAGGAAGCGGAGGAGGGGAAAACAAAGAATTTCATGATGAGTTGTTGTTGTTTTTTTACTTGAGGATTGATCTTAATGGTGGCGATGTCTGCCTTCCTGTCGATGTCTCTGACCACAGCCTCGTAGGCGTCGCCATCGTGGAGCTGAACGCGCAGCTGAGGCCTCCCGCTCACCGAGGCAGCCATGGTCACCACGTGAGCGTTGGTCACAATCACACCTGAGTGGGTCACGATGAAACCAGAACCACTGGACAGACGCACGTGGCGACCAAACAGAGGATGCCTGGAGATAAAAAATAAACAAATTGTGACAGTTTAATTGAAGAAAACAAATAATACCAAATGAGGACCTCAGACAATCTAGACAGATAAAACAGAAGCAGGCTGGTGAAGTCAGATTTTATGTGAAACTTTTTTTTATTCACACCTGACGTCCCACTCCATGCACACTCACACATCCCACACCTCAGAAACAGCTCGATGTGGACGACAGCAGGCACGATTTTCTCCACGACATCAGCGATGAAGTTGAACTTGTAGCGAGGGCTGCTGGGATGAAGCAGGGACTGACCTGCACCGACAGGAACAAAACTAACTCAATGATCCAGTCATGGCTGGAAAGACAAGACCTGCAGGAATCCTTAAAACATGTATTTTTTTCAATGTTATTCCTAAACAAAGTTAATATCAATTCAAGATAATTTACATTATGAGGTAAATTTAGGTAAATACAATATGTTACACTTTTAAAACAGAGAAATCCTCGATAAGTTTGAACTATTTGCTTATTTTGAAGTACATCTCAAATACATTAAGGCATGAGATTAAGTCCATCCATGCAGTTTCTATTTTTCTGAGAAAATAAAAAATAAACTAACAAACTAATAAAATTAGAATAGTATAAGGTTAAATGAATTTTATTGAGCACTTGATTAAATGCTAGAATTAAGTATCTTTTTTGTTTTGTTTGTTTTATATATTTTCAGGATTTTTCCCATCTTATCCAGAGTCTGGATCTGTGATGAGTCTGGATTTCTGAGTCTGGATTTGTGACGAGTCTGGATCTGTGGATGATCTGGATCTCTGAATCTGTATCTGTAATAAATCTGTATCTGCAATGAATCTGGATATGTGGATGGTCTGGATCTCTGAATCTGGATCTCTGAGTCTGGATCTGCAATGAGTCTGGATCTTTGAATGATCTGGATCTGCGATGAGTCTGGATTTCTGAGTCTGGATTTGTGACGAGTCTGGATCTGTGGATGATCTGGATCTCTGAATCTGTATCTGTAATAAATCTGTATCTGCAATGAATCTGGATATGTGGATGGTCTGGATCTCTGAATCTGGATCTCTGAGTCTGGATCTGCAATGAGTCTGGATCTTTGAATGATCTGGATCTGCGATGAGTCTGGATCTGCGATGAGTCTGAATCTGTAATGAATCTGGATCTGTGATGAGTCTGTATCTGCGATGAGTCCTACCTGTGGGTGGAGGTGAACACGCTCCTTTGTGCGCTTGGACCACAGCAGCTCTCCCCTTGTTCGCAGCTTTCCGGCTCGCTGCTTTCATCTTACACACATTTCCGTACGTTTTCCCGTCGCTCGCGCACACCTCGTGCTCCAGCTTGCACCGGCAGACCCCCTTGGTGCCTCGCCGCCTCCCCACGGGGAGCAGCTTGCACTCCAGACCGTCCCCGCAAGGCAGGTCGTTCCTGCGGCCGCAGGGGTCCCCCTCGCGCGGCGCGCACACCAGGCAGCAGTTGCATCTGTCCGGGACGTACCCGCTGCCGGGACAGCTGGGGCTCGGACACGAGCTCACGTCACACCGGGAGGCGCATTTGTCCGAGCGCGCGGCTCCGGCGAGGCTGTGCGTAAAAAGGAGAACCGCGGCTGCGCGCAGGAATAAGTGCATTATTGTAACAGCGGAGTCCAGAATAATGGGCTCTGCTCTCACAAATACATGTCGGCTAAATCAGTTCAACCCAGGAGGTGTCTGGTCTGAAGAGATGCAGCTTCAGCTGAGTCTGCAGGAAAAGAGTCAAGTCTGTTTGGATTTTACGCACGGAGGTCAGTCTGGAGCAACTCACACTGAGCTGATATCTGACGCCATCTAGTGGAACCAGAAGCACAACAGCAGCTCGACTTGTCCAAAGAACTCAGATTTTTATTTATTTAAAAACAAATTATTCTGATCTTTAGTCAATGCTACTATTAAAGTTGATTTTGCACTTAAAGTTGCAGTTATGGCAAATTACATAAATAATTTAAAATAAAAAAGTTTTGTTTTTAAACAAAAATGTTTTTTGTTGGGGTTTTTTTTTTGCAGTAAAAATATCAGATCTGTAAGCAAATCCTGTTGCCCTAAATATGTATTTTTTTTCCAGTCTTGTCATTTTTGTCCGGTGTGTAATTATTATTCTTATTTATATTTTATTCCATGTTTTTTATTGTTACTATCTTTAATTCTATTATTATTGCTGATATTGTCACATAGCAGTGTATTGTTTCTCTGGATTATGCATGTATCTGTTGCTATTACACCCGAATTTCCCCAAGCGGGACAATAAAGGCTGTTTCTATTCTATTGTATTTTGATGCCAACACACCACTGTATATTTAAAAGCATGCACAAGACTTTGCTCTAAATTTGAATGAAAAAGCAGAATTTAAAGTTCAACTTGCTGTTTGTTCAGAAAGGTCCACACAGACACAAACAAATTAAGTAAATAAAAAGAATAATTAATTAAATTTTATTATTTGTAATCAGTTAAATATACAACTTCTATTATACAATCACTGAGTTGGAATAAAAATGTCAAAAGTCATACATAAGAAAACAACGGCATTGAGCAAAGAGTGAAAATTCGATTGTTTTTCCCTCCTTTTAGAATCATTTTGGGGGGGCAGAGGGGTGGGGGGGTAAGAGAAAGCTGCCCGCAGTTAAATACATTTCAAACAACAAATACATTCAATGTTATAAGAAGTCCGTGTCTGCAGCATTCTCTTCTAGTGAAATGTTTGGAGCAAGAGTTTGTGTAAAAAAACGTAAACAGATTACATTCAAGCAACATGCCTCCACCCCCCCTCCCAGTCCTCTTCCTCCAAATTCAAGTTTCAACAATACTCATCGCTTGAGGTTTTTCTCTATTCCTTCAATAAGTCCATTTGGCAGTACAGACATCTGAAGACACTGTTAACGTGTGTGGGAACTAAAAACGGGTGAAAGGTGGTTTGAGCCATTCCTGGGAAACTAGATAAACACTTTCAGCTGTACAAACGTGCACTTAGGTCAAAAAGTCTTCCTACAAGGCAGAGCCAGTGTTTTAAGCGCTTTAATCCAGATGAGGTCCAGTTACAAACTGCAGAGTGATTCCCTTTCTAAAGAGATTTGTGAAAAGAAGTCAACACTGCAGGGCTGCATATCTGGAGTATTGAAGTGTTGTTTCTTTGGCAATTCAGCCTCTGAAAGTCCATGCATGAAACTGCAAATTATAATTTGAGTGAATTAAAAAAAATCAAACCTGTTTTAAAAAAAGCTTATTATTCATTGAGTCACCAGAGTAAACAACCAGCCCTAGGGTTTTCCTCAGATAAAGACAATGGTGTGCTAATACTGTTAGCTTCCACTTTTCTTACAAAAGACACCCACTTTGACTAAAATGCCCTTAAACATTTTCCATCCTGCTTTCTGCTGATTGCATCTTTCCTTCCTCATAGATTTTACCCTCATCATTTATTCCTGCATGCTAAAGGACTGCCTTTAAAACAAAAAGCAAGCACTTCCAGAATGTTCTCCTTAGCTTCCCTCCTCAGGATTCTCACACTACCAGGATGTGAAAAAGGGTCTCTTGCAGTGGAAGGTTTGTGTGAAGGCGTTGCCCAGTGTGACCACTCGTCCTTGGCCGCCCGACCGGCTGCGCTCCACCACCACCCGGGGCATCTGCACCAACTGGATGGGGCTCTTCCCGTCCTTCAGAGCCTGAGTCAGGTTCAACACCTGGGGGGGGAAATGGATTCGTTTAGGGCTTACAAATACACACAAAGAGTAAAAAAGAAAGCAAAACAGAACTACAGACAAACTGAGGCAGAAAGCAGCAGAAACGAGTAATAATAACAAAGTACAGCCAAAGAAAGTCGGTCATAAGAAAAAAATAGTCACCAACATAAACAGAAAAAAAGTGTAAAAGACTGACGATGCTGATTTTTGAAAATGTGTTGTTCAAGAGTTAAACTCACCTGGCCTCTCATAACAGACATCTGTCTCTCAAACATAGTTTTGTCGAACCCTTTATCCGTCTGAAAACAAAATAGATAAAAACATACTGAAGTTACCCAGTATTTTATACAATAAAACACTAAATAAATCAGCTGATCTGCGCTGCAGTGATCAATTGTACCTTGAACATCTCATAGAGGTCCTCACAGAGGTCCTGGACAAAGTTCATATCAGAGAGGCGGGACAGGACCAGCTCTCTGGTCTCCTGAGAGAAGGGCACTTTTGCCTGAGGGAGCCACGCCCAGTGGAAGGGATCTAATAAATAAAACCACAATACTACTTTTTATATGTAATTATTACAACAATAAGATTTATTATTCCAAGTTAAACAATAATTATTGTTCTTAAGGAGCAGTAATAACAGGGTTAGTGACTAAAAGTAAATAAAAAACCTACATGCTCTCCATTCATCGGGATGTTTAAAAGGGAAGGCCAAGCCGTTGTCAATCGCTGCGATCTTGATGCAGGAGTCCGTACTGTTCTCTGTCCACCCTGCTTCCTACAGTATCAGAAAACAACACGTTAAGCAAATTATTGGGACTAAAATGCGTAAGCTCATTATTTGGAATAAATAAAAATAAAAAATAAACTCATTTGACAACACACAGCAGCTGAAGTATATTTAGGTATTTAATAGACCTGAAGCCAGTTGAAGAGTTTTTATTTGCAGTTTTTTTTCATCTCAGTCATATTTTTAGCTCACCTTCTGCCTTTCATCTCCTTCTCCTGGCTTCTCATACTTGATCAACCA
>JARVGW010000221.1:1285054-1297740 GCA_031762495.1 Anablepsoides rubrolineatus
GTGGGGTTGGCTCAAGACTTTTGCTCAGTCCTTCCACAACCACTAGTCTCTTTAATAAGACAGGTTAGAAACTCATGCAAATGAGTAGTCAGCCAGCTGATATCCCAGAAGTCATGTGATCAACACAGAGGGACAGGAGGTGAAGGAGACACGGGGAGAGGAGGAAGGAGGGAACCGAGGGAGGCATGCTTGAAAGGGGTCTAAAGAGATGAGACTAAAATGGACAGGAGAGAAACATGGTAGCTTTTTTTTAGACTAATCCCATTACCTCATTTCCTTTGCCTGTCTTCTCTCTGCACAATTTCCTTCTCGACCTTCTTCATTTCTCATTTCAATACCCAATTCTCCTTCAAGGATGAAAAGCAGAAATGTGACTGTTGTGATGCATGACATTTGACAGGAGAGGACATCAGCATATCTATTGCTCTGCACCTTATAGCCACCACTGAGGTGACAAGCCCCTGCAGCAGTCAAAGCATGCTACATGAATGCACGTGTGCGTGAGAGATGTGTCTTCTCTCACTGCAGCATCCATTCCAGCAGAATCTGCTGGCAGAAGATGTGGTTCACGCTGCCAGCAGCAACCACCCGTATCCATCCCTGCTTCTTTCCTCCTCCTCTCCTCTTGGCTGCCTGATGAGGGAGAGCCCTGCAGCTCAACTCATTCCTCATCTGCATGTGTGATATCTGTGATTAGAGTATTTGTTGGCGTTTGAGTGAATGCTACCACCCCATGTGTCCAAAAATGCCAGCGTGCAGGATAATGATTGTGAAGCCAAAAATTCCACCACAGATGTGTCAGAGTTTTTTTTCTACAAGACACTTTAACCGTCTCTATTGTGTTCCTTCCTTGTCCACTCTTATGTCCCCAGCATAAATGTCTGCTTATAAATCCATGATAATATTTATATCAATTAAAACAGATGTTTTTATCAACTTTTTTCATGAACACAACAAATTTAAACATTTTGCTAAAATGTGTGGAGGAACAAAACCAACAGTTAAAAATAAAAACAGAAATCTAAATCAATCAATCAATCAATCAATCAATCAATCAACTTAAATTAAGCCAAAGGTGAACTTTAACTCATGTTTTATAATTTAATTGACCGTCACATTTATTTTTGTCCATCATAGTTGTAATAAATTATATATGTTAGCACACAATAAATATGAAGGTCAATTAAATTATAAAACATGAGGTAAAGTTTTATTTTTTTATTTAGTTGGTGCATTTTAAGTGTATTTATTTATTTTATTTGGTCCTTTTATATAATTCTGCTTTTATTTCTAATTATGTCAGATTCGGTCCTCCATTTGCTCATACTTGTTTGAAAATTCACATGTTTATGTAAAACATGCTATTTATCACAGATTGCTGTCAAAGCCAAGGATATTTGTTTTAAAGGTACTCAATCCTGAAATGCAGATATTTACTTGGCTGAATTTACAATCACTTGGAAACTTGAGTCCTACAGACTGGACTCCTTCTGGCTGTAGTTTGTGTGAGTAAAAGGTAGAACTGGACAAGAATCTCACAGAATACATTTAAAAGAAAAGTCAATCTGCTGCTGAAGACAAAATATTAATTTACTGAAAACACATTTATACACCCAATACTTCAGTCCTTTTTAAGCATGTTTTGTTTTTTGTTTTTTTGACAGGGAAAACCAAAAGTGTGACCGCGCTAAATAAACCCCCCAAAAGTTAATAAAACATCTAAATTGATTTTATCCATTCTGATGAGTTGTGCAAACAAAGTTATAAAATCTCATGTAAACTAAAACAGCACTCATTAAACAGAGAGTGGATTTAGTTAAATAAATTATGCAAAAAATAAATTAAATAAATGTAAAGTAAATGTGTTGCCTTTACTCAGTTCAGTTTAGTGGAACAAGTTGACATAAAGTTTTAAGTAAATTCCTAAATCTGTTATTTTGAGTGAAACAACTATCTCTTTTTCATGGATCTCATAGGCAAATTACAAAAACTATAACTTTAAAACTGTTTACCAGAGAAATAAAATCACAAACACACAGTTCATCAGGTAGCCATGGTACATTTATAAATATTTAATTTAGTCTATATAAAATGATTTAAATGAAGTTAAAGTTTTCTTGAAATCAGATTTCAGTCCATTTTCATTAATTAAAATAATTGACTTCAAAATTGCTTCTTCTTTTTCCATTCCTGCTGCATCTGGTTTCTGTGGTGATGATGACGTCACGTCGTGGCGACATGTCACCTGTTACCTGTCAAGAATGAGTCATATATGTTCAGAAACTGCTTGTGTGTAACGCACCATGATACTGTATGTGTGCATGTTTCCAAAATGAGTCAGCTGCTTACCTCTTGGCCCAAACATCTTTATATAGCAGTGTGAACAATATGGCTTTTCATCATACTGAAACACAATCACCAACACTGGATTACTGCATCATTCTATTCAGCAGTTACTACTTTGCTAATATGCAAATTTCTTATTTCTTTATTTATTTTGTATATACCTCCGCATGTTGTCCAGCTGTGAGCTGTCTGTTACACTTCTGACACTTCAGACAGAGAGGATGATAGTCCCTGCCTAAGGACCTCTTCTTCTCACCTGCAGCAAAGACAAATAAGAAACTAATTTTCAATGCTCAACTGGAGAATCAAGGGGGTGGTGGGGGGGTTTGCACCTGAACATTAAAGCGACTTCAAGTCCAGTTCTTTTGTCGTTAGAAAAGCTACAGTAAGTCAAAAATAAATTCAATTTGGAGAAAATTCAAGTGTGTGGCTCAGACTGTGCAGATTGTTACCCTCATCGGCACAAATAGGCCAGACACTGTGATGGTGGCGAGAAAAAAAGAGGTAAGTAGGCCAGGTCACATCGGACATTTAGAACTTTTTCTGGGCACGCACAACAGCGAGTTCAGCTTGCAGCAGAAGAACAAAGCAGGCGTGTAGCTGTTTCCTGCAGTGTGGAAGGGCGGTGCAGTGGTTAGGTTGCAGGTTCTCCTCCCGGTCTTGGGTGGAGTTTACATGTGTCTTCCCTCCTGCGTGGGTTTTCTTCAGGTGCTTTGGTTTCCTCCCAAAGACCAAATATGTACTTGTTAGGTCCATTGGTAACTGTAACTGTAAATTATCTCTTGGTGCGAGTGAGAACATTATTTGTTTTTTTATGTGTTCCTGTGGTTTTTCTGACCTGTCTAAGGCGTAACTCCACCTTTCACACAACGATCCTTGGAGACACCAACGACTTACAACCCAAAATGTTTGGATGCTGTGCAGCTTACTGAGGTTTATATAAAAAACTCTGAGCAGCAAGCAGACTCGTCTCATTTTAACCCACATCCTGTTGTCATTAAGAATATGAGCGTGAGCAAGTGATTCAAAGACATGTAGGAGGTGACAAAAAGGATGAAAACGTTAAACCAATGTTCAAGCAATAATAATTAATCCTTTTCTTAAAGAAAAAGCACAGTTTAGTTGTAATATTGATGATTGTTCTCTGTTTAGTCATGTTTATAATCATGCTGATATAATAAAATAGGTTGTAGTTATTCATTTTACATATTCATTGTTATAAAAGCATCATTTCAACATTTCAGACACTTTTTTCCTTATATTCATTATGAAATAACTGACTGCTTGTTCTCAGTTATATAAACAAAACATATTTCTAACCATAAAAATTGAAAGAAATAGAGAACTAAAGAAAGAATGACAAACAAGGCAGAGAAAGACAGGCGTGTAAAATTTTAAATAGGTCAGACTCACCAAAGTAGACAGGCTTTCCACAGATTGGACAGTAGCCTACCATGGCATGCAATTATTTATCACACAGAGACTGTGTGTGTGTGTGTGTGTTTGTATGAACGTAAGCTCAGGTTGTGATCGATTTTATCCCACGAGTGCATGTGATGCATGTGAGAGCAGGCTGAAAATTGACAGGAAAACTGTTAAATTGTAAGTATGTCAGCATCTTGTGAAGTCGAACCCGGATGTGGTGAGAGAAAGAGACGTCACAGGAAGAGAGTCAAAATTGAGATTTTGAGATGTGAATACAATCAAAGGTGGAAAACCAGAGTTGAATAACCACTCTGTTTTTCTACTTGTTAAAAAAAGTAGAGAAAAAAAAAACATGTTAGATCTGTTTGTGAATAATGTTGCAGTTAACAATATAAAAAAAGAGGGGTGAGAAGAGAAGGAACAAAAAAAAAAAAAACAGCTGTCAGCAGCTCAAATTCCCAGCTATCTTCTCCCCTTTCCGGCTCCTTTCACCCACTTTTCTAGATTAAAGACAAGGAGTTGGGCCTCTGAATTGAAAAAAAGGAAACCTAACACTTGTGTCTTTCTTTTCCTCTGTCTGTTCCCCCTTTTCTCTCTTTCTCTCCATCACATACTCACACACACACACACACACACACATCCCTCCTGTTTAATGACTCACACAGATGAGCACCAAACACCCACATTATAAGGCTTCACTTCTCCTCAATGACATCACAAAAAGAGGCTGCATCCAAAAAGCATGAGGGAGAGTCAGGGAGAGGCCCGGCACGGTGGAGGGACAGATGGGGGTGGGTGGCGGAGGCAGCTATATCTCCCCCGGGATGGGTGGTGGAAGCGGACCTGGGGAGGGACGGGGGAGGGTGGGTGAGGTAACAGTAGCCAGACTCAGCTCAGCGGGGACAAAGAGGATGAACTGTCATGAACTTCACGGGGCAGAACGAGGCCACTGAAGTCAGTGTGGAGGACAGGAGAATGGCTGTGTGCTTGTCTGAGTGAAAAAAAAGGGAATTTATAGCAAGAGAAAATATTTTCTCTTGTATTATTGAAGAAAAAGTGTGTAAAATGTTAGTTCTTATTTTTTGGAAAAATTGGAACTCAAAGAAATAAAATTTCCAACGTGTTGGGGACTTTTCAGTCATTATTGCTTCAGCAGGAGGTAAATATTAATTAGCAAAGCTGTTTCAGGTCTGACCTGAAGGGCTCGATCTGTTCTGACAGACTGAGTGGGGGTGTGGTGGGGCTCACTAATAGACTGGTGAAGGGACTTTCACACCTGAGAGTTTGGAAGTCACATATGTCACCAACCCACCCACCCGTTCTGTGGCCTGTTTGGTCTTTTTTGTCACGTTTGAGCTGTTAACCTCTCCCACCAGTCTGTGAAATGTTTTTATCATGTGCATCAGGTTTGAAATGGTTGTGAAACTGTATGAGGGGGGCAGGTTCCAGGTGAAGCCACCTCCTCTGTTTGTTTGTTTTTCTTGAGAAATATTTTTCAAAATCACAAGATAGAGAGTTTGGAAAGTTTTATTATCAATGACCTACTTCTCTTCACTGACTTTGAATTTTAATAGTGTCAGTGGTGTTGGGATTTATTTTTGAATAGTCCAAGAAATAAGTTTTTATGTATTTTTCATTTGATATTTATTTTTTTAAATCTTTTACATCATACTCATCAGTTAATAAGCTTTATTATCACCTGCTGCTGCAGGCAAAGGCAGAGAAATAATAGTTTTGCTCTAATCTGTGTATGTTTGCATGTTTGTTTATTTATTTTTCTCATTAGCAAAATTTGCCACAAATCCCTAAAGCTAAAACTTGATGTGGTTGTAGCTGAGCATCATCCTCAGAGTGCTATTGTGCCATATTTTGGCCAACAGCTTTTTGAAATAACTGTTCAAATATAACAAATACTTTCGGGGATGGGGGGTGGGGCTCTGCTCTTGGGGAGCACAGTGTATGTTGTGTGAATGAAGTTGGATGTGAATGTCTCTGGATGTGAATTCACAATTCTAACATTTAGTGTTAGAATATCATTAGATTGCCTTTTGTATTACTTTATATGTGTATTTGTTTTTCCTTTCTTAGACTTATTAGACTCTGAAAACCAAAAGAATGAAAGTGTAATTATAGAGTTTTAGAGAATGGGTAGGATTAAATAAAATTTACTTCTTCTTACCCCCTTTCAGACATGTTAAATGGGATTCATGTGTTATGTGTACAGATATGTATATATACATAGATGTGCACACATTAGGTACATATTTATTTTACAGGTTTATTTATTTTGTGTATTTCAGTTTAAATAGTTTCACTTATATAAATTTATTTTACAAGGAGTTCTATATGTTCAAAATATGTATGTATACACGTGTGTATATGAATATATAAATACACAGACACCCTCTTCATACAGTGAATAATTAATAAAAAAGTTTTTATTAAAAGTTGTTCAGTGGTTTGAGAGATATTGGTGTTTGTGTGAATTTGACACACAAACCCGAGCATAAACATTATTTCTTTCAGTAGCAACTGTTCAACTCTTACACTGAATTAAAAGCCAGTGAATATTTTTAGAACAAGACTTAAAAACAGCAAATGTTCGAGCTTGTCTGATATTTTGAGGCAGCTGTTTTTTTTTTTTGCTTTAGGAGCTACAGCTGCAAAGACTGGATCACCTCTGTGTCCCAGCCTGGACCTCGGGACAACTTGGACTAAACAGTCAACATAGAGTAATGATCCGGAAAGCTCTTAATGTTGTAAAGAATTATTTCCGTTTAACTGTTTAAGCCACATAAAAGTGATGCAATTCAAACACAAGAGAAATACTTACAGTAAATAAAGCGGAGGGTAAACATTCACTTTGCAGTACTGAGTATGAGTAACAGTGGCTTCCATACTGAGAGTATATGTCTGCATATTCACATGCAGAATGCACTCATGTATTTTTCAATGTGTGATATTTTGAAGGATATTTTCTCAGTTCTTTCACATCCACATACATCTGCATATCATCTCTGAGGCTAATGAACTTTAGAGAACCATGAAACATATAAAAATGATTTCTCATTTGCATATTTACCAGCATCCCTCTCTGGTGTGTCATGCTTTGCAGGGGAATGGAATACCAAGCAGCTTTTTTTTTTTCATCTGACCAGCCTTCCCTACAGGACAACCTATCATGTCTTTCCATCAGCATTCATTGTGTGTGGACAGCACTAGGAGAGCTACATCCTGAATCACAGGCTTATATGCATGCACAGCTCACAATGATTTTTGATGCAAATTATGATGTTGGAATTTAAATCGAGAGGAGCTATTGAATATGCACAACAACAACAACAACAAAAGAAAGTAATGCAGATTCCGGTGTCATTAGAGCGCAAAGCAGCAAAGAAATTCCACAGGTGGATTTGAAGGTAAAAGGAACCAAATGAAAGGATTAAAAAGTAGAAATAATGGGCTCAAATATCTGTAAATGCCAAATCGACAGCAGTTTAAAGGTTTAAATAACGTTTGCCCAAACTGCTATGAAATTGTGAATATTTGATTTGTTTCAGGATAAGGGAGTTTGCTCAGACTGGCCTTCGATTAGCATTAATTTACTCATCAGTATGAACAGAGTGGATTCACTACCAAAGCAAATTTTGCAGACTTGAAACAACTTCACTCCTCAAAATTTCATAGTGGTTCATGCAATTATTTAAAACCAGTGGTGGGCACAGTTTCCCTAAAGCACTAAAGCACTAATAGAGGAACTAATTTCCTGATTAGTGCTTTAGGGCTTTTGCTAATTTTAAAATTTATTAGTTGCTAAATTTATAGGCTACATTTAGAAGCACTAACTGAGGTCTATAAATGTTATTGATCAACGTTAAGCTGAAAGCTGTCACACATTTTGTTCATATGTGTGTCTCTTATGCGACCATACAGTATATTGACATATGAATCCAAATACAGCTGTGGAATATCAATGATAAGAGCAACATGGTAATATGTGACTCATGTGGTCTGTTGAAGAATGTTGATGGGTTGACTGGGTTATTTTAGTGCTTTAAATTTTTGCTAATACTTTCTATTATTATCTATATTACATGGTTATTTTAAAAGTCCTGCTGGATATTACCTCTGGGTACATTAGATATTTTATTTTTGCTTGTAAGAAAAAAAAATCATACAAAAAATCATGTGTTGCAAATTTAATTGTGATGAAAAGCATAAATAATAGAATAGAATAGCATCTTTGTGTACTACTATCTGAAGTTTAAATTAGGACAGCAACAATTCACCTTAGCCTTGGCTGTGTTTGGACCTAAACTGAGTCTAAACTACAGCAGGTAAGATACTAATTGTTCATAACATCTCCATAGAATCCCTCTTTAAAATGTTGAAGAAATCCCTGATTAGAAACAGTAGATTCCTGTTGTGCTGGTTCACCTCTAATTAATCCCATTAAAAACATGCAAATGAACATAAAAAAGGTAAATATTTGAGCATTTTAAAGAAACAGAACTCATTAGAACTCTGAGAAAAAGAGAATTATTGGCTCGTCTCCTCTGCGTCCTCTGGTTCAGCTCTCAGAACTGTTTGTGGGTTGGGAGGCGGTGAGGGGTTGAAGCAAAGGAAGAGACTAGGAAAACGGCTACACAGATTCCTTCTTCCCACACATACGGTAAATGCACTGTTGATCACGTGCTCATACACATGAATGTACACTACACACAGCAGGAACAAACCTTTGGAAGGACTCCTCTCCCCCCACCCCACCCCTCTCACTTTCTCACAGTCACCAGTCATCACGTTTCAGCTCTTGGCATCTTCCTCCTTGCTCAAAGCCCAGAATGTGACACAGCTTTAGGGCTGCATCTCAGCTACATGCTCCCAGTCAGCTTCACAGTATCAGACATATGGTGAAGAAAATCAAGCAGCACTTCAAACATTTGACAGATGAAGATAACCAAAGAACCACATGGAGATTTGGTTGTTGTTTGAGCTGCAGAGAGCAGACATTATCTTATGTTCTAAAGCTGAAGTACAAATCAAACTTTTCAAATGCTACTTTTACTGGCTTTTTTGATCATCACAGATTGCTGATTAAAAATAACGGTTTACACTTTCCTCACAAAGCAAAAGCTAAGTCTCACTTTTTGCTATTACAAGTCATTCTGACACTAATTTGGCACAGACAGATGGATATTTTTGGGGTGCTGTGCATGTGCTGAACCATTTTGAAAATGTGTTTTTCACAAATACTCCCTGCTGTGACGGCCTTTTTGGAGTCAGATGATCTAAAGGCTTTAATCCGATCTACTTATGGGGTATCAGTGATTGAAACAGTCCGAAAAATAATTCCTTGTTTTCCACTATTAATCTGGCAAAGTCCATAAATCCTCCCATGCTTTTATGTAGCGATATGATTATAGTGGCAACTGTTACTAAGTGATTAGTAGTCATGAGTGGCTGGGTCACTCAGATTATGTTATAGGATATTCTGTTGTTTTGCAAGATCTGTATGAAATCTATTGGTTTTATAGACTGGAGTGCATGTTTATCCATGTGTGTATGTGTGTGTGTGTGTGCGTGTGCGTTTATATGTGAAATATTTAGAAATCTAATCATTTTCCATCCTGATGACTCTTTGTTGGGATATATATGTATATATAGTACTTTAATTGCTGTTTGAAAATCCTATCAACATGATTAAAGTTTAAGAAAATAAATATTAAAGCATCTATGGTATATAGACACAAAATCCCTCAGATCACATCATTGCCATCTCAGGAAATAACTATAGTAACCATAAAAATGTGTCAAATTCTCTAACCTTACACTTATTTTTAAATGCTTTGGTCAGGCTCTTCCTTGCTACCAAATGTGACTTTCTCTTCAGAGATCCATGACATCTGAAACGGATTTCACAATAATTGCCACATTTTTTTTATTGTTATTGTGATTTGTTTTCATTTATTTGTATGTATCATCTAAATAAGTGCAACATTTGATCATATTTCAATATGCTATATTTTAAACTACTACATTTAATCTATTGTGTTGATGTTTGAGGGAAAGCATGTAAAACAATTACAAATCCTATGTTTGTTTTACAGAAAAGAGTTGTAAGAATTATCACTAGAAAGCATTACAGTCACCCATTAAATACATTATTTTATCAACTGAAGTTATTGAAGTTCTGTTATTTGATTAGTATTTTATCAGTTATGTATAGGGCTCATAAAAACACATTACCTTTAAACATCCAATTAAATTTTTTTTTTAAGTTTTAAGGGAATAGAAATGCTTGTGAAACCTAAATTTCAATCTATAAGGAATGTTGTGCAATCCAAGGATTAAGATTATGGAATAAACTGGAGAGAGATGTGAAAAATGCCAAATCAAAGTTTATCTAGAATGATAAAAGTTGGTCTGTTGAAGAATATGAAATAGGATAATGTGGATCTATACAAATTGTTCACAAGAAGGATTTGATGTTTTTGATTAGTTTTTGTCATTTGTAGATTAATATAGTTTATTTATTTTTTTTTTAAAAAGGAGCAGAAATAATATTTTTTTTCTTTCTGTTTCCATTTATTTTATTTTTGATTTGTATTTTTTTAACTACGTACTTTCATATTTATGTTGCCAGAGTACTATCTGGGGATGTTTAACCTGGACTACGAATGTTACAGTGTTTGTTTTTAACTTAACACTTTATAAATAATAAATGAAATGATAACTTAACCACTGTGTGTGCATTTCTGCACCGATATCTTAATTTGGCTTCTTATTTACACTATGCAACACAGAGTTATACAGTAAATATTTTCTTGAGAGGCTATAAGACAGTGAACACTAGTTTTACCTTAAAAACTGTGCATCACCTTTCATGTCAGTGCCAGTAAGATAAATCACTGTGGAGTATAGAATTATATGATGTTTTGCAGACATTTCAGAAAATAGCTCATATACTTTTGGTTTTTCTTACTATATAGTTGTTGGGCAAATATTCAAGTCACATTACACAAACTGAGCCACATAAAGATTATAATATGTAACCAGTAACCACTTCATGTGACTTAACTTAAATTTATACATTCATTCAAACCCTAAGCATGTATTTTTTACTCCATATCCTAACAATTAGCCAACAAGACAGACATAAAAATGGGGGAAAAATGTGTAAAATGTTGTGTTTGACGACCGGGTTTAAAATAGTGATGTCTGCCATGAAACTATTCGGAACATTGATGTGCAGGATGAAAGATTTCACGGAACATCATAAGAAAAAAAAATAATAAATACGAGGAAAACTCAGTCATTTTAAAGATATTTTGCTACATGTGGTAGTAGCTGAGAGTAATTCACAACAAACAATAAGTGTGACATCTCATAAAAATGCACGAGATTTAAAGTTTACTGTTCATTTCAAACTTTGACCTTTTTTATTTTTGATTTAAGGTGACGGTGACCAAGTGGAACCAATTTTAATCTTTTATGTCTCTCAAACTTCCTAGGATGGGAGATAAAGGAGCATTTCTGTTTGTTAGGATAATATGCTCATTAAACAAAAGTGAGCCTGGGTCACTCTGTGGGGTTCTGACTTTATAAAGATCAGTTCTTGAGGTTGCTCCCACCTATTGTTTAGATGTGCTCGGGGAAACAGAAAGGAAAGCAGGCAGAAGGAAAGAACCCTATGTGTTGCTTCTTGCCTGTGCATTCTTGGCATAGCTTGTTGCCCTTTTCATTTTTTGACTGTGATTTTTTTTTCCCTTCCTTGCTTTAGTACAGAAGCCAAGGGTCCATAAGCTGCCAAGTCCCACCGCTCCAGTCTGGCTAAGCCACAGAAAGCTTGGCCTCCTCCTCTCCCCGCTCTCATTCTCTCATTTTTCATGTTTGACTACAGCACGCCGCCTTTCCTCTATCATTTATGTGATTCTCTTGAAGTTGCAGGGTCTTTTTGTATGTGCCTCTTTTGTCTCTACTCTGGTTTATTTGTGTTTCTCCCTACTGGTCAGTCGGCTTCTTTGTCTCGTTTTCTCATGCCTTTCTTGTTGTAAAACACACACTCTCTCTCACACACACACATACACCACCCTCTCTATTTCCCTGCCTGACAGTCTGTCACAGCCAGCAGACTGGTTTAGCAGGCGGAGTTCAGCTGGGCTCCACAAACACATGGCACTCAATCTGCCTTCTTCTGTGTGCTGGAATGGTATTCCACTTTCTGTTTCGTTTAAGCTTTCGATTAACTGTTCAAATGTACAAAATTATAAAAACTTTTGACGTGCGTTTCACAAAAGAGGGCAAAGTGGAAATAATTGTCACAGTTTGATTTACATTTAGACTTTGATCCAGTAACTTGGAACATTTAAATCTTTGCTTTTGTCAGACAAAACTTTGACACCGAAAACTGTGGGGTTCTTTTCTGTTGGGTCACAGGTTGGACTAGTTTGACCAAACATTGGGTCAAAGTTTGACCTACTGTTTGGAAAACCACATCAATAACACTTTGAATGTGAAATAGTGTGTTGTATTGCTGTTTCTTTGTTTCTTTTTTTTTATCTCGTGAACATTTTTAACCTTTTTTAAAAAATTTTCCTCTTTATATTTTGTCGGCTTTTAAAACGTTAAAACCCATCTCTTCTTTGTGGCTTTTGGCACCATTTGAGATGTTGGCTTTTAGTTTGTTTTGAGATTTAAAAAAAAACATTGGTTTTATGTTTTTTTTTTGTTTGTTTTATTATATAGTTTTAATTTTCAGATTAGGCTTTTATTATGCACTGTGACTGTGACTGTACAGTCCGTTGGTCCTATGGTTGTTTAAGTGCTTTATAAATAAAGTTGGTATGGTATGGTATGGTATGGTATGGTATGGTATGGTATGGTATGGTATGGTATGGTATGGTATGGTATGGTAT
>JARVGW010000221.1:1298743-1324454 GCA_031762495.1 Anablepsoides rubrolineatus
GGTATGGTATGGTATGGTATGGTATGGTATGGTATGGTATGGTATGGTATGGTATGGTATGGTATGGTATGGTATATCCTGACACTATAACACACCTAACCTAATGACAACACATATTCTGATTCTGGACTGCAGATGAGCCATGTCAGTTTTTCACAATCTGCCATTTTTAAACCAGAAGTTCCCCAAATTACGTCTGACTGAACCTCTGCATTGAGTTCAACCCATGAGTCATTTTGTCCAAATCTGAATCAGCATTGTGTTTCTGATTGGGAGTGTTTTTTACTCAGCAATTTTCAGTGTGCATAGAGGGAAAGACGAGACTTTAATCTAGTAGAAATGTTAGTTACATTTACAGTTCAAACATGTTGTAGAAAAACTATTTTATATGATACATTAAAATATATAGTATAATATGACAATACAGACAATACAATAAAATGCAATGTATTATGATTTAACTCAAAAATTAAATGAATGACATTGCATAATGCTGTAAAAAGAGTTTTCTAAATTAAACAAGTTAAAACAAATTTATGTTTATCCAGGGATATTCTAAAAACAACTTGTTTCTCTAATGTCTTTCTGTTATAGATCCACACCTTCTTGTCCTAAAACCCTTTAACTATAGTAAAGCCCACCTACTTTTCTCCCGTACGTATATCAAATGTTTCCATTCATTCCAGCACTCAGACAGAAATCTAATTAGAGCAGAATATCAACATTAAAACACATATCAGGCCCCCTCCTTCCTCTCTCCCTCTCTTTGTTTCTTTGCTCTTCCCTACAGCTGGTGAGAGTATGGTTTGTGGCTGCCCCTCCCCCAGCATTTGAACAAGCCAATAAGAGAGCATGTCAGCACAATGCCCCCCCTCCCTCCACACACACACACACACAGCCAGACACACACCATCCCTCGGTTTCCCTTACCACCCTATCCATTCCCAGTCCCATCCCCCAGAGCCCTTCACACACCCATCCCCCCTTTTCGTTCCACCCCTAACCCACTTACTCATCCTGCCTCCACCCTCCCACACACCCATGAGACTTCCCCACCCTTTCTCCACTTTCTCACCCGCATACTCACCCTCCCTTAGTAACGATACGCCCTTCTCTTCTCCATTCCTCTCTCTTCGGCTCACTCACCCTTCATCTCGGAGGCCCTTTCGTCTCCATACACTCTCTCCTGTTATTACGCCCACTTATTATGTCCTTATCCCCATCTCTGCTGTTCAACCCCCCCACTCACACCCCCACCCCACCCTCTCTCTCCCTCCCTTCATATCCCACTCCTCTATCTTCTGTGGCCTTATCTCATGAATATCGGTAGCACACTGGGTGAAAAATTGATCCTCCCTGCCTGTCTGTGGACGCTGCCACAGTGCTTTAGCTGCATGTGGTGTGTGTCTGTGTGTGTGTGTGTAGGCTTGCTGCTTGTGAGATACAGGAAGGGAGGAGTGAGAGGTAGGGTGGGAGGGATATTTGCATATCATCAAAGTAGGGAAAGGGAGTGTAATGAGGGGAAAATGTGTGTGCATCTACTGGTTGTGTGTGTATTAGGAGTAGTGTTGATAGGTTGAGGTTCAGTGTGTGTGTGTGTGTGTGAAAACAAACCAGTATAGCTAGATGAACAGGGATGGGATTGGTTGTGAGTGGTGCGTGTGCTCACATGTAAAAGAGGACATACATAAATTACACACATTTTTTTTTTGTTTCACACACTTGAAAGAAACATCTATAATTAACATGTATTATAAATATTTATCACATGGCATATTTTTGACCTTTGACACAGCAGGCCAGAAAGTCTCCCAAAGCAGATCTTCCTATAAATTTAACATGTGAGCAAAAAAATGTGAAATTACATTGATCACAGAACGGCCCAAGTCTAGTATCAGCACAGCATGTATTTCAAATCTCAGCATAAAACTAAATTATCCCCATTATGCTGATATTTTATATTTTCTTTCTGCTGAGGTAGTTTATTTCTATTAAATGTGTTTACATACAACTTTTGCAAACATAGAAAAATACTTATTTAAAGGTGAACTTTTGGCTCAAAAGGAAACAGCTGCAATAGTGAGGCTCGGTATTTGTAAATAAATAATTTAAATCCCCTTTTAGCCTGCCTCTCTGCCATCCAGAGCTTTTGATGTAGCAGGCATTATAAACCGAATACCGATCTAAAACTCGTTTGATAATGGACAGAGTTGACATTTTGAACATACATTTAGTAAAAAATAAGACTAATTTTGACTTTGTAAAACTTGTAGATGAGTTATTTTGGCTGTAATTACGTTGTAATTGGTGTGTGCTGAAGAGAACTACAAGCCCGATCGGGTTTTTTGTTATCGACTCATCGAGTCTGGTGAAATCCGACTTGAGTGTTGACGGTCTGTCACATTTCACGCTGACACCAGGCGAACACTGGGCTCATACACTCACACAGGGCGCACAATAATATCGACAGATAGGGGAACAGCGGAGGAGAGCGCACCGGAGGTACGTTTTTAATCAACCAAATAACTACTCATGACAGGAAAAAACAGACCTGGTTTCTGTTGTAGATACAGAGGCGGGGCCATCCCTTTAAAACGTGTTAATTTTAGCCCTTGTTCCTTCTTTGTAAGGTTAGATTGATTACTTTTTATCTCTCTCTCTCCCTATGCGCTTCGCCGTTTCGCGTCTTCACAGCTGGAGAAACGCAGCCGGCTCTTCGTTACGCCACGAAACCACAGAAAATAAGTGGGGTTTTTTAATGAGGAAACTCGTCGTTTGTGTTCGTTTTAAGCATTTTAAAGGGATTCGAGGCGTGGGTGGTTAGGTACGGTATTTTTTTCTCTATTGGTCGCTGGAGGAGGGGTTCGGTGAGGCTTGCCAAGCTAGCGATCGACATTACGCAGAGACTGGTTTAACTAGTTTAAATGGTGGTTAAAGTGTATAAAGTTGTCTTAAACTCAATTCGGGGATAAACAACAACAGGTGAAACAACTCAGTGTAACAAGAAACCCACTGTTCTGGCTAAAATAAGCCCAATATCTCCTGTATCACAGTGTACTACTCGTACCAAATGTTAGCATATATGCTAGCTTAGCCATAGTCCGTAGATGTGAAGAAAACGCTCCCGGTGAGCTCCGGGCTGGTTGTTAATGTTTATTGAAATACATATTTATGCCAGATAGTTTTACTTGTTTTTATTTAGTCAGAATATGTTTAGTTTCTGGATCAGTAATGCTTTTTAACATTAGTTGTTGAACCAGTTTTTGCTTTTACGAAAATTAAACAGGAATCACTCATTCAAAACAACTTGTTTACACAAAGTATAAAACAGCTGTTGTTTACTTTATAAATAACCCGATTTAGTTTAGAAGTATTTCACAGCTCTGCTTAACTTTTGAACCTGTCTATCTTTTCTTTTTTAATTTTACAACACAGACTCAAAAGCTGCTGCTTCTGTGAAAGGAAACGAGTAAAGACAAAATAAAAAAAAAAAAAAAGAAAAAGAGGAAAAAAAAAAAAAGCAGAGGAAATCCCCCGAAAGGAAATGCCAATCGCAGCCGCCGGACAACCAACGACCCAGGAGCCCAGAGTTTGCCCCCGGCTGCCCTCCACCCCGGATCCCGTCCCTAAAGGGGCTGATTTATTCGACGAGGCGGGGGCGGAGGCAGTGGCGACGGTGCGTTCAGAGTACGGAGGCGCGGAGGGGGGCAGAGGACTCGGGGGCTATAGTTTCAGCCAAAGCGGGGCGAGGAGCTTTGCAGAACCGCTAGGGTCGATCAACGGGTCTCCGCCGCAGTCCCCAGCCGCGACCTCTTCCTTTTTCTTCCATCTCCCCCACCCCCACCATATGACCATGGAGCCCCCTAGGACTCGATCGCGCTCTCGCTCCGGATACTACCAGCAGTATGGTGTTGGGAATAACAGCGGAGTTACGGTGTCTAATCACCTGCAGCAGCAGCAGCTCCATCCCCAGCAGCACGGTGCCGGGTGCGCACCACTCGGAGCTCACAGCAATCACTCCGAGAACCAGCAGCGACCACCAGGAAGCACCGTCCCCCCCAGCATTCAGAGGTTCCCCTCTGTTCCAGGACTACATCACATCCCAGTGGCAGGTAAGTGTCCTCACCTATCACTGAAAGTGTACTGAACGTTATTGAGGAGATGGCACATTTTTATTAGACTTTATTTTTTGTTTTGTTTTCACTTCAGACTTTAAAGAACTGGCTGCAAAGATAACGAAAATCTAACAAAACATCTCTAAGTGAAAAAACTAAATCTGCACAAAATACTGTTTTATATTGATGGTTGACATGTCCTTGAATTAAATTTTGCAAGCAAAATTTATGACTGGATGCCCACTAGATAAGAATTGAACATACATGACTAAATAAATAAATAAATACACTTCAGATAAAATAAAACAAGTTGTGTACAGGAGCGAGATGAGTAATTGTCTAGCAGAAGTTTTGCAGAAGCATTTTTGTTATTTTCACTTTTTTCATAGATTTACTTTTATATTTCCTGTTAAACATTTTTGCCATTTTTGTTTATCTAAACTCTACACTGAGCCTAATGTAAGGCGAGATGATTCAAGCTTCCAGGTGACTTTTGGTGGATTCAGCTGAGCGTTTGTTTACACTGAGTGTGGACCCATATTTCAGAATTGCATCCACTAACTAAACAGGAGTAAGTAAGTAAACTTTATTTATATAGCACCTTTCACAGGTCAGAAACCACAAAGTACTTCACAAGAAGATATAAAAACACAGGAGATAAAACAAGATAGATAAAACAAAACATACATGCGATAAAAATAATATACGTGTTGGGAAAAGTAAACTCTTTAAACTGCACCATTTATTATAGTTTGGGCTAACCTTCTAAATGGAAGTGTGGGTGTTTTTTAGAAATGCTTTAAGTGAGGGAGGGGACTGCCCTGGGGTTAACATGACAGTGGGTGTGTATTTGTTAAAACACTTCATGTACTTTAATTAGACGGGGTGCTATATATGCTTGCCTCTGAGGTGTAGTATAAATGCGGTGCAGAGCAGTACTGTAGTTTAATGAACAACAGCAGTCTGGCACAAACTGGGGCAGCCTCAAGCTAACAGATCTGCTAAGAATATGTAGGAAACCACACTGTTTCTTAAGGCGCTGTGACATGTCTACCTTTAGTCAATTATACAAATATTGATGTAGCTAGGTAACAAGCTGCAGTATGTGTTCAGGCTAAACTTTGCGTAAAACATAGTCTTTTTTTTTTTTAAATATTTTGATATATTTGTGGAGTAAAATTGACTGTGCAATGCAAATAAGAAGTTTCTACAACAATATTTGTTAAAAACGAATCTAAAATTACAGTCTGTTGACTAACAATTAACATGCATTTTAACTTAAAATTAAAAACACCATTAGCATTAGCATTGTTTTGATCATAGGAAATTTATTATTAAAGACAGTCATGTTGTGATAACTTCAGTTAGTTACATTCATGTTCTGGGTTTTGTCAAGAAAAGATGAAAACAATGGGATATTTTATCTACAATAGGACAAATAGTTTTCTAAATCCTAACTTGTGATTCGTTTTATGAGTTTGAGTCAACTAACATAAACGCCAGGAGGATGGCAATTGTTTCCGTGTTGCCAGATGCAATTTTTGTTGTGTGTAAGGGGATACTCTGAGTTGGTGGTCTTCTTTACCCACAGCTTACCTGGGTATCCTATCGTTCAATATTTTCTGCTGCAAAGCTGAACTTGTTTAGAGAATGCGTGGACTGTGCTGGGTTTCAAACACATGTGAGGGCACTCTCTCACAGCAATTGAAGCGCAGTGAACCATATAACATGGAAACATCACAGCTAGAGTTTCACCTTCTCTGAGGCCATGGAAGAGGATTTTTTTTTTTGTTTAAATCTAAATAGCACACCCATGAGCTTTAGAGGTTAACAAAATGACTCTGGTATTTTGAGGGAGTTTTTATTAGTTAGGTTTCTGAATTAAGTTGTTATAATGTTAAATATAGATTTAAATCTTTTGTACTTAAATCCCTTTAGTTTTTAATTTTTTTTATACATTTTATGATCAACAGCCTTGTCATTTTGCTCACTAAGCAACATGGCAGAGGAACTTAACTTGGCATAATCATTGCATTCAAGACGTATAGTCCAGCTACACATTTGTATACTGATCTAAAATTTACATAAAGTTGATATAAAATCTTTCTTTTGATTTTAAAGGAAGGAAAACAGATTTTAAACAGACAGTTTCTATATGAAAGGTGAGCGCACAAAAACCAAGCAGCATTTAACTGAGACTGGAATTACCTGTCCTGCAGAGTTTGAGTGAAATTAGAACACCTGAACTCACATAAACAAAAGGCCTCCTAACCCTGCTCGTGTTATTTAAGCAGTATTGTGACCCTATTGGCTGGAAACGGTTTAAATTAGTTTGTTTTTGATAGAAGGCCAGACATTTAGTAATTAAAGTAGTAAAACATGAACTGAAATATACAGTTTTCCACATCAAACGACATCATCAGGAGCTGTCTGTGACCTTTAATTTCTTTGTCAAAATAGCTTATTTATGATTTAAAGGATTTCTTAAATCAATAGATGGAATATTTTATATCCGTCCAAATTGACTTGGTTCTAAAAAAGAAGGGATTGCCTACAAATTTCAAACAATGACTTTGTATCTGGTCTAATTTAAAACAGATCTAAAACCCACACAACAGAAAAAATGTAAATTTGAGAGAATACAGATGAACGTTCACTTTGTCTGCAATTTTGTGTTCGTAAAAGCTCAAAGGCTCTAACAGCAGGGGTAAAAAAAAAGCCCCGTTCACTGACAGACTATAGTCTTGAAAAGCCAAGAAGGTTTTACATGTTTAAACAAAAGATGTTTTAACATTTGTACCAGAATTCTTGAATACATTTTTACCCTTTCCTCTTTTAAAACCTTCTTAAAATGGGTGCGTGACAGTGTGTGAACGTAGCAGCAAATCTTTTAAAACATTTATCTCAAGTGAATAAATGTAGGGAAAATTCAATGTTTTGATCGTTGTGTATTTGACAGACTTCTGCAGTTTTAAAACATTTTCTTTATATTGGAAATACCTTCAGATCCATAAGGTATTAGGGATGTATTAATTAGGATTAATCTGATCTATTTAGATTTGACCGTTACTTTTATTTGGTAAATTTGTGTTAGATATGTAGTATTTGAAAAGGCTTGTTCTAAGCCATAAACCCCTCCACACTTTTTTTGTCTTAGTGATAAACTTGTCATTCAGAGGAACAAATTCTATCTATAATATTTTTTTGTTGCTGTCCCTGTTGACACTTATGTCTTCTCCTGAAAATATTACTTCGGTGAGTGAGAGTTTTCTAAAATTTCTAACTGATGGAGCATGTCTACAACCAAAATAATACACTGATATACATGTATGTATACAGACAGCAAGTGTAGAAAACTGTATATAAACTCAACTCAGGATAAGCAGTTCTCATATAAAAAAAAATCACCCAAATAAGAACTTTAATGTTTATTCTTCAGTCTCCTATAATAACTCCAATGTTCTGTTGGTCTATATAGTAATTAAGACCAGAGTATTCTTTTACCACATCGAAGCAGCTGGCTATCTGGACCCTTACCAACACAACACCTTTTATTAAACCCTCTTTTCCATTCCCAGAATGGACCTTGCTTGTTGGCTGAGAGTGAAAGAGAAGAAGAGATACTTAATCCATTCTTCTCATGCTAGTCACCTGCATTGGACATGAAAGATATGCTGTCCTGTAACTCTTCAATCCGTGCCTCTCTCTTCTCTCTCTTTGTACTATGTTGTATTTCTTCTGGTTCTATTTTCTCCTCTGGACCTCATTTGCTCATTCTTGTATTTTTTTTTTGTCTGTAGTGCTCTCCTTTCTTTTGACAGCATATCTCATTTACTGTTCACATGGCCGTGCCCACCTGGTTTGAGAAGCATAATGTCTATTGAGGTAAAAGACTTCACAAAATGTTCAAAAACTGCTGCCAAATTGGTCCAAGTGGATAAAACATCCTCTGTAGCAGTTGATATCCTATCCTGAATCTGTCCTACCTCTGTCACTGCCTGTCCTCTTTTAGTCACATTCACTTCTCCCTCCCCTCTGGATCAGTCAACCCTTTCTGTGCCCCTCCGATCCATTTTCTTTGGCCTCCTCCCTCACATTTGTCTAATGGAGGGATCGTTTTAATGGATTGCCCAAAGCAGCAGAGAGGCAGACACTCCAGCCACTCTACATCTATCCCTCCACTCCTGTCCTCTCCATCCCTCGGTCTGTAACAAAGTGGAAACATGCACTTTTTTTTATACTTTCCTTTGTCTCGCCATGCAGGCAACCCCCTCCAGTTTGAAGAGCAACTCTTTCACTTGGATTGACCAAGTAGCAGGGGTTCTCTGCTACCCTTTCAATCCAAATAAACAACAAATAAGTTACTTAAGTCACCAAGAGTAGATTCTAGGGTGACCTTAAATTTGGCTCAAAATCTAAGGGAAGCGCTTTGATGTGGTTTGAAGAAAACCCTTCTAGGAGGGATGAGGGAGAGAATACCAAAGGTCAGTTGAAGCCTTAAGAAATGTCAGTATAAAGAGAAGAGGGAAAAAAAAGCTGAACAAGTTAAGAAAAAAAATGCATTTGCAAAGAAAAAAGTGGGTCTATAAAGAAGTCGTCTGGTTCGGCAGTTGTGGGAGTGCAGTGAGAAAGTGTGGCACATGTTTTTTAGGAAGGTCAGGTGCAGAGAGAGGGGGGCGAGGATGGAAAGGGAGAGATAATTAGACCGAGGCCTGGGAGTATTAGCAAAGGGAGGATGTGAGCAAATCTCGTGGACTAGAGCTGACAGGAGGGGCATATCATGGGCATGACTGTAAGCAAAACACAAAGAGGAAGCAAACCCTTAGAGAGCCTTTTGAGTGTGCGGCCTACAGTGCAGGGCATGAATGAGTGTTGAGTGAGTGAAGGAGAAGGATGGGAGGGAGGGACTGTTTGGCCCCACTGTTTGCACGTTGGCTGTCTCTCTGTTGATTTAACTGGGTATGTCCAGTTGTTCATGAGACGTGGACAGTCTGTTCATTCACAGAAGCAACATGTCTTCAGGCATTCTTTATATTATTTCATGATCTTTAGCTTTTATTTTTGTTTCCTCAAAATACTTTGTTTTTATCATAATCTCTATATGTTCTATGTTTTTTGTTCATATTTTAGCACAAGTTACCAGCTGCAATCCTTGATAAGTGTTTGTTGTTGTCAACATGTTACAGGTTTAAACTTGTAATAAAATCAGTTTAAACCGCTTCTTCGGTATATTCAACATCCCTGTGTTCGACATGTGTACGGTTAATTAAACATATGGCTAAATATGCTTCAGTCATTGAAGCTTGAGAGATTTGTTTGAGTAGAAATACGGCCAACATAGGCTGCATGAGCATATTGTGCATATGGCACAGATTTTTGAAGATGATGCAGGAATGATAGAAAAGCGTTAGTTGTATGTTTCAACAAGTGAGAAATTTTCAAGGTTGCTTTTAAAGATTTTTTCATTTTTTATTTGACACATCTATTATTTGTTTCTGTGTTTGGGTATACATTTGTGTCTGTTATCTTGGTCATAATGGCGGGGCTATATATATAATATTTTTATTTATTTTTTTATTTTTTTACCCCAGCTATAAGGCTGAAGTTAAACACTCAAGGCATCTATTTTTTATTTAATGTTCACTGATATGTTTAAAAAGACTCTTACTTAACTGAGAGTTATTAGAAGGAGCTTACACATCCCAGGTTTAGAAATCATTCAAATCTTAGAAATCCAGTATATACTTATTGTAATAAAATAACAGTGTGGCTTTGCTTTACCTGGTATGGCATCAGCCCTAACTTGTTTTTTATATCCTGCTTCTGTCGTACACTATGTACAACTTGAACTGTCGTCACTCTGGTATCTGTTGCTGTGTTGAAACATTGTCATGAAAGTGGTACAATAACACACACTAGAAATGGGTAAGGCAAATGAAACAGTTTTGAGAAGAGACATATTTACAGAAAGTGTTTTATGATCATTTGAATCATGTTTTTTTGAACAGCTTTTCTCAGCCAGTGAGCTGAACAAAAGCGGGCTATGGTATTTCCAATATCCATCTGGAGTGAAAAGTACATTTTATTGTGCAAAGCATGGAACCATAATCATCTAACTCATGTAGCGAAGTAACTGCAGTCACAGAGTCAAAGTTTAAGTAATTATTGAATTTTAACTCAGGAATGTCAAATTTTCAGTGTGTGTAGTGACACTGAGCTTATTGTATAAACTGTGCATTGGTTGCCCTTAAGACTGCAATTTAATAACTTTCTAACAACCTATTTCAAATTACTCTTTAACAATGTAGCTTAAATGAGTTGAGAGCTCATTTTTTGGCGATGAAATCTAGATTTATGACGAAGGAAGAAAATTACAACTGTCATCTGTCTCTCTTTCTGCTCATTATCCCCCAATTCTCTTCCCAAACTCTGTCTCTCAGCTGTGTTTTTTTTTGTCTTGTCTAAAGACTGTGAAAACACAGCGAGGAGTGAGAAACCTCACGTGGTGTGAAGGAGCGGTTATTTCTGTGTGTGTTCTGAGAGTCTTTATGAACTTGCCCGTTGAATTGTACGAGCGAGCACTGTTCTTGCTGACCTGCCGCCTGGGTGGGCTGGGAGCGGGAACCAGACTGTCAGAAACCTCCGCAGACGCAGACTGTGTGGCATTACTTTAAAAACACTTGTCCTGTCATCTCTGACAAGATGTTGAGAGAAGTCAAAGCGAGAGTGCTCAGGTAGATGCACGTCGGTTCAGGAGTTCAGAGGAAAGAATTCATTGAAAAGTCAGCTGGTGGGAATGCTGTCAGGAAGTTTTAGTCTATCCACTGTGGTGTTATTAGTAGTGAAACTGGACTAGGACTGCATTGGGCTCTTGCAGATATTATCCTTAAGCTTCCATTTATGTTTATCTGCTGGAAGCTTGACATTAAGATCTTTAAATTATAAGTTTCTCTTTGTTTTTTTGAACAGCGATATTCTTGTTCAGAAAACAGTTGTTACAAAATCATGCTTTTACCGCTTGCAGATCAGAAGTGATCATAGTTATGTTTCCATCTAGCTAAATTATTTGAAGCATTATATATGTAGTTTCTTCTCTTTACAACAGCAGAGGCTGATTTATTTTTTATTATTATTATTTTGTAGTTTTGAACTTGATTGGACTTTGGTGTCACAGAAGGTTATGAAATACTTTGCATCTTTGTTTTTCAGTTTCATGTTACCATTGTTTAAAACTGCTGCTCATGCAAACAGTAAGTTTGCTGGATACTAAGTGAGAATAAAGTACTGACCTTAACTCTTAAAGATAAAAGTAACACATTATGAGGATGTAAGCGGACAGCCACGCATGTAAACATATTTTGCCATCATGAACACGTGAAGCAGGTAATAGCTGGGCAAACCTTCTTTTCCCTCCTATTTTAGGTCTTGATGTCAGCTTGTTAGTTGACGGCTTTGCACTGGGGTGTGAAGGGTGCTGCGGTGGGGGTTAGAAGAGTATGTATATGTGTTCACATGTATGTTCAATTACATGCAACGCAATTGGTAGCAGTCAGTGTGCTGCTGTCCATCGAGTATCTGACTTATCAAGTCAGCTTGTTTCTCATCTCAACCATCCAACCAGGCATTCGATTCACACACTCTCACCTGTGTTTTTTCTAGGAGCGAGGGAAAGGTAGTTTAACACAGATTGCAGAGATGGGGCGATAGGACAAGGACAGGAAATGTGGATGTTGTGTGATAAAGCAGCAGGAATATATGGGAGAGAGGCAGGCTAGCAGATAGGAAAATAGATCGGTGGCAGGGAGGGATGTGATGAAGTGATGGAGAGTGTGAGGAGGAGGAGGATGTAGAAGGAGGGTGTTTTAGCAAGTCCAAGGGGGAGGGATGAGAAAGGGAGGGAGAGGTGAAGGAAATGGATAGAAATAGCTGATGCACTCTGAGGCTTACAGAAAATCAATAGCAGTCAAGAGCAGAAGCCACAACCCCCACCCTGCTCTCTCTGGCTGTTCTCTCACCCTCCACTGCTCTCTTCCTTCAGTCCTTTTTCCTTATGTTTTTTCCTTCACTCCATGTCTTTTCCTGTCACACTTTCCTCCTCGGTGCTCTCACACTTTCATGTACATTTCCATCCATGTATTTCTTTTTTTCTTTTTTTTTACCCCCCTTTTGCCCTCTTCCTGTCACCAACACTTGATATTTCCACTGACTCTTTTCATCTCTTTTTTTGTTTTGGAAAACCAACAAAAGCAACAGTGGTCACTTTTTAAATATTAAAGTATTATTTTTGGATTGTTTCTATACTGAGTTGTTGTGCTTTAATGTTCAAAGTTGAGCCAGACATTCAGGTGTACTTATTTTTGTACTTTCTTCAAGCTACTACTGTCATTATTAGTACTAAAGCTACACACAGTCTGCCATTATTAATTTTTTTAAAGCAGCCAATAGATAAAAAGTAGCAATTCTTAATAATTAGCATTGTCTTTTGTTTTATAAACATTTACTTTGTCAAAATAAAATCCAATAATCAACATTTTTTCTTTGACTGATTATTCTTTTCAACCACAGTAAGAACACTAAATTTAAGTTTAGAAATTAAATGTTTTGATTATTTGTTTGAATAATTTAAGTTTTTTACTTGTCCTTTTTCTATTTTTTACTCCAACTCCTAGATTAATTTGCGAACCAAGAGTGTAAAAGTTACCACCGTCCAATAGATTTGTGTCTTACACTTGTTTTTTACACTTTCCTATTCTGCTGTTTGTCTTCAAACATTTTTAGGTTTACTGTTTTTTCAAGGGACAATTCTCACTTATGGTTATCTTACCTGCACTAAGACTATGCAAACATCAGTGTTTATACACGTTAACACTGATCTTGTCTAAGCAGGGTAAATAAGGTTCATCGAAACCCAGGGTATAATCTGTGGCATGTGATGAAGACAGTGCTGCTGTTGTTCACATTTCATTTATTAGAAAGTCTAACAAATAAAATGTAGAATAATATAAAACCAGAGGCATGGTAGTCCATTTCCCCAACATATTCTAATTCATACTGCAGTCTCGTTATTCACCTCTGCTTGAGGCCCGAGCTGCAGAACTGAAATGTGTGGGGTCTGTTAGTCCAACATTATGTCGTTGAATCATGCTGCTCTGTAGCTTCTATGTTGTCCTCTATAGAGTGAGTCGAACTGAATGACTCGACTCTGACTCAATTTACAAGATTCTGACATTGAGTGAGACCATATTGAAGGAGGAAGCCAGTTTTTTGCCTATTGTGATCAGTGAATGAGCGGTGTACAGAGGAGAGCTGTGCAGCCGGTGAGTGGTATGAATGCTTCACCGCCATTCTGTCCCAAATCATGTCAGTGGAAATAGCCTTTTAGTTGGTTTTCACTACAATAATTTAGCATTTACTTACCTCAACCTTTTCAGTTTGTTTATATTACTTTCTCTGGGGATTAGACCGAGAGAGGAAAGGCCTTTTTAAGGACTGAGGAATTCATTTGTGAATAACCCTCTCTGCGTCTGCCTCTTCTCTTTTCTCTACTTCTTTACTTTGTTGTCAGTCATAGCTTTTCTTCAAAGACGGAGGCTAGAAGCAGTAAAAATCCCACAAACAAACAGCCGATAGGTAAAACTGCTCCAGTAAAAGGCTGCCTTGCATCTATTCCCTTCTAGGTTACCTTTCGTCATTTCTATTGTAAAGATTGTCTTGTTTGGAGTACCCTTGGGAGTGCTTACCCTTGGAGTGTATACCGATGCCACCATCTGTGATGAGGACGTCCCCAACCAAAAACTTGCTTACGACAAATGAAAAATAAAAGCTAGGGGGCTGGAGAAAAGAGAGAGACAATAAAAAAGATGAAAGGATTGTGGAAAAACAAAAGAGTAAAAGTCTTAGTTGTGATGCAAGCAGCAGTATCATCAGAAGAGCTCCTCTAATCCAGGATTACTGGGTTTGTTTTGTTTGTGTATGCATTAACATCTACTCAGAAAGACAATACCATATGTGTTTCAGTCATTTTTCATACTGTATACATGGTCAGCAGCCTCTCTCACAAACATGTTGTCATTGTTTTTTCCTGTTGTGTACTACATCCAGGCTGCATTAGGAAAAATAACAAAAGGATTAAATAAACTATAGAGGTAAACAGGGGTCTGTATAAGAGCTGGGTAAATTGTTCAGTTTCTACAAAGGTTGGACTAACATGTTTTATTCTAACATACCATTATAATAAAAACTGGCAATTTCTCAGTAATGTTTACATCTCTGCGGAGATTCTTAACTGTGAAAATTTGTAGTGTAAGTCCACTCATTTTAAAAATGAAAATAATAAAAAAAACAAGTATTGCTTGCAGTATATTTATAATTCTTTTTTTTTGTTTGTTTGCTGGTGTAGGAGCCTCTGGTGGAGCATATCACTGCCACCCTGACCATGCATATGGAGAGGAGAGCGATAAGGTCAGTCACATTTTCTAAAATGATTATTTTTTTAAATGTAAGGATACAATAATGTATCAACCAGCTTTTGTGTTGTGTACTTTGAACCTTTTTTATTAGGGGTGTCCCAATACAGCCTTTTCACTTCCAATACAATACTGATATTTGCAGCCTTGAATATTGTCTTATACCAATATCAGAACGAATCCTACATATTTTTTATTTTTTTTGTAATGTGGACTCAAAGTCTTGATCAAAACAAATAGTAAACATTAGTCAACAACAGTAGGTATGAGAAACACTAATCCCATTTATTATAATTTAATGAGTTACATAATGTTTTAACTTCAGCTATAATAATATACAGTAGTACAATTAAATACAATAAAGGAATGATAAAATAGAAAATCCTAAAAAGTACCACAATAAATCCAATAAAAACAAAATATACTTTTAAAGTGTAAAATAACTATTCAAGGTTATTTAAGTTATTTATTATGGCTCTAAAAGCTGCTGGATAGAAATCCTGAGTGGACTGTTGGAATGGAGTGTATCAGAGTCCTTATTTGAGAGATTTTAGATACAGGCCAATATAATCCGATATAAATTTTTTGGCTAAAATCTGACTGATATTTTTTAAGCTTTTTCTTTCACTTCAAGTAAAGTTTGCCTTTGAAAACATCAGCCAAAAAAAAAAAAAAAAAAAAAAGAAGGCATGGGGACAGTTTTTGCAAATATAATCTGACCTTCAAGACCATTAGGTAGGGTTAGGTAGTTTCATATATCAAACAAATAATAGCAACCAACAACTCAAATGAAGAGTCCAAAAACCTGTGAAATTGTCTAAAGTTTCATATGCCTCCATACTTTTGTTTATGGTTAGGGACTAGGTTGCTTTTTACACTGTTTATTACAGTTGTGTGTAAAGTAACCTATCATACAAGCATTTACAACACAATGCAGCCAGTTCAGTCAGAGGTATATTCAGGTTATCCAATACAAAAAGCTGTAATAGTGCAGTGATAAAAGTTTGTTCATTGAAAGGCAAACAATACTTTATTTTTTGGATAGGTTAGTTTAGAGTTCGACACTTGAAAAAAACAATTATTTGTTCACTGATTTAATTAACACATTTTAATTAAAGCAAAAGAAAAGACTGCACATATGCGACTCTGTAAATTATTTTAATCATCACATGTGGAGGTTTGTGTAAAAAGTAAGCAGATAAAATGAAAAACAGTCAAGTAGAAGAGGGGAGGCAGGATGCCGAGGTGTTACGGAAAGCTTGAAGGGAGATGGAGAAGGGAGGGAGGCGAGGCCAAAAATGGGGAGGGGGTATTGCTAATGATTTCAACCTCCAGCTGTGGAACTTGGTTGAAGTGAGTGAAGCAAAAGGAGGGGTAGGAAGGGAGGAACAGTGGCAGAGGAGCCAAAATGAGCTTTGAAATCATGTTGATGGAAAGAAACTAAAAGCGGGAGGGAGAAGCCCTTGTATGTTGAGGGAAGCATTTTTGTAAATATTATTAAACCTCACACATTAAATGACCATATTTGCTCAGTGTTCACACTCATGGAAAAGTGCATGAAAAGGAAAACATGACATTAGTTGAGGTGTATACTTTTATACTGCACTCTGTAAGGCTTCCTTTAGTTTGGTTTAAAGCAACGACAACAAAACCTCAACAGCTGTTGGCTGGAGTTTTTGTGTTTGAGAGTAAATGAGTGCATAAACCAAATGTGGATGTTGTGAAATGTGGAAGGGTGTGTCAGGATATCTGTCCAGCCTGGTTTGTGCACACACTGAATGCAAGGACACAAATGTATGCACAAATGTGGGTAGCATTTACAGAACGGTTTCTGGGAGTGTTTGGGATTTTGCGTTTTCTCCCATGATTAGCCCCCCCACCACCACCACCCATATTTTTAGCCTTGATGAAATGTTTTTGGACAAGTCTTGTATAGGCATGGGCATATTAGCAGTTTCAAGGTATACCACAAAAGGTACTACATTATTCTGTCGTAATGACAAAGCAAGGTTTTTTGTTTGTTCCCCCATCTCTCGTTACATGAAGCTTAGGACAGCGCTCCTCCTCTCCTACCCATTTCTCTGAGCTGTCATGTACTGTGGCCAAGGGGGGAATTTCCAAAATTTTTATGCTGCTTAAAGAAGATATTCATTAGTTTAGTTGTACATTTTATCCAGCAGATAATCCAGTCAGTAATGGCTTGTCTACCAGAGGAGCAACACATACTTTTCTTTTAAAGCTGATGTCAAATAACTGTTTGCAACAAGCCAAGAGTTAGTGTTGACTGATTTAAATATACACTTCAGACAAATAACCTAACAAAATAATTACTAATATCTTTTTGGCTCAATGTTACTTACAAAGATCAAAACCGCAGGAAATAAAAAAGTAATATTGTGCACAATTACTTATAAACGCTGAACAAAGTTACATGTAAACAAAACAGCCTGTTGACTCCGGTGTTTTAGCTGTCACTGTTTTAAATTATATTTTAAATGTAGTCTCATCACTTGGAATAAATAAATAAAATTTCAGCCTTGATCAGTTCTTTACTTTGCACTAAAATTATATAAATAATCGTATTTAGTAATACAATGTACGTATCAAATAATAATTTTAAACAGTGTTATATATGTAGCAAAAGTAGGTAAATGCACTTTTGCATTTAAGTAAAAGCAAATAAATTATGTGCTAACATGTTTGGTTAATACTGTTAAACAGTTTTAGTTTTTCATCAATGTTATAACCTCAGAATCTTGTACTGGCCCATGCTTTGGCTCGTGTCTTTGTATTCTGTATAACATGCAGAGGAACATAAAGCCAAATTATAGCATAGTGCTTGAGAATTCACACACTCCTTTGTCTGATGATGGCCCCCCCTCCCACTAACATGGACAGACAGGCCCATCAAACTTTCATACTAATGGACAATAGTCTGCGAGTATGAAGACTGGCTGTACGCGTTTGTCCTCCTTCTGCTGCTCTTGTCCCTTCAGATTTCAAGCCAGGGTCTCGGACAGGTAAGATGGACCGCAAAAAGGGAGAGGGAAGAGGTGGGGTGGCTTAGAGATGGGTTTAGCTTATCTGATGGAAGGAGAAAGGGGGATGGGAAGAGATTGTTGAAGAGGGTGGGGAGAGTGTGTGGTGGTGGAAGAGTCTGGCTTAGATATGAAAATGGGCACAGTATATGTCCCAAGGGTTTTGGGGTTGGTGCGGGGCTGGTGAAGAGGTTGTGGGGTGTTGGGTCGAATGAGAAGAGTCTATTGTCAGAAGAACAGAAAGAGATGCTGTCCCACGCTGTTATGGAGAAACAGTGGATACTGTGTCCTCTACATAGATTATAATAAATTCTTCTGGCAGCTACTCTAAGATTTAACTTTTATTTTGATGGATTTTTTAAATTACATAAAGTAGAAAAAAAAAAGTTTAAATTCATACTTTACACCTCCTGTACATTTGTTGTCTTATATGTTCATTCTGTTTGCATCTTTATTCCAGTTCCTTCCTGTTGTATAGTTCACACTAGTTACAACTATTGTTAGAATCCAATAAAATGCTCAAGCTTTTTTCATATCACTTCAGTGACAGAGCCATTGTTTAAAGGGTTTGTTTCTGTAGTAAAAATATTTTTCATTCAGTTTTTTCTTTAAGAGCACGTTTTCTCTGCAGAACTTTAGGAGATATTCTTCATGAGCTGTAGAAACAGTGGCAGCTGCTCATGTGTGAATTTGCACATGTCTGCAGGCGTCTCCATAACCGCGTGTGTTTCTGCAGTCTGCTCTCCAGCTGTTTCCTGTTAGCTATCACACCGCTCTCAAGGCTGCCGAGCTGCGTATATATGTGTGTTTGAATGTTGGGCTTTAAAAAAGTCACAGACGCTGAGTCATATTTTTTTATATCACGCTTTAAAGTGACTGTCCCATAAAGAAGGCTGGTGGAAGCGAGGGCCAATTAGGCAAAAGAGGGGGAAAGTTTAAGATGAAGAAATCGGGAAATGCGTGCATGTGTGGCGTCCGCGTACACGAAGCACAGCGCAGCTCCTCGTAATGTGGAATGACTAATAACTGACACATGGGCATGTCTGTGTGTGTTCTTGCCTCACCAAGTGCCAAGCATGAGAGTCACTGCCTGACTGTAAGTGGGGTGAGTCACAGATGAGTCAAAAAGATTGAAACATGAGTATATGATAACTCATCGATCGGATCAAACCGGATGACTGTATAGGTAGCGATGTTGCTGTTATTGCTGACTTTTTTTCTACAAGTCCACGAGAAAATACTTGTCAAGCCATCCACTCGAGGGTGTGTACTTTAAATTTGCACATGTGCTTGTGCGTGCTTGCTTTCTGTTTGTGTTTCCTCACTCCAAGAGGAAGTGACTTTGAACCCTCAGGGCCTCTGAGTGCTGGTGGTGTAATAAGCTCCCTCTCACAGACATCTACTTATATAAGTACAGACACACCGGTACAGGTAAAGGCAGATATGGTTTATGTGTAACACTATAGTGTAGGCTGGACTAACTCTAAAGTATAGGGGAATTGATTTATTGGGTATGAGTGCCATGGGTCAGTTAACCCAACCCCTCTCCTTTCTCCCTCTTCTACTCCCCTCTGTCCCTTTTTTTTGTTTTTTTTGTTTTCCCTCCCTCTGCAGAGCGAGGAAAGCCCCAGTCCAAAGCGCCAGAGGCTGTCCAGTCAGCCCATCTTAGAACAGTTGACCTCATCCGCACCCCCACCATCCACCCCCTCTCCTCCCATCCGCCCCTGGGAGTCAGGGCCTCCGAGTCGCCGACAGCCTCACCCTCACCCGCTCTATCACCAGGAGAGGTGCCTGACTCCTGCACGGCTCAGACGAAGGTAAATAGTTCTTTTTTTTTTTAAACCCTCACCACCACTGTTTTACAGATACTGAGCTTAAGTTTAGTGCGTTAGAAGCTGACGCCATCGTCAACACACTGCTAACTTGTTGCGCAAGATAGGTTTTTAAAACTTTGCCAGACGTGGTAAAATCTCACAATATCTGATCGCTTATCGTCATTTAACGACCAGCTATATCTCTGTCCCGTTTTATCATGAGATAATTTCAGCTTAAAGCTCTGGCATGAAAGGAGGCGGGCAATATGAACTCCTTTTAAAGAATGCTAGGCCTTTAATTTGGTTTTCTGCAGCTCCTCTGCGATGAGTTTTCTCAGAGTTCTGGATATGAAAGTGTCTCTTCCCTCCTCCAGCCCGCCAGCGAGGCGTCAGCGCGGCCGTCTCTCCAGACCCCCCCGTCACCTGCCTCCACATCACCACGCTTCTCCTCAAGGCCCCCCGGCTCGCTTGTCACCGTCCGAACTTCAGGATGAAAACTACCACCACAACTCTCATCCCTCCATGCATCAGACGTACACGTCACACGCTCCGAGCAATTATGCTCAGCCCCCCGCGGTCGGCGGTGGAGGGTCCGATGAGCCCCGAGCCTTTCACCCCCCGACTTTGTCGCCCCAAGTACTGCACCCGGCTGCTCACCACCACCCACATCATCATCACCATCATCACTCCCACCAGCAGCAGCACCATGCAACACAACAGCAAGGAGCAATGGTCATGGACCTACACGAGCGGGTTAGTTCTGAAACATTCAACCTTTTGAAGATACGACGTGTGCGAGGCCTTTGATTAACTGTGGCGTTTATTCTCCTCAGCTGCAGCAGAGCAGCGTCCCAGTCTCCTACACGGTGACCCCAGTCCCTCCACACGGCCTCCCAGCGCCTTTGTGTGGTGGTCAGCATCTTCCCCCTTCCTGCTCCTCACAGCCACAAGTCCCCGCCTGCAGCGTGGTCTTCAGCACTGGACAACACTACCATCCGGTGAGACACGTACCCCACTCAGCAGTTTGTGGAAACATGTTCGGTTGTTTGTGCAGTTTTTTTTTTTTCTCTCTCTCATGGCTCAGCTAAAGAAGGGCTTGTGCAGGAAGTGGTTTTAAATATGCAACAGCATTCTGTAGCTTTAAGAACTTTGTTTACTGAGTCGTTGCTGCCACCTTGTGGTCACACAGGGAGTTACAAAGAGAAAATGTAAATTTTTATTATACTTGTACTTATTTTTCTTCTTTTATTTCAGATGTTACAGGCGTGTTCCATGCATCATTTGCCGGTTCCCTACGCCTTTCCATCTCTACTGTCTAGTGACCCTCAGTTCCTGATAACTCCTTCACCTCATCTCTCTCACCACCCGCCCCACCTCCCAACACACACACAGTTCCTGCCTTTCCAGACGCAACCGGCACGATCGGTATGTGAACAGTTTGTGCTCTTAAAGTTTATTTTCTATGCGTCATTTTGAGCTTATGACAAAAGCAAAGCAAAGGGAGCCTCTAGTGGTTATAAATATTGTAAATATTGCTTTGTACTCGAAAGGAATATAAAACAATTAAAGTTTTAATCAAAACGTAGAGCTGCTGAAATAAAAACCTTTTAATTTGTTTTTAAGCAGCTTTTTTTAGTCTAATGTTATCATTGTTCTGATTTCTTTATCTCAGCCCTTACAAAGGATTGAAAATGAGGTTGATATTGTGGGAGAGCAGCTTCCTGTTGCTGGAAGCTTCAGCTACGCCCATCATCATCATCACCACCATCACCAGCCCCCCACCACGCTGCCGCCCTCTACTCCGCTCCAGTTCCTGTCACACCATGACCCCCTGTCACAAGAGCTCTTTACAGTGGTGGGTGCATTCAAAAAAACTGAATTTATTTGGTTTTGGTCGTGACGATTTGTACGTTATAATCAGATATGCATTGTTCTGTTTTACAGCCATATCCCCACTTCATGCCTCGTCGCTTCACGAGCCGACGTTACCGCTCCCAACAAGCTGTGCCCCCCTCTCCCTATCACCCCAGCTTCCTGCCTTATTTCTTGTAAGTGTTTCTACAACTACACCAGTGACTGTGCGAGGCATTTAACAGGGTAATAAAGTGATCATACTTAGGATTTTAATTTTTTTAATTCCAGGTCTATGCTTCCTGTGCCCCCAAATGTGGCTCCTGCTATAAGTCTAGAACTGGATGTGGATGATGGCGAGGTAGAGAACTATGAGGTAGGACAAACTCCTGCCTGTTTTCTTTCATTATTGTAAGATAATGTAGGTTCTTTCAATGGGAGAAATCCAAAATGATCTTTAACCTTTAGGCCCTGTTGAACCTCGCCGAGCGTCTGGGAGAGGCCAAGCCCCGCGGTCTAACCAAGGCTGATATCGAACAGCTTCCGTCATACAGGTTCAACCCCAACAACCATCAGTCAGAGCAAACACTGTGAGTAGCTCTTTGGTAATTGTTGAGCTTCTGCATTTTTTAGGGTAGGATTTGGTTTCTAATGTGAAGACCATTTTTAACATCCTCAACATTTTTGTTGCAGGTGTGTGGTGTGTATGTGTGACTTTGAGTCTCGCCAGCTTCTCCGGGTTTTGCCCTGTAATCATGAGTTCCATGCTAAATGTGTAGACAAGTGGCTGAAGGTGAGTGAGGACATACTAAAGCAAATCCCTCCAGATTTAGAGGCATTCCAACAGACAGAGACACATCAGTCTTTTTGTATTTGTCTGTAGAGCTTGCTTATAAATAATTATGGTGGACATAAAGTTTCAGCCGGTCTAATCTTCTTATCATGTTCCAGGCTAACCGGACCTGCCCTATCTGTCGAGCCGATGCCTCTGAGGTCCAGCGGGACTCTGAGTGACCTCAGATTAACACAATCCCTGACTCCCTTTTGGATGCACCAATCAATCAGTAAACACATAATCTGTCGTGTAATGGGGACCACGCCTAATTAATCTTTTCTTATTCATCCCATTGTCACCGAACTGTAACTCTCACCAGGAAACAGCATTTAGGTGCGTCAAGACTTTCTACTCACTCCTGCTCAGTGTGTGACTGGACGTTTTAGGACTTGTGTATTTTATTTTTTAGTTTTTTTACTCCTACTCTGCCACCTAGTGATGGTTATTATGAATGGCCTTTGAAACAACTCTTCATCCATTTTTATATTTCTGTTTTGTTCATGTTATTGTGAGCCTTTTCTAATTTACATGACCTGTAAAAAAGATCTAAATAAACTTTTAACAGAAATTGGAATTCCAAAGATCATGATGAAAACTTTATTATTTTAATCAAGCTTTTAAACCTTGTTGTTGCGAGTTTTTCCCCTATTTGACTGATGATTAATTTATAATTTCTTATAATTCTTGAACTCCTCAGAGTCAAAGCAGTCTGTATAAGGTGAAACAAAGATACTGTTCACTGTGTGGAATGGGAAAACTAAATACACTTTATTCTTTCTTTATAAAAGTGTGTTTCAGTGAGTTTGTGAGATTATTTGGTTTTGGCTGCTGTTTGTAGAAAAGTGTGGTAAATGTACTTTTTTAACTTGCTTCTCCTCCTACAGACTGATTTGGACTCACAAGAGCTCAGAGTAACTTGAAACATTTTTAGTCCAGTTTTAACTCAAAGATGAGGGCAAAGAACACTTTGAGAAATTAACAATGTTTGGTCTTTTTTTTTCCTTTAAAAAAACAATTTTAAACATTAGATCAATCCTTAAATGAAATTTTAAATATTGACCATATGGATTCATCATTACCCCACAGCTGACATAAAATCAGTTTTTTTTTGTGTTTTTTTTTTTTGGACTAAGTTATTTAAAATGTGATTGTGTCTTTATTTTTGCTTTTTTTTTTTCTTCTGTGTATGCTCCGCAGATATCCATCTCCTATTTTCCCCATCACTCACAGGGAACAACCTTCAGAGACTTGGACAGTCTTAACTAGCTCTAGTATGTTTCACTGGCGGATTTGACACTTCAGCACTTTAAATGATAGATTTTAAGACCCAGGCTGACTCTTTTCATTCAGAACAAACCACAGTTTACAGTCTCAAATTTCTACAAAAACACAGTGGATCATCACCATTTTTTATATTCTTATTGCTCACCAGATTGTTCCCTAATGGTTTTGGTCTCTGTAAAGTTTTCACATAAAACCCTGGAGACGTTTGAGACAATTTGGTTACAGGTTTGACAAGAGTTTGCACATCACCTTACCTGCTAACCTTCCAGACGTTTGAATATGTTCAGGCAGGCTGGAGTTAAAACGAGTAAATCCTGTTGTGCTCACCAGTCATTTTGTTGGATCATAATAATGATTGCAGAAGGTGTGCTATAAGTGTGTCAGTATCATGTCGTATCATGTCCTAATTCACAACCTAATAGGAGATATTTAGAAGTTTCAGGAACAACTGTAAAAAAAAAAAAAATAAACTAACATAGGCACTTAAAGTGGCTTGGACCTGAGGTGCCTTTTATACGTCTGTCTGCTCCAGGTCCAACTCTGATCTCACTGTTATCACCGCTTTAGGGCACCAATATGTTGGTCCAAACCTGAGTTTTGTTTTCCAGCAAGTGCAACCAAACAAATGCATCAGTAAAAAATAAAAATTGTGTCCGTGTACAAAATAATGTATCAGCCATGGGAATCAATAAAAATTGTCATTTTTTAGAGGTCATATTTGTGATTGTTTGCATCCACTTTGTGTTATAGGATTGTTTATTTTTTCCCTGTTTTGCCTTTTATTTTTTCTTGGTACACTAGTTATTACCTCAGTCACATTATTTATGTCTTCTGAGAAAATGGCGAAACCGGTCGGATTAGTGCTCTCGTTTTGCTGATCTTTTTATGCAGATTGCTGGGTTGTTTGTACATTTTCCTTCACTTTATGAAACTGTATTATTATAATGGTGTCATAGTAGTTTCATTATGTATTATATCTGTAACCAAAATCGTTTGAAGGCTTGTTACGATGATTATGGAAATTTTTAACAAACATTTGTACATTTTGTATGAGAGTTACTTATGGTAATACTTTATTAAGTAGTGCAATGATTTTTTTTAATCCCTTACCCCACCTTTTGGAGTTCAAAAGCTGGTTCGATAATAAATATATAACGTTCTCTTTTAACTCGTGTGCTGTCGTGTCTTTCTGGTTTTAGCTTTGCATTGAAAATGTTGCATGTAAAAGATTTCCCTGTAGAACTGTCAGATTTGTGTCATTTCACAGCCACTCTCTTGGTGGCAGTGTAGTTCTGTTTCCCACAAATATATATTAATAGTCCCACTTTTACTTTTGAGTCTACAAAACCACAGCTGTTTAAATTTACCACTTGTACAATACAACAGTATTCCTACATAATCAAAATGTGAAAGATGATCAATTGCTTGTAGATTATTACAGGAAGCAATCAATTTCAAGTAACATCAGGGAGGAGCAGGAGAAGCTTCAGAAATACAGAAGTTGCAGAGAGTCAAAACCTCAGTAATCCTGGAGGTCACTGGAGCATTTGGTGTTGAGACCCCCAAACTGGACATGTGACTCTAACAGATCCCAGGAACAACCTCAGAGACCCCTGTTCAGATGAGTGCAGCCCTAAAAAACAACAGAACCCTGGAGGACCCGAGTGGAAGAGGAGGGCACAGGGCGGTTCCACTTCACTTCATGCTTCATGCTTGTTCTGTTAGGATTAGTGTCTCTGTCCTGTCCTCTAGCTTGATATTGGTCATTTCCTCAATATGCCGGTGGTACATGCCGTTCAGGGGCTTATCTTTCCATGATGCTTTCTTTTGTTCCTTTTCCACACTGCCTTTCTGCTTTCTGAGATATTCACTTACATCTCCATCATTGGAAGCTTTTTTTCCTGATGTACTCCAGGATCTTTGATCCTCTATAGTGGCTCTAAAGTCCCCTGTCTCCCCCTTCTCTTTTAAAGTACAGTCTAAGGATGCTTGGTGTGGGGGGAAACCCTCCATGCACTGTGAAAAGCTTTCTTATCTTGATGTCAGTGGCTTCAGTCTCCCCCTTTGGCCAGACTTCTAGCTACCAGCGGAGCATCTGATGATGGTAAGGTATGCATGTTGATGGCTTCAAGATTGCACTCAAGGTTGTGTTCTTTGGACCTGAACAATTTAGGAATAAACTTTGCAGCCTTTCACCTCTTCTGGATGGCATTAATCTGGCCTCCAGTTCCAATGTAAAGAACCTTGGTGTTATTTTTGATCAGGATATGTCTTTTAACCCCCACATTAAAAATGTTACCAGGACTGC
>JARVGW010000221.1:1441916-1462299 GCA_031762495.1 Anablepsoides rubrolineatus
AACCCTAAAAAACTTGGTATTTTTTGTTGACAAGGTTAAATATTTCCTGGTAATTCAATAGCTTTGCCTTTAAGAAGCATGTCTATGAAATCAAACTTCTTTGTCAAACTGTAAAACTTTAATTAAATAACTTCAGAATATTCCTTTCAAGTTTCCAACCTAGGTTCAGTTATCTTGACATTCTGTTATTTCCCAGTCACATTTATAAGCACATTGTATTTACTGCTGAAAGGCAATGGTGCACGCTTTTCTTTTTACCAGTTTCTGTGTGTTTGTGTATCTGCCTGTTAGCAAAACCAAAGACAATATTTGATAAAAAAAAGTGCAGAAAGTATTGGATGCACATCTACAACTGATTGGTTTTTGAAGTCATCATGATTCCATATGTCTGCCAAAGGGCAGTTTTTAGAACTTAAACTTTTATTGTTTTTTTTTTTTACAGATCAATTACACAGCTATACATCAGCAATGATTGACATAAATGTTGACAGTGTGAAGTTTTTTCATAGATTGAACATCTCAGCATATCTTACAATAGCAGCATCACATTTGTGGTCTCAGCATCTTCTTAAACATAAGGATCCACATTGGGTAATGGAGCTCGACACCTTAAGCCAAAAGCCTAATTTGCTGAACTTAGTTACGTGAATAGGGCTTCTACTGGACCCCAGCATAGTCTAAAGGTAGCTTTGTGAAGTCTTAACAAGTACGTTATTTTTCTATTTGGTACAATTCCCTTACTTTTTGAACTCAGGAGTGGATTAATTAACTTTTGATGCAAATGACTTGCAGATAGCCACCACAGTCAACTAGTTACTAAAAAACACAAAACCAGCAGTGATTCAGTTAGTTTTATAGATGTGGTTGAGAGTCATTCACAACATTTCACAATAAAGACTGTGCAGCATGTGAAGGCTGTGCCTGGTCATGTTAAAATCAAATGCAACATTAGGACTGTCTGCAGTTTATGTAATGTTTTAGTTTTTATAAACACAGAGAATATTTCTGTCACTCTTGTTACTCAATAAACAAACAAACAAACAAACAAAAAACTTCCTATGACAAATATAAATGATCCTAATGTTAATTGCTTTTGATAATTAAGCAGTTATTGGTTTACTTGGCTGAGGCCTTGAGGAATAAGTAAGATTTAGTAGCCTGAATCTAAATAACAAGTGCTGCATTATTCCCCCCAGCAGCATCTTATTAGCCAAGCTAAGGGACAAATCAATGGTTGGAAAGTCACCGGATGATCAGTGCTCAGCCATTTATCTCTTCTGACTCAATTAATTGCACCTCTATCATTAAGCAGATCGATCAACTTAAAAGGGAGCTTTTCTAGGTGACAACTTTACCAAGATGCCCCAATTAGCACTTGAAAACCTTAAGTGCCTTTTGTATGAGGGATTCTCAGCAGTTTGTAGCTATAGACATTGATATTTTTTTTTCTACACAAAAATTAGACCAAAGCAAGACCATAGCAATAGCAGAACATAGAGATGAAAATGTATGATGTTTTGTTTTGGAGTTCAAGTCATCATGGATAGGTCTAGGCTCTATACTACAGTTTAGCAGAAATATTTTATGTTTTTACCCATTTTTGTTTTCACAAAACTCTAAGCACTTTGGAAGCATTGGTCAATCAGATTGAGGGTAATTTGAATGGTGGTTGTTATTTATTTATTTTTATTCCAGCACTGGTAACAACTTACTCTGTGAACCCTAACACAGCAAACAAGCCAAGGCCTCATGAAGGTGTCTTTGTTCTCCTGCTGCCAGCTCAAACAAATCTCATTAACAATTAGATGAGGGCTGGTTAGGGCCAGTAACATCTGTTGGATAACTTCTTTTGGCTGGAGAGATATGAGTTTAGATGCAAGTCCAGACACTTGTAATTCAGCAGAACGAGAGATCAATGTCACAGCATTGCATAACTAACTCACAACCACATGAAACTTGCTGATTCTCATGTATAACATTTGCAAACTTTAATCCAGAACCAAATTTCTACCATGCAAGCTCTTACAAATGTCTGTGACCTTTAATAGATGTGTGAATGAGAATTCACTCAGTGGATCTTTCTGTTGTGTCATGGAAAATGAAAAAGATCATCCCAAATGAAACAAGCATGCATTAGCATGCAGCAGAAAAAAATATTTTCAGCATGCTGTGGTCACAGAATAGTATAAAATTGTCCTTCATTTGTGGCAAACAGGCGTTGAGCTACCAGAACCATAGGTGGGCTGAGAGGAACTAATCTGTCAACTTTACCTTACAATTAAAACAAAACAAAAAAAAGCTAAAAATATTAAGCCTTGCATTCCCTGAGGGAATGCATTTCACCCGCCATCTTTCCTGTTAGGGATTTAGATAAAGATAATTTTAGAATGAAGAAATAGGGAGGTATAACTATTTTGCTCAAACCTTGAAAACAGATTTGCAGCACAATCACAGGTACAATATTTGTATAATTGACTGAGGTATGGCTTTTTTGTATTGGCTAATAATTAGATGTGGCAGCTCCAAAAGTTAACCAATATGTACCCCTAACTAGGCAGATTGGTGCTGTGTCTGCAGTGATGCGGGTGCTGTACCGGTCTGTCGTGGTGAAGCGAGAGCTGAGCCAGAAGGCGAAGCTCTCGATTTACCAGTCGGTCTACGTTCCTACCATCATCTAGGGTCACGGATGGACGGACCCCCAACTATTCCTTTCTGAAAGTTTTAATGAAACACGTTTTGATAAAAGACAGACACACAAATGACAGACATGCTGACAAAATCTTTATTATCAGCAGGAGATAAACATGCATGTCTTCTGGAATGGTTTGGAGAAAGAAAAGTATGAGTAACAGTTTGTTATGCATTTTGTTTTAGTTCTTTAGCATAGTTCATCTTTAGTTCTTCCTAAATGTGTGCCTTTTCACCTCTATTTGCTAAAGTTCTCACCACCTATTCATCATCAGACTCAAAGTGTTGTTCAAGCCCTGTTACCTCATTTGGATCCATTTACTTCATATGCATTAATTAGAGTCTGCAGTCTAAAAGCTCAGCATGCCACAGGTGTACATTTTTCACTAAATGTGTCCTATTTTGTTTATTTAAAAATCATTGCATACCTAAAGACCCAACATCTTCTGAAACAATGCAAATTAATCACCATCTTTCATGCCAGAGTTTTACAACTAGATCATCTTATAATAGGATAATACAGATTGGTGGGCATTTGGGTCAAACCTTGCAAAGAAAGTTTTGGATGATCTCATGCAATTTTGTGAGATCTCATTGATCTTTTAGTGCTTGGGAGTGACCCTAAGCAACCATTACGTCAAACTTTAGCTCACTGTCTGCTAAATTGGTTGCAGTATGGTCATTTCTGTTTTGTCAGTTCTATTTTATTTTATTTATGCACACTGGATCTGTTGTCTCTGTAATCTGACCCCAAATAATGTTAGAGACTGATGGATGAAGTTGTCTGGTGACCATGATGAACTGGATTGGCTTGTATGATTAGTTTCTGAGAGTTTTGTTATATTTGGTTCATGAGATGGATGTGGACAAAATACTGTTAGGCAAGCCTTGGTAAAAAAAAAAAGAAAACAGAGATAATGAACTGTAAAAGAAGACTTGTAACATCTTTCAGCATCAATTGAAGAGGACTCATTGTAAATGACGCAAAGGAAAGAAGAAACACCCAGCCTTGACATCCAGAACAATCCCTTGAATCACTATCACAAGGGCATGCATTATGTCTTTTCAGTCTAACAAATTCTACTGTTCCACCTAATGTGAACATGCTGAATGCTTTCAGCTCAACAAGTTGTTGTTCATCGACTCAGTAAGTGTAACTGTCAAAGGAGGATTGTGGAAGGAGAAGGTCAATAATGTGGAGTGTTAATATTCAGCCTTGGCTTTACAGCTTTGAAAGGATTATAAGCAAGTTTCATCACATGAAAGCAGTGCTTCCTGGAGGGTTGGCATCTTTGATATAAAGATGTGATTTGCATTTCACCTGAGTAGCACAATAAAGCGTGCAGAAGAGGGAGAGAGGATACATGCAAAGAGGTGCTACAGAATAATGTAAAGGAAGGAGGTTGGAAAAAAATAAACAACGCAGAAAAGAGGAAAATGGGAACTAGATAAAAGCAACAAAAAACTAATCAAAAGACAAAACTTGTGCAAGAAAGAAAAATAGAGGGCAAACCTTGTGCTGTAGAATAAATTCTAAGAGTCAAAACAGTTCTGCAGGGAATGCGCAGAACAGGGAAGATTTAGGAAGGGAAATAAATGGAAAGAAAAGAGGCCAATTCATTTTATTATTTATAATATAATTGCCTCTGTTTTCTTCCTGGCAACTAGTCAATATGCTCTTATGTTCTGAATTGCATTGTGATGAATGAAGGTTAAAATTTTCCATTTTTGCAGATAAGAACAAAAAAAATCTTTTACTTTCCAGTTTCCTTTTTTTTGTTCCATTCCTTACTGTATCTTTTCTTTCCACACTTTTGCTTCACTTTCAGGCCTCATTCTCCGAACGTCTCATATATGTGTGTGTGTGTTTTTCTGTGCCATTACTGAAATATTTCATGACAGTCTGGACAAATTTGCCAATACTTAGAATTACAAATACAATTACAAACCTAATTTCCCTCTAGGATCAATAAAGTATTTTTGAATTTGAATTGAAATACTGAGAGAATATTTATTTGGTATTAGCTGAGAGTCATTCTCAGCACATAATCAGAGCATTACTGTTTCAAGATATAGCTGTGTATGGACAACCACAACTGACATAATTATAAATCAAAGCATAAAAATATAAATTGGCCAATAAATTAAAATGCACCAATTAAATTAAAAAAGATAATTTTAGCTCATGTTTTAGAATTTAATTGATCACCCAACTTAGTTCCAATAAACAATAGATTTTAGTAAATATTTACAATTTACTGTAAAAAAAAAAAAAAAAAAAAAAAATATATATATATATATATCTAACCACCTTACTTAGTGGATTTGTGTCTAACCACCTTATTTTGGTAATGACGCAGAAATGCACAAGGTAACGTAAAAACAAGAGACAGAGAATTGTAAAAGCAACACATGTAATAAAGACGTATAATTAAATATAATCATTTAAAAGACACAAATGCATGTGCAAGTAAAAAGAAAAAGAAATATATATATATAATATAATATAATAATATATATTTTTAAAAACAGTAAAATGTAAATTATTTACTTAAATATATAATTTATTGGAACTACACTGGGAAAATAAATATGAAGGTCAATTAAATTATAAAACATGAGGTAAAGTTCTTCTTTTGGCGCATTTTAAGTGTATTTTTTTTATTTACTGGTCCATTTATTTATTTTTGCTTTTATTTCTAATTATGTGAGTTTTGGTCCTCCATAGCTGTGGTGTTTGTTGTGAAATAAAACTTTGTCATGAAAGGTGACGGGTGACATGCATTTCTTTAAGTAACGCTTAGCTTTAAGTTGTTCTTGTAACCACACTCTTTTTTTTTATTTTTACTTCTTATCTTGCTGATAAAGCGTCACTTTTCTCACTGCCTGCCAGTCAGCACTGATAATGTTCTGACATTCGCTGCAATTAACCAGCTCCATGTCTCCATTCCCCCCACTTCTCGTTGTTTCTGTCACCCCAAAACACCTTACAAAATGTCATTATAGACCAACTTTCAAACCTAACAGCACAAGAAACCAGATTTACTTATTTGCTCTGTGTTGTGCTTTTTAGTGTTCCTGTCTGTCTCCAGTCAGGTTTGGGCAGTTTGGCTAATCTGATATCTAAAAGCCAAGGCATTTAATTTTCTTAAAGATGTTTGAAGTGAGCGATTGAGCCAAGGAGGATGAACTGTCACAGCTGCTGTGCTCCGTTTTGGCTTTACTTGGGTAACATGTCCACAATAGCTAATAGCTTTTCCACTGCTTCAAATTAAAGCACACAATCATCTAATAGGAGTATAGAGAGGTAGGCGGGGCCTAACAGGATTTATGAGGAGATGAAAAGTGATTGGATGTGAAGTTTGAATTAGAGGAAAGCAGTCCTGTGTCAGACTCTATGAAGGTGACTGACTGGACTGGTGAGTGGCCCACTCCCAGTGGACCGAATCCCATCCAAAACCTGTCTGTCAAATTAATGTGATAGGTAGGCCCTCTTCCCCGACAGTAAAGCTGGGGAAGAAACTCACCAGTTTTTAATTGTACTATAGCATCCATAACTCTTCTGCTTTTCAAGTTGAACCATGGTCTCTGTTCAATTGCATTACTTTACATTTATTTAACCACAAATTACCATTAACCCCAAATATAAAAAAGAAAAAAAATGGTAAGGTGGTGCTTTGTATATTCTCAAATATAAAAACACTCCAATTTCCATTTGCAAAATAAGTTTGGCTGGTTTATCTCAAACCTACACAGAATACAGTGAGAGAAATGTCTGTGGTCTGCTTCATTGGACCACTTTCTAATTACACTCTCCTCATTAAAAATAGATGGAATATGCCATGCTCTGCAATTATTGTGGTTATTGGGGGCTCAAAATGTCACCCACCTATGTTTGCACCCTACACCTTTTATTGTTCCATTTTGAAGGATCAAGATGTAAAACAGCATGAGCAACAATTATAAAAATGGCTTTCATCGGCTTCCTGTAGCTTTCCAAATAAATCTGAATTTTGTGCGATGGTCAACTTTCTTTTATGTTAAACAGACGACTTCAATTTAAGAAAAGGAACAAGATGTGAAAACTAGAAGAAACTGTTGAAATAACTGGTGTTGCTGCTGTCTAAAGGATGAACACTTTGATCTCATCAACACTATCTGAAACTAATACTGAGCTTTTTGTGTTATACTTACTGTTGATAATTATGTATGCTTTTTTTTTTTTAACTTTCTTAAACTAGAAATTAGTCTATTTTCTTCTGGTTAATGTGGTAAATCAGCCATAAAGAAACAGTAAAACCAGAATCCCTAAGTTGCCATTTGTACATTTTCCTCATAGAGGCTAAAAAACACTGATAATGATGCTGATGATAATGAAGACTTGAAAAACTAATAATATATGTAAAGTTAAACTTCCTACTGCTGGCAGTCACATTAGGAGTTCTCCTCTGCATTCTCTCCATGAGAAACGTTTAGACCAATAACGTATAAAAAGAAAACAAATAATATGCTTTTTATAGGAGAATCATATCAGATAAAGCACATCTTTTTATATGATATTATGCTAAAGACAGTAAGTGCAGAAAATTCATGTTTTCTATCATATTTCTTTCATTGATTATTCTGCCCATCATTTCCACAAAGCCATCATTTTTCTTGTCCTACATCCTCATCTGTCAGCGGGAGTCTAAGCTGTTATTTCCTCAGATCTCATCACCCACCTGTCCTTGTTGAGATAATAATGTAGCTGAACTCTGAGGACCACATCTTAGCTACAGTTAAGTGCATCTCACAGCTATTACCAGAATTTTCCTTCCTCTCTGTCACTTACTCTTTTCTTTAGTCACCCACACATCTCTTACAGCCAGGGGTGTGTAGGAAGCTGGTATTGTGACAGTCCTTTATACATCTTGGACACCACATCAACATCAGTGGGACTGCCCACTTGATAAAGAAGGCTCCAATCCAGGCTAAAGAGCTTTTATGTTCTTTTTTTTAAAACCTCAATAAAGCCATCTCTGTGTCTCTTAATTTCTAGACTCCTTTATTTTCTCTGTCACTCTTCTTCTGTCTCTCTAAAAGTGTCTCACATTGAAATCTTCTTTCTTCTTGGTTTCATGTCCCACTGGGCTTAAGCTCTTGCAGTTGCCTTTGGAATAATTATTGTACCAGTTGCCATCAGGCAGATAGGTGGAGGGAATAAATGAAACAAAGGGGAGAAGGTGGAGGAGAAAGAAAGAAAAGTGAGCAGCAGACACAGTTAAGCAGACAGGATCTCAGAGGCGCATTGGTAAAGAAGAATAAAACGAGAGAAAAAAAAGGAGCAGTAATGTAATCTTACCGTGGGAAGTGTGGTAATATATCATATGCCACAGGTAATAAAATGTCACAACGCCATGGCTTTAGACAGAAGAGAAAGGTTAACTGGCGCTCCATGTGAATATACTTCAACACGTATACTGGTGGATGATATTAAGACTTTGTGCACAGATACGCTCAGTACAAACTCACAGGATTTCAGGTAAAGCAGACAGATAAGCTCAAAAATCCTTTAAAATACCAGGAACCAGTTCATTCATATAATCAGACAAATGTATAAATGTGCACAGACACAAACCAAAGGTGCACATTTTTGAACATGCATATCATTACATGGGGTGCATGTGCTTGACTTGATAGATGTTACCTGCCACTAAAGGTGAAGGGGGTAATGCTTTTGCCCATGTCTGTTTGTGCAACTGTAAGCACAAAATGTATACATATATATTTTTAAAGGGGTAATATCATGTTAAAATCAACATTTTTGAGCATTATATGAACATCATCCCTTCATCAAAAACATACAGAGTGTTGCTTTGTCTCATTCATGCATGTTTGTGAAATCCTGTAATGTTCTGGGGCAGCCAGGCAGGAGAAGAAAAACGGCTGGTTGGCCCTAGAACCGCCTTTTAGGCACAGCTCCTCCTATGTCTATGTCTTCAAGTCAAGCTTTCGCATCACAGAGCACTCCTCCCTGCAGCTCTTGCAGGCAATCAGCAGCAAAAACTAGCAAACACCTGGTGAAACCACATGTCTGTTGAGGCTGAGCTCGTAATACTAACTACTTCTTAGTCCAGTCATTTTTGGATTAAAAAATACCCTAGAGGAAATGTATTTTTGGATGCCAAGGAGACAACCTTGTTTTTAGGCTTTCCGTGGATGACACAGTTCTTAAGAAAATGGTTATACTTCAATTTTGGCAGTAACCCTCCAACGGAAAAAAAAAAAAGTTATATTTGTGTGAGCCATTTACTGATGATAGCTTTCTGAACAAAAGGTAATTTCACAGTGGACTAATAAGATTGTCACTAAAAGATGCAATTCCAACACTCAGAAACATCGTTGTCATCTGCCCAGGTAAGAAAAACAATTCACATTGTTTTGTTTAGTTGTTTGGTCTATCTGTGATATACAGATAGACCAATATATATTACATGAGATTGCCCATTTGTTTAATTTTGAGGTATGAACAAAATGGGTTTAACTCTCTTTTCTTAACATAAGATGATCTTAGTTAAAACTCTGACAGGAAAGACATCGGGCAACAGGCATTCCTTCAAGAAATGCTAGATCTTTAATTGTAACAGTTTGGGGCGAAAGTCTCTTAAATTTTTTATATGTTCTATTTTTTTTTCTTTCTTATTTTTCTTCAATTTCACTCCTTCAGTTTTCTTCTCCATTGCCCCCCCCCCACCCCATCTCTTCTCTGTGAATCTCCCCTACTCGTTTTTCACCTCCCTCTCACCCTCCACCTCCATTCTTCCCTTTTACTCGCCTGATCCCTCTCTCCTACTCCTTCTTTTGCCCCAAGGATATCTCCCCTCCCACACGGGCTCGCCTCATTCCTCTCTATCTCTCCATATATTTATATCAATGAGCAAATGTCATCCTTTCATCTTCCTCCAGATGAACAGACTCTGCTTGTGGAAGAGGACAAAAGAGAATATGAGCAGAACACAGTTTCTCTCAGTCCGTGAATTTAGCTGCACCAAGCAGTGGTGGGATTACATAAACTCACCCTTGTACAATCAAAAAATATAAACAAACGAAGAAATAAAAATCAAAATATGAGACATCTTAACTGAGTAATATAACAACATAAAATTACATTTTTAGAAGAGACCTATGTGTTCATGTTATTTAACTAACACGAGTTTTTTTAGGTCCACAACACTGAGATATCTTGAAACAAATTAAAACATCTATAATTCAACAGATGTTAGTCTTATTTTTTTTGAAGTACAGTTTCATCAACACCAAATCATGAGACAAACCAGTATATTTTTCTTCTTTCTGAAAAGGCAACTTTAAAAGATGCATATTTAAACATTGTTGACCATTGAGACTTAACTACTGTGCCAACTTTATATATATATATATATATATATATATATATATATATATATATTCACCCCATCATTGTTTTGCATATTAAAACAGAAAAAGTCAAAGCCAACATGAAAAAAGAAATAGTCTCCATGAGAACATACTTTTTTTCTAATTAGCTGAGTAAATGTTCATAGACTTTATTCAGCATTCAACGAGAGGCCTTTATGCCCGTAAGTGCCTCCGATTATAATTAATGTTTGAAAGCTTACCAATCTGTGTCGATTATGTGGTCCAACCTAACACTGCCTCCACTTTGACAACCCCTTCAGTCTGTTACTGTGGCTTCGTGTTAAAAGAGTCAAACTTATGTGAAAGTGAGTTCACTGCCATGTTTTTAAAAAAAAGCAAGCACATTTTTTTTAGGATAACTAATTTCTTTCCAAAAAAACTGTTTTATTTTGCTCTAAACTCATGTGTTTAAAGAGGCAGTACCAGATGACAAGCAGAGATTCAGAACTTAAGAATAAATTACAAATTTCAGATTTTTTATTTGCTTTTTCAGCTTTGCTTTTTTATTATTTGTTGGAGTTTTTGTAAACACAACTATTTCCCTGGACATAGTGATTTTCTGAATAGTACTCTCATTCCATATTTCAGACAAAAAAATCTTGTAAACTAATCTTCCTTTTTTTGTCCAGCTTAATTGACTTTCAGGAAAGAAAACCTTGACCAGGAGAGTTGATGTGAGATCTTTGTTTTCCAATCAGTTCTCCTGTTGTGACTAGCTCATTTCTGACTCAGGTGGGTAAAAACTCAACACTTCAACACCTGATGGCTCTGTTCACATTTGAAAAAAAAAAAACAACTTGTAAGAATCATACATGCATAGATGCATGCACACACATCAAAGATAATGGAATAACAAGCTCCATTTGCAGAGTTATTGTGCTAGACTCAGATGAACGCAGAATGAGCCGGAACACCTTTAGTTTTCCATTAAAGGGGAAGCTGTGAGGGAGGGGAAGCTGTCTGGATTCAATGGTCTGTGTCCAGGGAAAACTGTGGAGCCTGAACAAGGGACTGATACATAGAGACAGAAAAAGGGGATGATGATGTTATTGGATATCTGCAGGGACTGTGATTAAATCGTCCTCACTGAAATAAGTTTTACATTGTCAGTCTTGCTTTCGTACAGTTCTGCTCTTTGATAGTTTCTGTCGCAGTCAGTTTGTCTCACAGGTTTTTTTTTCTGTTTCTGACTTCCAGTGACTGTATTAACATATATTTAGCCTCTCACATGTTCCTCTTTTTTGTTTCTTCTTTACATGTTTGTTTCTCACAGATTAGCGTTATTATCTCCTGAGAATCACATGAAGCTCTTTTGCAGCAACCCAATAAATTTTGCCCAAATCCAGTGCTTCAGCTTATTTTGTCAACACGCTACCTACTGCTTTTGTGTCACTGTCAGAAAATAGATCTTAAACTGGAGTACAAATAAAGCAGTTATGGCTTCTTTGAGAAAAAAAAGGAATAAGCTCTACATAAAGAATGCTTGAGTTGAAGAAGAAAAAAATAAGTCATACTGAGAAAAATCAATATTCATTGATGGTTGTCATTTAAGTCTCTTCAGCAGAAAGTACAGAAACGTGTTTAGATTCAGTATTCTGTCAAATCACGTAAAAAAAAAAACTCTAATGCCGTGGAGAATAAATATTTAAAAAATCCCAAACGTGTCACTGTTTGAGTAAATGGAAAAGCACTGAATGAGAGTCGCAGGCTTCACAGGAGACTTTAGTTTTTTTTTTCTCTGTCGTTTTCCTACTTTCACTCACTCTCAACTTCCAAGTATCTCCTCAGCTTGGCACTTGCTTCAGCTCGCTCTCTAAATGGAACATGTGCAATTACTACATTCTGATTTGCTTTTTACAACTTCTCAGATACTAACTGTCTTGGATGTTAGATAGGTTTGTACAAATGTGTCAGATAAACAAATGTTTCTGTTATCTGCATAAAAAAATACACCTTGCTTGCCAATATGTTGCCAACATGTGGAGGGTGTGTGATCTACCCACGTTGCCTGTGGAGCCTAAAAATAACATGATAATTGGAGGAGGTTTTGCTCTCTAAAACTAATAAACCATCAGTCAGCTCAGCATGATGGCTAATTAAAGTTCTAGCATTTCTTGAAGAAATGCATATTGCCTGCCAACTTACAGGCCAGAGTTTTAAACCATGCTGATAAATGACAGAACTGTAACTGTTTTGGTCAAACCAGGATAATAGCTTTATACACAATATCATACAATATTGCAGAATCTCATTATCATACTATATTTATTTGTAATTAATTTAAGATACAACCACACCACATTTTAGCTCAATACAGTATTTGTAAAAATCTAATGATATCTTTTTTTTTTTTTTTGCCATTTTTGTGTTGATTAATGGCAGCCATTTGTGGTCATCTTTTTTAATTGGAATGAACTGAACCTTTTTTTGATTACCTTTTGATAATACCTGTTAAAATCTGTCCAATAGTTCATCTGCTAACAAACTCTTCTTGAGTGGTTCTTACCCTACCTGTCTGATCAAAGTTTTAATGTTTCTGTAAATAGTTTCATGTTCGACACCATCAACTACTACCACATCAAATTTTTGATCAGAATGTGTTGGAATGACCTATTTAAAGTCTTTGTTATGTTTGTTAAGCTTAGCTTGTTATGACAGCCATCTTGAATCCGACTGACTCCTAAAGGTAGTCTGTTATGGAGCTAGAGCAAATGATTGCTTCCTTCAAGCTTCTATAAAATCTGTCTCGGGGTTCATGACATATTTTGGTCACAGACTCATGAACACACACGCAGATACAATCAAAAACATTAATGGCTGCAGCTAAAAGGCAAAGGCAGACAATAAATATGAGTTACTGTGGTGTGAGATATTCCACACAGCACATGACACCATCATCAATAGACTCACTGGGAATAAAAGACAAATAATGATTCATTCCTTTCTGGGTTTATTTCACAGAATAAAACTGTAGTTAGAAACTTTTGTTGTAGCTGCCACAGGACATGTTGGATAAGCTGTTTTTAGAGTCATTTCATTCTTCATTGTAGAGATTTACAAACTTTTGACAACAGGGATTTGTGTCTGTTTTTTGTCATGCTTCACCTTTATGGATCAATTTGAACACATGTCCAATTGATTTGCATCTACTGGTACCGCTATCACTGTGTGTTTACTGGAAATCAATTCAGCCAACAAAATACAGTGTTGAAAACAGCACAAAACTGAGACTACCAAGAGACACAAAAACAAACAAGCAAGTATTAAGCTCCAACAAGTAACTGATAGGCCAGTGTTGGGAAATCAGAAGGCAACCTAAGTAGCAACACATTAGATCGGCCATTGCCCTGTCTGGGCATTAGCAAGCCACAAGCAAACCACTTAATGGGACTGAAACATGATCTGTTGTTGGTATCTGTGTTATCATATCCATCATCCCTGGGTTTTATGATTGTTTTTACTTGTATCTACATCAATCTGGACTTAAGCTTATAAGCAGTCAAAAATCTAGACATACATTAAATTGGTTCTTACACAGATGTCTTATTTACCCACTCTGTTAATAGTTTTTTGTTCCTTTCTCTGTCAGTCGACACGCCCATGTTGAGGAATGCACAGTGAGGAATACATAGTGAATAATGCACAGTGAGGAATACACAGTGAATAATACACAATGAGGAATACACAGTGAATAATACACAGTGAATAATGCACAGTGAGGAATACACAGTGAATAATGCACAGTGAGGAATACACAGTGAGGAATACACAGTGAGGAATACACAGTGTAAAGGCAAATGTGAGAAAGTATTAAGAAGTTAAATATATGATTAGTAAAGCACTGTTTAGAAACAATGCCCAACATTTACATTTATGAGGAGAACGTGTGCCTTTTACAGCATCTGCCAGTGCTGTTCTAATCAATATGCTTATTCTAATGGAGTGTCAGATTATGTGCAATGTGAGAGGTGTGACGGTGACAAATCAACAGAGGATTGTCACCTGACTCTGCAATTTCTCTCAACTTCTTTGTGATATTAATCGCAGGCATCCAAGGCTGTTCATTAGCAGGCTTAGCTAGCAGAGCGAAGGCACTGATGTGCGCAAAGGTGTTGGTAATGATGCCACATTGCACACAAACACAAACAATGCTGAAACACAAAAGCAGCTTTTTGTTGTGTATTGTGAACCCTGATGTTAAATCTCTCATTAGTTTTTTTTTGTTTTATTCCTGGAAGTTAAAATAATTCACATCAAGGGCACAATTCCCAAAACAAGGTAGCACAACAGCACACTGGTGCAAGTGTGACAGGTTCCATTATAAGCCAGTTTTTTTTTAGGTCTTATTTAGGCTACAAGTTTCAATGCATTTATAATAAAAAAGCAGCAAGCATTTGTTTCAGTAAAATGTGATTTTAAACATCTTACATATCCAGCATATACACATAAGTAGAATCTTTATATTTGCATAAATCAGATTATTATTAAAGAGCATTCCACATTGTGGAGCAGTTTTTTCACCCTGTGTGAAATCCTCAAAAAAAGGCAGCCTCGTGCTGAGGCAAGGTGATAAGAAGGATCTCCTGGTAAAGCAACAGCAGCGTCTCTGAGTGCTGTTGTCTTCCAATGCTTGTGATTTCACCTGCAAATTAGCAAATGTGAGAATTAAAAGAGATTAGGAAATGACAATTGGTCTCTAAAAAGACAATGAGTCACTTGTGGCCTTTTGCAGAGCGATTCTGAGCTGTGCTGTGAAAGCATCCTGTCACCTTTTGATAAGAAACACAGAGAGAAAAAAACATGGAAGAAGAGAAATAAAGAGGATGAAGGCATAAAAGAAAGAGAGGAGAAAAAGAGAAGATGCAGCCGGACTTAATGCTAAGTGATCTTTTAGAGTTTTAGGCTTTAAAAATACCTAGAGGACCTAAAATAGACCTCTGAACTCAAGTTTAATCAACCTTTCTCTTCTTGCTCCACACATCTGTGGATGCCCCCATGTCTCATTTTCACTCACACTCCTCCTATCGGTCCCTCTAGCACTTTAGACAATACACACAGTTTTTTTTTCTGATAAAAAAAGAAAAAAAAGTTGTCTAACCTTTCAGCAACAGTTTCCAGCTTATTAATATGCGTCATCGCTAAAAGGCAAGAAGTGAAAATGTCTCATTTAAATTTGCAGCGGCAAGAAGATGGATGTGGGGTTCCATTAAAGGTAGCTGTCTCTCCTTGATAAACACACAAGTACACGCTCACACTCATACGTACAACCCTTGGCAGAGTTCCACGCAGCAGTGATTTAAAGGGTGGCAGTGAATCTCAATCTGAGCACGTTTTTAGCAAAGCTGACATTTCAACTCCCTGCTCCTCTTCAGTCCTGTGTCTATAACAAAGTGCTAAGTGGCTGGAATAATTTCACTTTCTTTTTTTAATTCCATCTTGAATCAGCTACAATTTCTGTTCTGTTGTTTTTAAAATGATTTCTTTTTCCACTTTTACCCTTTAAACTTTTTTTTTTTGCCTTATGTCACTTTATGTACTTAATATTTTAAGCCACTTTGACATTTTTTTTTGTTTGTTTGCCTGATCTGCTGATCAGATTCTGAAATTAAATGTTAGAAATGCCCATCATGTGACCTCTGATAATTAATTTAATTTAGTTCATTTATTTATTTACATATAGTTTTTGATTAACCTGATTGTGAACAAATATTAGCAAACACAAAATGGCTTCAGATGGCTTAGATGGATCCACACCACATATTCTGAGGACTAACTCATCATGCAAGATTTGTGTCTAACATCTTGCCCTTAACGTTTTTAATCAGCTCTCTTTGTTAGTAAAATGTCTTATGAACCATCAATCAATGTAGGTTTGTTATTATGACCCCCACATGCAAAGCGGGGGTCATATTGTTTTCGTACTGTTAGTTTGTTTTTTTATTTATTCAGTGATTTTTGGTCAACCCTATCGCAGAAACTACTGAACCGATCAACATGAAATTTGTCAGGAAGGTAGATAGTCCAGGCTACACTGCTCCAGCCAACAGTTTTACAATAGACCCCATATTTGAAGAGGGGGCTCCATCTAAAAAGGAGGTGTACATGCAAAAATGCATGTACAATTTGGAACGCAACATATAGGACCTTCAGATTTTTTTGTTGTTTAGCTCTAAAGGGCTATCCATCGGCCCCACCAATGAGCCCCCACCCCACCCCCCTCATCCCAGACTCCCACCCCGCATCTGAATAGGGGGTGTCTGGACTAACCAAACAATAAATCTGTTCTGGTGAGTTCTGACTTCTGATGCATTGGTGCTTTGCATACGTACGGTGGTTATATATGCTACTGCTATGTTAGATTTTACTGTAACAGTCTTACTCCTGACTAAAATAACATGTCACACATCAGCTTGTACATTTCTTCTCAAAATAAAATATTCAGAATAAACTTTGTCTTTTACAACTATAGCAATAAATAATAAAAAATTAGATGAATCTGTAACAACCTAATATATTTAGAAAATATTCTTTGCTCATTTCATTTACCAGCTCATGTGCTGTTTTTGTAGTTTGCATTACTTAAAATGTAAACAACACTCAGTGTTAAATAATAAAAAAAAAAATCATTACAGCCTGAATTATTGTCAGTGTTCATAAAAGATAAGAGAAATGCAAATTTATACTGCTTCTGTTTTTAATTAAATTGCAAGTTTAAAAGAATTGCATGAAAATATTTGCTTCGCACCACTGGGTTTCAAAGACAGAAGATGAATACTAAATTCATAGATGCCTAATAGCAACAATAACATGTCAAGAAATAGTTACATCACAAGTCATCTCAAAAACACCAACTGGAGAAAAAATGTGTCTCAGTTAAGCAGACACAAAACAGATTTTTTATACATCAGACACAATTTGATTTTATTTGGCTAATGTTAAAGTAAGTACTTGGACACCTAAACACCAGCGCAAAATGTCTGGACTGCTGAAGCATTCAGGTTAAAATGTATTTATTTTATTTAAAGGTTCATTGTGGAGTATATACTGATGTGTCATGGTGAAAACATAAACACTGCATATTGTGTGAATTAATTTGATTATTTATTCATTGTTTTACTGCATGATAACAAACAATCATTTGCTTTTGCTTCTTTTATTATTATATGTATATATTTATGCTTGAATTTATTGTTGCAGTTTTGATCATTTAGTGTGAGCTGGTTGTAGTGATTTTTTGTGATGTTTATTTTTAAGGCAACAAAACTCCCTTGGGTTTAATCAATGTCATGAGCTCTGGGTGTGGAGTACCAAAAAGCTAATAAGACTCACAGGAGCAGCAGCAGGAGGTCGGTTGGCGGAAGGAAGGACTTAGAGGAAACTGGAAAGAGAAGAGCCCAGCAGGAGCTTTTTTGGAGCCCCAAATGCAACACTGAGCCCATAAAGCTAATGAGGGGCGCAGCACGGGGCTGAAGTTTAGGTCCAGCACTAAAGGAAAGTAAAGCACAGCTTGTATCCCTGTCTGCCTTGACTGCATACTGTTTTAACACATCACATATTTGAGCAGACTATGTATTGACCTGTTAAGCTGATACAAAACCATGGGGCTGCAAAAAGTAATTTTGACTGGTGTGTGGACCATGATGTTCCCATTATTTCTGACCATGAGAAGACTAGAATTATTAGGATTGAGCTGTGAAGAGTCCTGGCCTGTTCAAGCTGAGATGTGTTTAGCATAGCTTCAGTGATATTTTTTTTAAGATATGGACACACTTGTTCTATCTATCCATCTGTTTTTTTGGTGTTTATCTGTGGTGGAGCTGGTATCAGATTTAGGAGGAAAGCCCATGAGGTAACCAGAGAGGATACATAATCCCTTCCATGAGTTTTGGGTCTGCCCTGGGGTCTCCTCCCAGTGGGGTGTGACTTGAATATCCTCTCAGGGAGGAGCCGAGGAGACATTCTAATCAGAACCATTTCAACTTCTTTCAATGCAGCAAAGCAGCAGGTCTACCTCTGAATGATGGATCTCCTCAGCTTATCTCTAAAGCTGAGTTTGGCTATTTCATCGTCTTGTATCCAGGATCTTGTTCTTTTGGTCATGATTTGACTCATGATCACAGGAGAGGGTTAAATACAGACTGGTAAACTGAAATCTTTCCTTTCAACACTGCCTCTTCTTCACAATGGATTGGAGCAACACTCTCATTACTACAGATGAGGCCTCAATTCATCAATTCATCTCCATCTCCATCCTATTCCCACTCATGAAAAAGACTCCCAGAAACTTGAACTCCTCTGCTTCAGGCAAAGACTCACCCCTGACTCGAAGGACACATTCCACCTTTTTTTTTCCAGGTTCAGAACCATAGCTTCTGACTTAGAGGAGCTGACTTTAATCACAGTCACGTCACACGCTGCTGCAAATCATCCCAGTGCATGCTGAAAATCATGACACCTTTCAAAAAAAAAACACTGATAAAAACAATAAATGAATAAACAAACTAGATACTGCATAGCCATAGCATATATGACCCCACACACTTATGCAAAGCACCCACGAACCAGAACTCACAAACATGTTGCGGCTGTTTCAGATGTTCTGGTATTTATATGAGAAGTGACTTTGATATGGTCATTTATAAAATGATTTTGTTGATGGAGAACTACATAAAAAAAAAAGAAAGATCTGTTCTTGGTCGTCTATTAGAGTAGAGTAATAATGAAACAAACCACATTCACATGCATGATGTCATATATGTACTAATCTGTCCAGGACATTGTTCTGTAGATGCTTTACAAATGATCAAAAATCATTGTTTTGAGTAGAAGCCGTTTTATGTGGAGTTCATGAACATGCATATGGGGCTGTTGGACTCTCAGTCAGTGTAGGTCAGATAGGACAACATCTGTGCCAAATTTCATCAAGATCTGATCATGTTTAGGGCTGTACAGGCTTGAAATAACATGTTTCAGTCATGTGTTATGATTATTAGGCCTACTGCTTGGTGGCAGTGGAATAGAAAGATATAACAATGTCATGACATGGCAGCCCTTCATCAGAGCTAAAAAAAGTTCCTATGTTGAATAATTTTTGAGCTATGAGCATTTTTGTATGTCCAGACACCAGCTTTTCAAATAACGCCCCCACTTGAAATATGGGGTCTAATGCAAAACCATTGGCCAGCACAGTGTAGGTGGGCCACATCTATGTTCCTAACAAATTTCATGCTGCTAACAGCAGTCAATGCTACGATTAACCAAATATCTCTGGAACAATATGACCCCTGCTCAAATATAAAAATCAATCATTGTTACAGCCTTTTAACTGTTCTCCCACAAATATTGAATAACGTTTTTTGTTTTTTAATGAGTCCTGGTGGTCTAATAGGTAAACTTTTCTTTTACAATTTCAGTAAAATTACTCTGTTTTTGCTTCTGGAATTAAGTGAAGCCTTGGGATAAAAAAAAAAAAAAAGAGGAAGTGGAAATTAAAGTGTTTTATCAGCAATTCCAGTCATGTTTAGGTGAATGCCCATGAGTTGGAATGATGGCATGACCAAGAAAGATTTCTGGATTTCTTAAGAAAAGTTGTTGATTCTCACCAAGTTGAAAATAATTGTTGTGCCTCAAAGAACCAGTCAATCAACAAATGACTCTAAAAGCAAAGTTTGTCATAGGCCAAAAGCTCATACAAAACAGGGTTACTTTTTAAGAGTTTAAAGGCTTTTATCACATGAGTTAAAGTTAATGTTTAATAGAGTTTGTCAGAAGTGCACTCCAAGCCCAACAACACTCACTCAGCTCACTCAGTATGAGATCACTTCAACAGAACAGTAGCAAGCTCACCTTGGTACATCTGTTTTATTCAACAACTACTTGCTCTAAACTCTACAAAAGAGCTTTAAAAAATATGTTCAAGTTAAAGGCCAGCATGTCATGACAGAATGCACATCATTCATCATCTTTCATTTTAGAGTTTTAAACTACAATCAGTTTATGTTACAAAGGGCAGAGGACCCACCAAGATCTTGCTCAATATCTGTAAAACTGACCAAGTTAAAGTTATTTTTGTGTTTTAAAATTAGTTAGCTGTGGCAGCCATCTTGAATTGGAGCAGAATCAGTTGGAGATGAACTTTCTGACTACTTTCTGCAAGTTTTATTAACACTTGCTCAGTGGTTTTTAAAATTTTGGTAAACTTAAAACACACACACAAAACAAACACAAAATTGTCCATTTATTTTGCTGTCAGATAATT
>JARVGW010000221.1:1462870-1474995 GCA_031762495.1 Anablepsoides rubrolineatus
TAACATTTTTAAAATAAAAATATCCTCTGTTTGTGGCTTTAAAGAACTTTGCATCTTGTGTCTCATAAACAGTCTTTGGATGCATTAGTTATGATAATATGCCTTTCTTGTATAAATTCTAATGTGTTTATTTATGTGTACTTTTTTAAATTTCCATAGTGTAAGATAATTGCCAGTAACCGCACAATTGTAGGAGCACAGCCTTTGTCAGAACTTGCCAGATTCTTTTTGTAATATTCTGTATAAATGGCTTTTTTGTCTGCTCCACAGCCTGAGATCTCTGTCAGTCCTTTGGACAGTTGACAGCTCACAGCTTTTACAATCAGACCTAATAGCCACTTACACAGTCTAGCTTTCGTCAGCAGCACATCTGCTTCTAAGGGTCACTAATGACCTCTTGATGCATGCCAGTGCTGGTGAGTGCACTGCATTAGTGCTGCTTGACCTGAAAGCTGCATTCAAGCTTCTGACCGTGACATTCTTGTTGACAATCTAATCCATTCCATTAACATTTCTGGAACAGCTTTAGATCGGTATTTAGCTGATATTTTCTACCCCCATTATGCCTCAGGTTATTATGCTTCATCACACTGACATGTTAAATATAGTTAACCACAAAGATCAGGACTTATTTATTTATTTATTTTTTGGTTTTGTTTTGTTTTCTGGGAATCCTCATTGTTGTTACATCTTTACTCTCTCATTCTTAATGCTCTAGTACAGGGGTCTCCAACTTTTTTTCCTTAAGTACTTTAAATGAGCTCATGAGCTACCGGTAGCTCACAAACTACTGGTTGGAGACCCCTGTACAAGTATCCTTCATTTCACAGTTAAACATATTTTCTTTAGTTTTCAACAACACTGACAAGCTTGAGAATGAGAATAAAGAAGGTAAAAAAAGCAAACAAGTAATGTTGTCATGGTTGGACTTGATATTGCAATTTTCAAGTTTGCCTTTAAAGCTCATTAAGCTTATTGAGATGTGATTTCTTCCTTAAAGTGGACTCTGTTGAAGTTTAAAATGAGTGGGTTGATTTTACCCAATCGCTAACATTTGGCCGTGACGTAGGTTTGCAGTTCACCAACTTGACCATGAAGGAAGCTAAGCTAAGAAGCTAACTGGAAATTGCGTGAAACAACCATGCTGGGAAGAGCGTATTACCAAACAAGATGGCTGTAAATGAGCTGCAGGCTTTGTGAGACAAATTTAATTTAATTTGGAAGCCTTGTCAGCATGATTGGCTTCATCCACTTCCTCCGATGCCATTGCTAAACTACAGGCAGACTAAAACGGCACATAAAATCAACATTGTCGTTCACAACTCCTCCTTCTGTTTGCTGATTGGCCCAGTTGAATTCTGCTATGAAATCCTTGTCTATGGGAGAAATCCCAGACAGAGCAGTGAAGGGCTAACTTTGACTCATTTTGAGATTTTAGGTTATTTCTTAAGCAAAAACAATATGTTTTAAACACAACCAACCTACTTGGGTTAAGCCTAACAACCATTTTATTTCTGATAAAACAGAGCTATAACATCCACTTCACTTTGTGGATGACTGGGTGGATTTCAAACGACAAGGTGTAGTGGGTAAACTACTTTCCTTCAAAATTTGAACTGTAATCCAAACTGATACGTTATCAGTTGTTCTATCGATGTAAACAAACACCAACAGTATTTGTTCCAATATGCCATATACTTCCAGTTATCTCAACTGTCAGCTCAAGTTCCCAGCTGAAATAACTCCAGCCAATACGTCCTGACACAATCATATAGTTCAATCATGACTCTGAGATAGTTTTTTTTTTTAGATTTTGGACTCAAATGCTGATCACAGAGGCAGGACACGCATCAAGGGTAGCGAATGGCTTTATTGCAAGATTCACAGAGGTGTTGGGAGGTAAGACTTGCAGGATTTTATTAGAAAGTCCTGCATGCTTTGCCTCATATGATGGCAGCTCCTACAGCTTTATTTCAGTTTTGAACTGAGTTTGAAGGGAGTCCAATATTCCAGGGATCCTAGAAACAAGAATATGGGGAGAGTGACCAAACAACTCTGGGGTATGCTAACCTGATCTTTGTTTTTTTTCTTTGTTTTTTTGCTTTTTAGAACAAACAGAGTGGTAAAAACCTTATATGAGTGGTTTAAGAAGGAAGTTGAGGAGGTGATCACATGGGGAGACTTTAAAGGAAAATACAGGTAAACAATTTTTAAATTACTCACAAGAACCACTCAGAGAAACACTGAAATGAATGATCAGCGTGTTCAGCCTTTTATTATCAGCAGACAAAATCAGCAATGCTTGATTGCAGCTGAGTCCAGTAGCTCAAACCAAAACGGTGGCACTACCAACAGGGGCACTAAAACTGCAGGATCAATACCCTCCACTTAGAAAGTAAAGAGAGAGGAAATGGAGAAAACTCACTATTTCATGAAAATGAGAGATAAAGGTAGGGAAGCAGGTGTTAGACTATCCTGTGGAAGATGGCTTCCGCTGTGCTTCTTGAAAAGTGTCCAAGTTAATGGCCCTAAACTCAGAACAGAGTGTACTGGCTAAGACTAGGTCTGGAAACAGGTGTCCTCAGGTCAGCTGCAAGGGATGGCAGCGAGGCATTTAGATGTTTTGGGATCAATGGAGCAAAACATCAGTGAAACATGGCTCCTGGCTGATGACCCTGCAGCTACCACACTGGCACTGTTGGAGGTGCAACAGGCAGCAAGCTCACCCAGTAGTCACTCACATGCTTACATGTAAAACCGATTACTTTTTATAGGTGTTAAGAAATATTTACCACCATACCAAATAAACAGAAAGAACATCAAATATAAAAGCAGTAAATTGTAAAATATTTTAACTGAAAAAAAAAAATATTGCTAGTATAACATTTGATTTGAAATATGCCCCTAAACCCACTGTGCTTTCCTTCATTGAGACACTCCTGTCTCTTCGTGGGAGCATGCAAAACATAATTAAAGTAAAAATAAATCAATAAATATATAGTAAGTTTTCCATAAAAAAAGCTTATTTTAATAAGCAATTTGCCAGACTACTCATTATGCAATATTTAACATGTTCTGTTTAAAGCATGATATAATTTAAAGAAGGGATTTTTCCATTGAGGAAAGTTTACAAGAGGACTGCTCCACTGAGGATTTAGTCATTTAAACACGACTACTTCCAAAAAACCTATCCTCTCAAAGCACCAACTTTTATTAGCTTTTACATTTTTTGATGATCATTTTTCACCCGCTCCTAACATGGCTGCTCCACTGCACTGAAAATGAAAACATACAGAGGAGTACAGAGAGCCTGTCAGATTCTGTCAAACCAACTTGAATACCAGCTGTCATCTCTCCTCTTGTCTCACTGCCCCGGTCTCTTTAACGCTGTCCCCCACACCTTGTTGCTCTGTGATTGTTTTTATAGATCCTGACCCAGATTTCATGTATCTGCCAGTTTCTGTTATTCTGAGGGTAACATTAGAATATCTTATGTTGCGCTGTTTGACAATATAAACATGCTATTGGAGTAAACGCAGGCCCATTTATATGGTTTGATGTGCTGTGAACTAAATAAAAGCTCCTTCATGCTGATTCTCAGCTGCCAAAGCGCTCACTGAGAAGTCAGGAATGATAATTTGATTTTGAATTGATGATGTAACAGAGGGATTGTTCCTGACTGCTAAGCTGAACAAGAGAAAAAAAAATCTCTGTAGTGATAATGATACAAAAAGAGACCCAATGGGAGATATGATGCTGTCACAAAGTTCTCCACTGCAACCGAAACGTAGCCAGAATGGTGCCATACTCGCTGCTGTCTGATGTAAGAGCTCTGGTCTTACTGTGGTAATCCTTTTTAAATGTTATACCATCATTTATTTTCCACACTGTTGGTACTTCACAATATTTCATTAAGGATGACAATGAAATCTATGAGAATAATGAAATTGCAAATTAATTTAATAATTACTTATTAAAGTACTTCCTTATTTACTTATTAAGGTAATTCCTATTCATAAAAATGGGGAAAAATCTAACTTTACCAACTACAGACATATATCCCTGTTGCCTCAGTTCTCAAAGATTTTGGAAAATAAATTTGTAACCAGATTGGATCGATTCATTGACAAACAAAATATTTTGAGAAATAATCAATATGGCTTTAGAGCTAATACTTTCACATCAATGGCACTTATGGATCTGATAGAACAAATAATGACAGCTTTTGATCAAAAACAATTTTGTGTTAGGGTTTTTGTTGACTTAAAAAAGCATTTGACACCATTGATCACAGCATTCTTCTTGAGAAATTGTATAAATATGGCATGAGAGGTCCAGTTTTACAGTGGGTATCAAGGTATTTGACAAACAGGAAACAATTTATTCAAATAAATGATGTAAGATCTAAATTTGGTGATATCATATGTGGAGTTCCACAGGGTTCTGTGCTTGGACTAAAGTTGTTTCTTTTTTATGTAAATGATTTGGTAAATGTGTCGGGGTTGTCTAAATGTGTTTTGTTTGCAGATCATACCACATTTTTCTGTTTGGGTAAAAATTTAGAGCAAATGATGGAAATGGTGCAAACAGAATTTGTAAAAATACAAACTTGGTTTAAGCTTAATAAATTATCATTACATTTAGAGAAGACTAATTATATGATCTTCAGTAATAGAAAAAGAACGGTCAATATTTCAAGTGACCACTTGTGAAAAGCACCAGCTTCCTTGCTATCCTTGAAAGGAAACGTGATTTGAAAAATGATTTTGTGTGAAAACAGCAATTCATATAATATTACCAGTGCTGCCTAAATAACACTGCATATTGTCTAAGCATGAACACAGTATAAGTATCTAAGGATAAAGTTTTTGTTTTCTTTTATCAGCTCCACACAAAACACTTAAAATGCAAATGCTGCTGTCATCTTTTTGTAAACACTGAAACCCCAATAAGCTGTTACCTGAGTTATTAGCCTCCAAAGAGAGTCTTCAGCTTGCTGTCATATATATATATATATATATATATATATATATAGAGAGAGAGAGAGAGAGAGAGAGAGAGAGAGAGTTTTCCAGGAGTTTGTCAACAGTTTATTTTTTATTTTTTCTATATATATATATTGTTGGGGAAAACATACTGTTCCTGGGAGAATTAATTCAATCTTACCTAACTTAATTCAAAAACAAAACAAACATGTTGCTGTTTAACAAATACATCTCCCCTTCATTTTTCAGAAAACCCAGTGTCAGGGCAAATAGTCCCCATTTCATCTATACCATTCAGCTGCTTCAGTGCAGAAAAGCAATGAGCTGTGTGGGTTTATGTTGCCTCTTCACCTCAAGAGTTAGAACCATTGAACATCCTAATTAACTGGACCAGTAATGTCAATTTGTGGATTGTGCAAAAAAAAACAAAAAAACTTTTACATCTCAATATAAAAAGAGCTGGTTTTAAACAAATTGCAAGAGAACTTCCTGATTTTCTTTTTTATTCCAGATGTTTAACCACCAGACAAGATTTATCCAGGTTTAATCAAAATGCCAATTAGAATGATGCTGTTAATGTTGAATATGACATCAAACCTGCTTTTAAGCACTGAAACTCCTCATGATCTTCATTAACTTAAAAAAGAAAAAGATTAATAAAAAGTTATTCAGCTTCACCACTTGAAGAAAAATGCCCGTTTCATGTGACCCGTTGGTTTTTTTTTTCTTTTAAGTTTCTGTCTCTTGGTATAGATTTTATTTTTAAGTCTTTAATTGTTTGTTGTTATTTTGAAATGCACAGCCTGTTATTAGTATGTTTATCTCATTTGGCAAAGAAAAGTAAGCAAATTGCAGGACTTTGCACCTAATTAGGCTAAACTCGTAAAATTCTAAAAAGAGATAAAGTGACAGGGAATTAAAGGGGTCAAATGCATGTTCCCCACACTTTGTGAATTCATAATCTTTTTTTTCCAATTCAGTGTTTAATCACAAAGCATGGAGGCTTATAGTCACGCAGACAACCGTGAGCAACTTTATTAATGCTTTTTCCCCCTTTTTTTAGTGTCCTCACTATCGAGAATAATTATCCTATAAACTGCTGCCCACCAGAAAAAAAGCACTGCAGTACAGTATATGTGCACTGTGGCTTAAAGTTTGCTACTTTGTGTGCAGCATAATAGAAAACATTTAGCATATTTCTGAAAGTATATGCATTTGCATAAAAATCCCAGCTGTGATGGTCTTGCTGTTGTGGTACGATGGAGATTAGTTCTGTTCCTACGTTGTTATAGAAGCTGATATTATTGGTTAATTGCTGCAGCTGAACAGATCTGGAGCACCTGAAACACTTTCTTTACATAACTTGTGTATTTTGTGCATCAGTGTTTCTCTCTCCACAGATCGTGCTGGACTTTTTTTTGCTTTTAAAGGTTTGCATTTATCTTGCTTCATCATTAAAATATTTGCATTCACTTTACTTAATCCTCCATATTAGAATGATTCATTACCTGAGCAGACTCCCTACAGTGTTAACACAATATCACATGAACCAGTAAATGGAAACTTTTGGAGTCAACCCAATTAAAAATGGCTGCCACATCAAATTCACAATAGTAGGAAGAGGTTCTCTGCAGTCACTAGAAGTTTCTTACTTTGTGGGAGTAGTTGGCCCAATATGTGATTGGTCAGATTGATGGTGGGGTTTGAAGAAGCTGGAGAGCAACTTAGAGATTCATTTTAGTCATAAGTTGAAACAGGAAAGTACTAACTACACAAAATCCAAATGCTGTACATGTAGAGTGACGTGTAACAATTTGGTGTGGTCAAAACATCCCTAACCAGCCTGTAAAATCAATATGAAAATGTGTTAGAATATTATTAACTTGAGACAGAAAGTTGCTAGTTGCACAAAATTTGAAGTCAATAAAATATGTTTAAATGTTCATAATCATTTTTATTTTAATCACTTTCTGTTTAAAAAAGTACATAGTCAATAAATCAATAAAAATAAATAAATATTTTACTACTATCATTACTTCCTCTTTTAAGTTGCCCCACAAGACAAGTCAATCTGACCAATCAGAATTAGGGAAAACTCCGCCCACACAGAGACCTCCGCCCTCACGAGTAGGGCCAACTCCACCCACAGGACAACCTGTACTGCAGAGACCCATACTTGACAACAGTGGACACAAAGATGGGTAAAATGCAGTCAAATTTGCGTATACTGAGCTAAAATCTGTTGTGGAAGTATCTGAGAGTAACAGATCATTTTATGTTTTGGAATTAAAAATGACGGAGTTCCTGATCATAATTTAAAACTCTGAAACAAAAGTTGGCAGATGATATGGATTCCTTCATAAGATGCTAGACCTTAATTTAATCTTTACATTATTTAGAATCAGATTATTTCAACTTTTATTTACCTTTTGTAAATTGTCAATCAGTTCAGAACCCACAAGCCATGCTGTGACAAAGCCAGTTGTTTAGACAATGTTTTATTTTCTTTTTACTGTGTATGCTTTAAAGCCAATGCTGTACAGTTTTGTTTTTTTTTTCAAATTTACTTGACTTGCTGATGCACATATATATTTTATCATTTTCTACAGCACATCCCCAAACTCTTCCATACCCACACATGGTTTGTTCTTCATGAATTGTTGAGTTTAGTTACTTTTTTCGGTAACATGCTCGCATTTTGCCTAAAACTGATTCCTTTATTGATCATTCATTCCCTGCTCAGTATGTCAGTCAGTGATTCTGCCTCCAACTTACCTCCTCTTCAATCCTTATCTCACTCTCACAGTCACCATGTTGCTTTGCTTGTTTTTTATTTTTTTATTGCTGCTTGTGTTTTGCTTTCCCTCCCTCCGAGGAGTTCGATGAACACAGATGTGCAATCCCAAATTATTAAACAACTGCCTAAAAATCCCTGGGTTTATTCCATGGCTTGACAGACAAGCAGTGCCAACAATAATAATGTAACTGTGTGCTGATTAAATCCACAATGAGGGAGACAGTAAAGTTGGAGATCTACCTTGTGTAATTTTATGTTGCAGTTTACTAGATGTGCATATTGACGTATCGAGTGACAGCACATTAGTGAGAAGCTTTAAAAGTGAATTTTAAAGTTGGCTCAAACCTCCCAAGGCAATTAAATCTTGTGTTCATGCCAAAAAGTCCAAATAAAACAACACACACACACACACATCACCACAGCCCAGGTACATGTGTGTCTAAACACACACCAACGCCCTGAGGAGAACATGAGGGTGGCAAAACCTTTCATATCTCAGTGTGACTGTGTCTGTTTATGTATTGATAGACACACTAGGCCACACACACTCCATGGTGCTGAGCTCAAGGTGCAAACACACTAAAACCATGCTGTCACCAAAACTCTGGCTGTGGAAATAACTGCTGGAAATTCTAACTAATTGTCACAGACTCTTTAATATTTAAACTTTCTGTTTGAAACATGTTGTTAGCACTTTAAGTAAGGGCCACAAAAATGTGTTCAGTTTGGTGATGGTGACTAAACACCTTTACATTTTGGCTTATCAGTTTGCTAATGGTTACCTAATTATGATGACCCCCGCATATACAAACTTTATTTAAATTTAAAAAAATAAATTTTCTAATTTGAATGTGTTACCAAAATGTCTAAAGAGAACACATCTAATAAACAGTATGTAAAATTCAAATTTAGTCTAAAAATGTTTGGTGTCTCAAATTCAGTATATAAAAAGTTAAAAAGAAAAGTTAATTAAAAATGCTCAATGTGCATTTTACTGAAAAAAGAAACTTAATCACAAAGTCAAAATGTTATTACACAGCAAGGTGGAAACATGAAACATGTCAAACATGCTCAGTGCTCATTGGAACTGCAGCATCCGGAGCATCCATCCATCTATAATACCAAAATAACAGGTAACTGTGCTTTTCAGAAACTAAGAAGAGCAATTTCAGCACGCAGGCAAATTGATTTTTTTTTTTTTTGGTAAGTGTGAGCATTTATGTGCTTGAGAGCATATACGAGGGTAACGGAAGTAACTCAAGCTTGAAAACAACAAAGAAAGGCTGAATTTTACAGTTTTTTTTAACAATTACTTAGACACAGTTTTGAAAACAGAACTCTCTTTATTTCAAAACACCTCACACACTTAGCACAATCACGCATCCAATTAGCAGAACAGCCCAAATCAAAGGCAAAATTAAACACATTTGTAAAAATTATACACTCATAAATAAAAAGTCTATTTTGTCGCCATATCAAACACAGATTGTTTTAATGTTCTGATTCATATTTTCTATTTGTAACCATGTAGACTGATGAGCTAAGCACAAAACACTTTTAGAAATTAAGTCATAAAAAAGCCAAGACATTTCTTTGTCTTTACGGATCTGATCAACAATTTCATCAGCATCAAGAACTCCACCTCCAGATCTACAGCCTGTTTACCTGCCCTGTTAAGACAAGTTTACCAGGAAACTTCTGAGTGCATATCAAGTTTCCATCTCTGCTGAAACATTTGTCGCTGCAGACGAGGCAAGCGAGCGGGCGAGGCACTAAACGAGCCTGATTGAGAAAGTAAACAGGTAAATAAGTGAGCCAGTGAGCAGCTGACTAATCAAGTGAGCGAATGAGCAGGTAAGTGGCTGTGCAGCTGACTGATTAAGTCACCAAGCACTTAAGCCCACGAACCAGTCGAGGCATTTTATATGTTAATGTGTTAGAGAGGAAAGTGAGGGAGGAATGCGGTGTGAAGCAGAAATCAGAAGGCAAGCGGCGGTGAGGAAATGTGGAAACTTGGTGGAGAAGGTGGTGTGAGCATGGAGAAGCAGTGAGAGAAGGGAGAAGCACTGGAGTGTGTAGGAGGTATAGGGAGAAGGAGTGACGGTGGCTGTGGAAGGTGGTGGTAATCAGAGGGCAGCGATGGGTGGTCAAGCTGTGTGTGGGTGTGTGTGTATGTGTGTGTGTGCGGATTTGAACCCTGCTGCGGCCAACGCGCCGTGACAGACCGACACCACGTTGCTGTGCCCTCAGAGTGTGTCGGTCTGCGCACAGCTGTGTGTGTAAGCTGTTTTTTAAGGTGGCTGAATGGATTTTCAGAAGCTTTTTCATCTTTTCTACCTATTTGCTGGCAGCCTCAGTGGACAAAGTTCCTGTACCTACCTGCGAGCATTGAAGTTTTGCATCGAGCCTGACCACAATTTTTTAATAGAATATCTTACTTTTGCAAATAACAACTACCAGTAAGCTCCCCAAAAAGTCAGACAGCCTTCCCCTTACTAGTTTAAAATCAATAGCGGAATTGATAATATACAATTACAACTCAGTGGAGTAACGAGTCAGCTTTCAGCTCCGCTCATCAGATTTTTCAGTCTGCCACCCGCTTTCTTTTCATCGTTTGTCCTGCCAGCTGCCAGTTAACATTTTACACTTTGATTAAAGCACAATCACCAACAGAGTTCAAGTGACATGTAGTTCAAGGTAATCTTAAAGGCCTAGAATTCCTTGAAGGAATGCATAACTTCTCTTGTCCGAGTTTTAGAATAAGACCATTTTACTGTCTGCTGGAAGAGGATATCATGATCATTTTGGTCAAACCTAAATACTGCATAGCGTTAGCATATATGACCCCTGCACATACACAAAGCACCAATGCACCAGAACTCAGAACTCACCAGAACAGATGGGGGTTGCCCATTGGTGGGCCTGATAAATGGATCTTCATCAGAGCTAATCAAAAAATAAAATAAAATGAAATAAATAAAAAAAAAAATCTGAAGTTCCTATCTATGTTGAATAGTTTTTGAATTAAAAGCATTTTTGTACGTCCAGACACCCCCTTCTTAGATGGGGTGGGGGTCTGGATGGATGGGGGGGGGGGATCATTAGTGAGCCAGATTGACAGCCGTTCATCAGAGCTAAAAAGAGAAATACCCTAAAGCTCCTATGTTGAATAGTTTTTGAGTTATAAGCATTATTGTATGTACAGACAACCCCTTTTTAGATGAAGCCCCCTCCTCAAATATGGGGTCTATCTTAAAACTGTTAGTTGGCGCAGTGTAGGTCAGACATCTACATTCCTACCAAATTTCACTTTGATCTGTGCAGTCGATTTCCATGCTACAGATGACTAAAAATCACTGGGAAAAAAAAAGAAAACAATATGACCCCCCACTTCATCTGCAGAGGTCTTAATAATAACAATAATAATATAAAATAACATCACATAACATAACACCTGCAAACTCATGAAATATTATATTATCTTGCTCAATCTGTTAGCATTTGGGGTATATTTGGAGATGACTGTCAGCTACTACCACACCAGCTTTTAGCCCAATAGCTGTAAAATTCACTGACACACAACCATTGCTGTGTATGCTAAGGTTAATTAGCTGTGATGGCCACCTTGAATTGGATTAACTCCAAAAGTTTATCAGCTGTAAATGTGCAGCAAATAATTACTTCCTGAGGGTTTCATCACAATCCACACAGTGGTTTATGAGATATTTTGCAAACAGAGTTTACTCCAACAGTGAATAAAACACCTTCACCTTTAATTTCATCCTAATTACAATATTCAGCAGCTGCAGTGTGAAATAATGTGACTTCTAAACACATCAAAAAGCTCTGCATATAAGACGCTCTAAAAGCAACCAGGTATATGTGACACAATCTAATTCTTTAACAAAGACTAACGAACTGATGACAGATGGACAAAGTGTGAGAACATTTCATCCACATGCATGGAGCGTAAAACCTGTGAAACTGAGGCGGAGTTTATGAACTGAAACAATCTACACAAGCCCTGTTTCTTCTGCAGCTTCTGAGGTGGGCTCAGCAGCGAGGCAAAATAAATATAAGTTCAAATGATATTATAGGTGCAGTCCCTCGGGTTTTCTGCTATGCATAGTTGTCTATTCAAATCCTCCAACTGGACTGGCAAGCCCTCCTCGCTTTGCCTTCTGCTTTTGTTTTCCTCCATCTCCTTTCAGAAATCCGCTCTTGTTTAAATGAAGCATTGCTTGTCAAATTCTGTCTTGATCTTGAAAGGAACATGTCCAATCTGCTCTGTAAAAAGGATTCTGCATGATTTTATGCCTGTCTGTAAAATGCTCATCATTATT
>JARVGW010000221.1:1537849-1561102 GCA_031762495.1 Anablepsoides rubrolineatus
TATGGGTTAAGTGTCTTGCCCAAGGACACAACAACTGAGACAGCTGGACGGGGGATCGAACCGGCGACCTTCCGGTTGCAAGACGACTCCCCTAACCACTCCACCACAGCCGCCCATATAATGCAAACGTAAGGAACAGGAAATGCTAAAAAGACATGTGACACTGTAAAACAGGATACTGTGGAGTTCTGATGCTCATAAATTAAGGTTCCAGCTATGTAAACTTATCCAGGTTCATCATTAGTCTGATTAAAACGCCAGCCCCTCTTTAATTAGAAAGTTGTGACTGTCTCTCTAATCTGTCTCTTCTTTGATCTGTTTATTATTTCCACTGAGGTTGCATCGAGTGTGTATGCACCTGTGTGCATCAGTGTATGCATGAAATGTTGAGAAATGTGCACAGATTACATTATCTCTGCCTCAAGCTTTCTGCAAAGTAGTGAATGTAAACAAACTGGTGATAAGCCATTAAAATATTTTTTTTCTATGACCGTTTTTTCGTTGGGGTGGCACAGTTGGTACGGGGTGTGCGTGGATTTTGTCTCCATCTTCCTCCCACAGACGAAAAACATACAACTCTAAATTATCCTGAGGTGTAACTGAGAGTGTGAATGGTTATTTGTCTCTTTTTGTCTCTACATGGCCATGTGATGGATGGGCAATGACTATAACTTGATTTAAAAACATTTAAACATCAGAAAATATCTATATTTTTAAATGCAACGCCTGTACCCAGGAACTAATTTAAAAACAGTTCATTAAAATGTGCTGTTTTTGGCAACAGTCCTCCAGGTTAAAATTCAACAACACAAGCTTTGATTTACGTATGCTTTTTTTGTAGTTGGGGGGGGAAGAAAAGAAAAGATAGTTAGTTGTGGTATTTAAAAGTAATTTAATAAAAAGAATTGTGATAGGGAAATAAGTTGAGATAAAGCCAATAAGTAGAGGTAAAAAAGGCAAGATGCAGCCAGCTGTAAAAGTACTGACAGGTAGTTGAAAGAATGAGGCAGAGAATAATGAGAAGGTGCGAGCAGAAAGGAAAAAGCACAGTGGTATAGCGTAAAGGTGTTTTGGTTATTTCTGTCTCACCCCGTAATAGGATTTTTCAGCTGAACCACTGAGACCAGGCCAGATGAGCACCCATTTCACATGATGGGATTTCACATGGATGCATTCCCCATTGGAACAGATTCTTCCTACAGTCGTTTGATTTTGGCTTTGATAGAAAAAAAAGGTGAATTTTTCCCCTCAGTGGGGGAGTTAAATGGATTATTAGAGTAGTCCTGTGGAGAATAGGGAAACAGGAAGGTACTGAGACACATATGCCAAGGTAATATAGGACTTTATCTGATGATTCATTCATCAGCGCCACATGGTGCTACAATGCATACTGTTGTGTTCTAAAAAGTGTTTAGGAAATAGACGGGAGCAGTTAAATAGAGCACAGAAAAAAGAGTGCGTGTGTCAGTGCAGCTCAGGATGTGAATGCATGAAACTGAATGTCAAGAGAGCACATTTCCATGCAAACTGATTTCTCAATCTAAGCATCAAAATAGAAAGTGACTTTGAGAGTGCCTGACACAGGTTACAAAAACATATTTCCGAAACAAATTTAATATTGCTGTTCTATCTTCAATGCTAACAGATCGCACCGTGTCTCCTCATCTTTGGTACCAACAAAACACCTACACATCAGACTTTAAGTCACTCTCTTTCAGTAATAACCCCCCCCCCCCCCCCCCCTATCTGAACCTGCAATAAAAATCACCTCATGTTTTCTAAGTGCCCCAGCCAGCCATTAAAAAAAACATATAGGTTGTTATTTTCTAAAATTATATATTTTATGTTTGCTTAAAGTGCTTTGGAAACTGCTGTGGATCTGGTACCTTCGCACAAAGTAAATTATACTTTACTGCCCTTTTTTAAGCAAGTCGTGCAGATTATATGTGTTAAACAGGGACAATATAGAGATATGTCTGTTTAATACAAAGGGCTGTAATCAAAACATGTTATAATCTTATTTCTTCTGTATTTCAGTTTTTAGTCACTTACAGGAATATTTCAGACTGGTTTGTGACAGAAATATTTAAACAAATAAAGTAGAAAAAAATCTTTTTTTTTTTTAATGTAGCAATTCTTGATACAGTAGATTAGATTGAATTTTGCCTGCCACTTTGGAATAACAATTTGTTTTAGAAAATATATTGTGTACTTTTTTATAACTCAAAATATGTTAATTCACTAAAATACTAAACATTGCTAAACAAAAATGATGAGGCAAAACAAATAGAAATTATAGCTGAAATGATTACTTTGAATGACCAGCACACCACTGTGACCGAGTATTCTCTATTATTCTCTCAAGTTTTAAGAATCAAGATAAGCTCTATATTCCAGTCATATCTGCACTTTAAAATTAATTTTAAATTAAATTTAAAGTGTGCTGCCAGTTAGTTCTGTAAATTTTATATGGTTGAATGTGTTCGACCATATCAAACAGGTTGAACAAATGAGGAGAAATATCCTATTACTACAAGGGGTATTTAAAAATCTATATGCTTTGGGTTCCAAGCATGAAGAAACACACTTTTAGTGGATTCTCTAGGTTTGCCTAACTACCTTTCAGGGTGGCTGCACAGTAGCATTAATTTTCATAAAAAAACATTTTCTTAAAGATATACTGTAGTTTGAAACTGATCCTAAACAACACTTTCCAAGACCGTTTAAATAGTGAGTTAATGTTCATTCTTAAATGCCTAAGGTTTGTATTTAACACCAGCTGACTCCTTGTGTTTTAAGTTTTCCTCAAAACAAAAGTAATCAAGCATTTGAATTAGCTCATAATGTTTCACATTATGAAAATATGTTTTGTTAATGCAGTAAAAAGTGGAGCCTAAGGATGTTTTTGAGAGTGAAAGTCTTTAGAAAATTGTGGCTCGTTCATGTGAGGTGATGCTTGACTTCAGAGTGGAAGCCAGTACTGTAGATTTCATATCTCCCCACCTCATCTGAAAAGGATACCAACTTACACACACCACTGGGGGATCAATTAAACCTCTTTTCTCTCCTCCTTACACCTCCTCAAATCAGGAGGGGAGGATTTCAAACGACGGGCTGTTACCTCGCAGACTACCACAACCACCCCCAACCCCACCCAATTAAGCCTGTCTTCAAACGAATGAGTTAACACCTGTGGGGGTGAAAGATGTAGCTTTTTTCTGTACTCCTGTGCGGTCCTTCCTGCTGCCTAATCTTGCCACTAGAGGGATGGTCATGCTACGCTGCACAGTTGAGTGTATGGACAAGTCCTTTGTAAAATTGTAAAAAAAAAAATATTAAGAATCTTGTCAAAGCAAATAATCTTTCTCCTTTTATTTCTCCCAAACAAGATAGCCGTTTGTTTATTTAGCTATCTTTACAATAATTCAAGGCCTGATATGTTGCTTTTTATCAGAAAGGAAGAGAGTTATGACCATTTTAGTCAAACCCTGAAAATGAGGTTATGTGTTATGCCATGTAATATTGTGAGGTTTTACAAATAAGACTGGTTAGTGCTCTAAGTGTTTACCAAGACCAATTAGCTGTGGTGACCACATTGAACTGAATTACCTTGAAATGTTAGATGTACACCCAGATGTCCCTTTTTGAAAGTTTCAATAAAGTTTGCATTGACATCGTTGTGTCTCATCAATGCAAAGAGTCAATGCCAATGCTTTAGGTAAATTTATTAGGCATTGTGTTTTGCTTATGTATTGGAGAAGATGCACAGCTACTATCACACTCGTTTATACATCAGTATCTGTACTGAGATTTCTGTCTCCTAAAGTAAATTAGAACTTGATTGACTCTTAAAGCCATTAAGTTTTAAATGCTGTTTGAATAATTAGAATTTTATTAAAATCTTTTCAGTTGTCCATAGGTTACCTTGCTGACAGACAGTCGACTCTAATAGTTATTGCAAATTTTTCAAAATGAATGACTCACAATCAATTAGTGCTTAGTGCTGTGACTCTACTACCTCACCATAATCACAGCCATTTTTGTGTTTGTGAACATTGCTTAGTTTTGCTAGTGGTCCTTTCAAATAGTTTTGACTCAACAAGTTAATAAGTTGTAAATGTACCTCCTTTATTAACTTTTTGTAAGGGGTTCTTGAAAAGCTGTCAAGTGTATTATATCATGGACAAAAACATGATCACCTTTTTGTTTTTGGTCATGGGCAATAACTATTAATTTCAGCAGGGTGACTGTAAGGTTTGGTATAATTACTGTGAAAAGTGGTAGTTTTTGAGTTGAATAATGCACTTTAAGTCTGTTAAGTACCAATTGTCTGCATAGTCTGTTTTACAATGCTCACATTAAATGTTTCTAACACCCAAGAGGTTTTACAAGATTCCTTTGTGTAACAACATGTTTGTGTGATTCAGGATGAGAGGCAATAAAAAAATAAATTACCATAATTACAACTTGAAGTTCTTCAAGCCAATGACCACTTCACAATAAAGACAGGATACATACAGTACTTACAATAATAGTTATTTTGCAGCTCGAGTTGTTTATAAAAATGTTTGTTTATTTATTTCATTAATAATAATAATATTCATTTTTTTATATGTGTTGTTCAGTTTTTTTATTGCCCTGCTTGAATTAATTTGATGTAACTTTTGTGTCATATATTTGATTCAGCTTTAATGGCTTGTTCAGGATTGTGGGGAGATATGTGTCTCTCATTGGGTGAAAGGCAGGAAACAACCAAGACAGGTCACCACAGGTCCATCACAGAATTGTTAAGGGAAGGTTCCTGAATGAAATAAAAGATCTGGCATTTTTTGATTATTTGCATAAAGCTTTACTTTATAACAGTCCTGGTAACATTTTTAATGTGAGGGTTGAAAGACACAACCCAGTCAAGACACACCATGTTTTTTTATACTAGTGCTGGAGGCCAGGTTGGACATTGGGAGCAATTGTCTAATAAATAAGCAACAGAATCTGAATGTTATGATGAAGGATCAGGTCAAGGCTTTTATTTAGAGATTAATAGATTATTTTATTGTGTTTTCGGTTTTTTTTTTTTTTTTTTTTTTTTGTTGTTGTTTCCAGTTTAACTTCTCTTTTAACCCTTTATTTTATTTAATTTTTTTCTGGTGAGGTCTGGGGTAACTGAGCTCATAAATGCGTTTTGAACTTTATTTTTATTTGATTTAGTTGAAGAAAAAAACAAGCACAAATTTCCATTAAAGACAAGCCGTATTGTTTAGCTTTAGTTTTTATGAGCTGCATTAAACACCTTTTTCACAAGTAATTCAACAACAGTGGTGCACTGATTTGAAGTGAACTCTACCCTTTATCTCGGCTCTCTCCAACCATTACCTTTGTGAGTGTTGAAGAAAACTCTCAAGCAAATTCTCAAAGGGCCATGTAAATTACTTGCGCGGTCGATGTGTGCAATGGGCCATTCACATACAAGATTTATACCTTTGGTAGTCTTAATTATGTCTGCATTTTATTTGCTCTGTAAAGCAAGAAGCACAGAAGCCTGTAACAAGCCTGCCTTTCCTGTAATAAATCTACAGGATAGGACTGGTAGGCTTAGACCTCGTTGCCAATAGCATCATCCATCCTTTGCCTTTTCACACTTTTGGCTCCTTTCATATTCTGTTTGGAGCTTTGTTTGTTTACATGATTTTAATAAATTATCATTATTACACTAGTTAAGAAATAAGGAGCATCTTTCACACTGCATTTCTTGTGGCTCTTTGAATTTACACTTGCACCTCAGTGCAAGACTCTCCATTGATTAAATAATAAAAGACGTTTCTTTGGAAATATGTAAGTCTCATGGTTGTATTTCATTGATGCTAACAGGCCTGGTTTGATTCAATTAACTCCTGCTGGAAGTGGTTTTGAACTTGGGTGAATGATGAGAACATAACCTTTAACAAACTCTCTTCTATTTATCCATTGAATAGTTGTGACATCATTAACTTGGGGTGGCAATATAACAGCTTGCTAATTAATTGCTTTTTTGTAACAACAAATAGGCCAGGTCTGCTTTTGAGCCATCACTTAACATATTGTACTGTCATGTAAAAAATATATAATAAATAAATATAGCAATTTTAACATTTTTAAAGCCTACTCCTATAGACAAGGTCAAGTTAACCTATTACTTTTAATTATATATATAAGTTACAACATGTACATGTTTAAAGGGAATTTCTAGTAAGTTTGGAATGTTTTATTATTATGTAAGAAAGCCATTTTTGTCATTTTTTTACTTTTACTGCTTTCATTTTAAACATTCTGTGCTGAGTCAAATAATCTATTAAATTATTTTTGCAGCCTCTCCTTTTATATTTTGATTAGCCATTGGCTGTAAATGTAATTGATCAAGGTAACAGAATGTCTTGGTGACATTCAGTTTCAATTATTAGTTGTTAGTTTCAATATGTCACATTTACTTTAGATTTGCTCTTCCTCATGTAAATATACCATCACTCTATCCACAGAGCCAGGAGCAGGTAGCCAAGTTGTCAGACTGACATATAGATCAAGTTCTAAATGCCAATGCGGATGTGTCAAAAGCTGAATAACATTTTCTGTCGAAAACATGAAACTGCTACAAACACATTTGTGTTTACTAGAAGCAGGGGCATTGTCAAGATTTAATGTCAAAAATGTAAAAATAAGCCAGTGTAAATCAAATCTTGAAAAGTACCCTCTGATTGCCCTGACAACAACAGAGCAACGTTGCTTGCATTGACTTGCCTGTCAGTCAATGCCACATGAACACACAAAACCACTGATTCAGGAAAGATGCACAGAAATTAAATAATGTGTTTAACCAATAAAAAAAAAACTATGCCAGCTGACATATTATTCATGATGTCTAGATTTTATTTGTTTTGTGTGTTTTGTTAAGTGGACATAAATATTTCTACATCATTCTGTTTGTCTTTGAGATATAATTATGGTTAAACATTCATTGAAGTCCATGTATAGCCAGTCTTTGCTGTGGAGTAATAATAACCTGTTGGTTGAAACAGGTTTGACCAAAACAGCAATAAATTAAATGATTTTAGTTGTTTTTAAAGTGATCTAAAATAAGCTTCTTCCATGCCATATTTATAAATTAAATGAAAACTTTTGACTTACATTATGATAATCCACAGTATTGTGTAGCTGCTATTAATGCCAACAGTTATTAGCTTTTATAAAATATTTTTAAACGTTCAATATGTGCTGTACATTTATTATATATGTTGTTTTTATCTTATCTGAAATAAAAAAAAATGTAAAGAAAAGTAAGGTAGATCTACATACACTCATTTTTCAGACTGACTTGTTTCTTACTACAGCGCACCATTTGAGAGTTGCCTGATTGATATTATCAGTGCCCAGAATGAAATGAACAACTTCAAATATGTGGTTAATTAAATTGTTGTAAAGACAATGGATGATCATGGCTGACTAACCAAATTAAAACAACGGCTTTCCATTCCTCTTGACTGCAAACTATCTTGTGTTTGATGTGGACAACAACACAAATGACTCACTTTAATAGTCTCTTTAGTTTGTATTGTGCACTTCAAATAGGAGTGGGAGAACAATGTAAAACACATGAAATAGAACAGATGGCTGTTTGCTTTTAATTCTCTTTGCCTTCTTTTGTTTCTGTTTGATATTTAAACAGATTCATTTCCAATTGATACGTCCAGCCCTTACACTGTCATTTGTTCAAACAAAACTGTGATGTCCAAATCAAACCTTCATAAAGCAACAATAGATAAGCTTTTTACCTCTCAGAATACATTTTAAATTTTAAATACATCTTATTTTTTAAAATCCTATTTTCAACAATGCATGCCTCTGTAAATGCCCATGCATGAATGATGAATTAACACCTTGCCACAACCACAAAAGTTCCTTTGAAGCCCAAACGGGTGCTAATAGTGTAAACTCAGTAGTAATGTGGAAATATGCCACAAAGCAATATTGTCCCTCTATGCAAAATGGCTATATGCATCCACTGCCTCTTCTGCTAAAGATCCACCTTTTTTTTCACCTGGAAAAGAGGCTCATTACCTCTTTGAATTGTTGCAACAAAAATGTTGTCATCTGTGTTTGCCTGAGTAATTACCAAAGCACAAAAGCTGCTATTTCTACAAAATGGATTCAGAGAGCTCTCCACATGAATGAGCACATGAATAAATATGAAGTTGTCTTCATGAGTGACCTCTGCCAAAAGAGAAAGGGAGGATGAAGAAGGTAGTGGTTGGGCTCCAGGGGTGGTAGTGGCGAGAGGGCGGGGGTGGGAAATAGAGAAATGAGCAGAATGGAATAAAAGCTAAGACTTTAACATGGTTCATAGAGGGTCAGGACATAATTACTTACAGAAATGCCTGCTCAACGGGTGGGCACAGAAATGCATTTAGCGGTGCTTAAAATTTTAATTTAGCTATGAAAGGACACTTTTATTTTTTTCACTTCACGTCCATCTCTCTCTTTTTCCTCAATTGTTATTGCTACACATTAACAACCTTCAGTTTGATCAAAATACAAAAGCCCTGAAATTCCCATTAGGCCTTTTGAAGAAAAAAAAAAGTTTTTCTTCCTGTTTCCTGCAAAAAGAAAAGCACATGAAACAAGAAAGCTTGGGGTTTTATCTTTATGTTAATCAAATTGGTGTGCCACATATTTTATTCACAGGTTTTTCTTTGATTGAACATTGTCCCCCGTCACACTGACAAAGCTGTTTACAACAGCTGTGATTTCTCCTCTTTAACAACTCAAATCAAAAGAAGTGACACATTTTAACGGCTGCACTTGAGTTAAACATGTGGAATGACTGTAAAACATCCGAGGTACGGAAAATAAAACTATTTAAGAAAGAGTAAGAGAGAGTCACTGATCTTGAAAGATGGAACAAAAATAGCTAATTAATTAGTTTGTGTGTGTTGAAGTAGGTAGAGAAGAAGATGGTTGGGGCACAGTTCAGTGGACTAGGCCAAATGAAAACAGATGGCTGCTTTCTAGTTCTCTGTGCACATTAGTAAATTATCACAAAACAATAAACACTATTGTGCAACTAATTAGATAAATCAAAAATATAAAACATGTTCCATTAAAGCTTAACTTATTAAATCAAAATTATATTATAAACAATATTTTGGAATGACTTTTAACAAATCACTAATGAAAAATGCAGCAAAATGGAAAGAATGGAACAATCAACAGGCAGTTGAGTGAAACAGATGAATCTTCTTTAAACCAGTGAATCTTTTTTAAGCCTAAACTCTGGCTCATAATCTTTCTCACACATATTAAAGCTACTAAACACATGGGAACGTCAGTCTGTATAAAGACGTTTCACCCACTTTTCTGTGGTTTTCTGTATCCTCCATCATGTTCACATGATAGCCTCACTTCTGACCTAAACTATGATCAAATTGATTTTTTAATGTCTTGTTCTACTTGTATTTACTTTTTTGTATCCAGTGTGCAAGCTTTATGTGTTTGCTCTACTTTTTATTTAGCATATTTTATGTATTTGGTCACAACAGCTGTCCTCTGTGATTTTGTGTGACATATTTATATTATAATTATATGATACTTTAGAAAGATACACTATATTCTTACCCAACCCCTCATTCTCTGAGGGCTGAGTGGCTCTTCATTTCAAGCTTGGGTTCTCTACCTGAGAACGTGAGGGTTCTTCACAATATCTTAGCTGTTCCTAGGACTGTAGGACTTTTTTTAACTTAGATGTCAGATGTTTCTCCAGGTGTCTGTTGGAGCTGTATACTCCAGGGTGGGGGTCCCTGCCACAAGTGTTTTAATGACCACAGGGACTACCTTCATCACACACACACACACACACACACATATACATACGTATATATACATATATATCGTTTTTTTTTTTCACACAAGACAACAACTGTTTCTTTTTAATCTTCCTTTGTGCTCCTAAAAAGCTGACAAGAAGTAACTAAACAGGTACAAGCCAGGACAGCATCATATCTGCAACTTGATGTCTTCATGCTAAACTACAAACAAATACAGTACAACACAAACCACAGACCACAGAAAATCTCTGTTACAATCCACATAACTTTCTGGTGAATCAGGGGAAAATACACACACACACAAAAAAAAGAACAAAAATGTTTTACTAGCTAACATGTGCATATATTAGTTACCAAAGTGTAGTTTATACATGAGTTTACTGAAGTAGAACTGCTGCCCCAAACATTTTCAGGTTCAATCAAAACCACAATGAATAAAAAAAACAAGCTCCAGTTTATGCTTTAAAAATAATAAATGTTACAATATTTATGCTTTAATATAACAGGTCTTTATTATTTTTTTAGTTTTAAGGACATTAAATTAACTGAAATGACTTTATAAAACTTTTGTTATTGCAACAATATTTAGGAAATAAAAATAGCTATAGCCATCTTTTGTGTGACACTTTTGTGTGACACAAATCACATTGATTTGTTTTATCCTACAAAGTGTCCACATTTCTTTAACTCTGTAAAATTAAATTGATTCAGCTCATAAAGATCTTTTGGAAATCAACAGGTTAACAGTTCATTGCATATGCATTCTTATAATTTACTTTTTTTACTCATGTGGATTTAACCACATAGCATAAGTACAACAATTGCCTGAGAAAAAAAAATCAACATCCAGAGTTTTATCAAAGCAAAGGCTAAGAATAAGTTGGCATAATATTAGTAAGAATTATAAAATGTTTCTATGCTGTTGCTATGGAAGTCGGATTTAATGAGGCAACATTTTGTGTGGGGGGGGAGGAGGAAAGTTTTATGATGTAACACTGACATTCAGAAATGCCTGTTATTTTTTAGTCATTATGTCAAATTTAGGAGTTCACATGATACATTGTCTTGTTTGTTGAATGTTGAGCAGAGACGTGCGCTCCTGCTTGTAGACGCCTGCAGAGAACTCATCAGTTGCAGCAGGCTGTACGCGGTGTCAGCGACGCCTGTGAGTGACAGTGAAGTCAGTTGGATGTCTTGTTTGAACAATGCTGGAGATCGAGGAAATGAGATTAAGTTTTATGGGTTTTTTTATGGTGCCAACACAGGAGCTCAGTCTTTATGCAAACATTAAACACAGCTTTATTACTGGATGATGCAGTAGTCCTCCAGACTGAGAAAACTAGTTCTTTTACCAAGTTGTGTGAAACAACAGTGCACAATAACTAATACAAATAGTTTATTGTTTGGAAAACCAAGAACTGGAGGCCACACAGTTTAATTTAGGCAGTGATTCCCTATGGGACTCTGCAGGATGTCAAAGTTGACAGAAGAAAATACACAAGTGTGTCAGCTCTCAAAAGATAGGCTTGATGTCACATCCAGGTGGTGTAAGAGGAGAATGAGGATGAGGAGAAACTCAAACTGCACCACAATTTGTGAATTCAGAAAGGCAGAGTTCCCCAGTCTTATGTTTTTGGCATGAGTTACCAGCTGTCAGGTCCTTTTTCTTTTTCATTTTTGCATTTCTGTGCTGCCCAAACACACTCATGCTAAATAAGAGGAAGCCTCAAAGCTTTTTTTTCTTTTTGAAGAAAAAAAAAAAAAGAATTAAGCTAAAAAAGGAGCATATAAAATAACTTGAAATATGAGGATTTTTCCACAAATCAGCACTAACATATAGTCCAAACACATCAAAGTCAGAACAAAGACACAGTTGTATTTAAAGTGCCGGAGGCCCACATGTGAAGCTTACAGAAATCACAACATGCTTTAATGTGTTCAGAGTTTTACCTCTAAAGCATTACTTTTTAACTCATGTTACAAGTAAAAAATAAAAAGAAAAAAGAAAGATGAATTATTTACATACAATACACATGTATGTTGTGAACCGCTACTTTCCTTTGACAAAACATTAATAAACAGCCTCTTCTTATGGACAGGTCAAACAAAACATCTAAAACTTTCTTCAGAGTGTATCCTGAATGCTGTAGTTAGCTTGGTTTGTGTATTTTTTACTTTTTTTTAGTTATAGGGCAGTTATAGTTCTCAGGTGTTATTGAGACACAAGAAAGTACTAATTAAAATATTTGAAGACAAGCATCTGCTGGTTATATATTTTTTTTATTATATGGATTATCTCTTTGTGCACACCTGAAGGGCATCAAATTGTTGCCCTTCTTTGTTCCTAGAGTTATCACAGTGAGTGCATGTAAAATGTAACAGAGTACATGTGCATTGGCCCAAATGCTTACACACAAAACACACACAGTTGTTAAGAATACACAGCTGTAGAACTGCACACACACACACACACCCCTGAACGAACACGTGCAGAGGGTTCTCCTGGGCTGCAGTGTCTGGCGGGTGTCCAGTGCTGAAGTGGTTCTGCTCTAGAGAACGACAGGCCCTGTCTACAGCCCATCAATCAAAGCCTCCCGGCTGCCCCTCCCCTTCGTTTTTCTCCTCCATCTCTCTCTATTCTAATGCTCTGCTTCACTCTCTTCCTGCTTTCATCCCTCTCCGTTTCTCCAATAAATCCCCAACTCTGTACAGCATTTTGGATGCACCACCTCACCTTTGTTAATCTCTCTCTTCGTTTCTCTTCACTCTTTCTTTTAATCTCAACTCCCATATTGATGATCTATATCTCACTTCTACATATTTAAATGCACCTACTTCAGCCAGCTTTTACCCCAGCACCTTTAGCTCCTTTCCCTGTCTCGACCCACTACCTCAAACATCCCATTACTTGTTCTTTTTCTCTCTCCAACACTGTTTCTGCATCCCTCCATTGCTTGCTCTTGCTCTCCTGATTGATGTGAGCAGACGGCCTCTATCAGTGTTTTATACATAATCCAAATAAGATATGCTTGTGCCTGCATTTCTGAAAGTCCTCGCCAGTCCCTGACACGATGTGCTGACAGAGGATATGCGAAGACACACACACGCATTTTTTTTTTGTATATCTATATGCACAAACGCTACCATTCAGATACCCCTCCCTCCCCCCACCACCACCACACACAAACACACGCTAGACAATTGTCAAAGGATTATTTCTCAAAGTTATGGCAGACAAGACAAAACACTGTATGTGGTTATGTGAGGAAAAATGTGAACGTGTGCATGTGGCAGCGTGTGCATTTATTAGAGACTGAGACAGAATGTGCATTTAAATGGCTGTGTTAAGTATTGCTGACCCAACTCTTTCTTTCTGTCATGTCCCATACATACCAATGCAGCAAAGCAGGAACCAGGATTCTTGAAAAAAAGTCATATTTCAGTAATACCTTCATAAAAAGACAAAACAAAACAAAAAAAAAACAATTATAATGAAATCTGGATGGAATGGCATAATGAATGGAATCATCCCGTTTGTTTGTATTCAGCAAATCCATCTGTAAAGTATAGCAGGGGTCAAAATCCAGCTCTCACACTTTTGAGATGAATTAAAGACGCCTGCAGGAACACGTAGATGGGCTGGAGAGGCCTGCAATGACTTTACAACAAGTTTGAGAGGAAAAGTTGTGGCCCGTGTTTAAAGCTGAAGTAATAAGGATTTGCACCTTTGAGACTAAGATGATGAAGTCGAGAACCTTGAGAAAGTCACGGGACGTTCTGAAGATATGTGGGAGACTTCTTCATGATTGCTATCTACTGCTCCATCCTCCATACTACTATCCAACCCCTCGCAGACAAGTGAGATACCGCTTTCAGATGTCAGCTGGAAAGGTTTCTGAACAGTCTTTGGACTTTCCAGCAGGGATTTGGTCACTTACTTGTAATAGAGAAGCTGAGCTGAATCAAAATGAATGTTATTGCAAAAGACTCTTCTGTCTCAGTGACAAACGAATCAAGACATTTAACAGATGGCTGAAACCAGCAAAGATCTATCTCACTAATTTGCAATGAGACTAATATTTATTGAAAGTTATAAATGTGTGTTCTATGTTAAAATTTGAGATTTTATATCTGTGTTTCAGTTCAGTTATCCCATTTCTATGAAAATATTTAGAACGTTGATTTTTTTTTTTTTTCTGGCATTGGTCTTCAAAAACCATATTTTCTGTTTTGTTACTGGCGAGTTCATTCCTTTTGTCCGTTTTTATTTCAAATAAATAATTATGGCTTGATAGCACAATTTCAAGAGCAATTTTAATTAATGTTCTAAGGTTTTAGTTTTATTGATTGTTATTGTCAGCAGTATGATTGCAGCAGTAGTTACCAGGAATTGAAACACAAAAGGGTTCATGTTTAAATTAATTATCTTGAAATCCTTTTCCCGGATAATCCTTAGACAAATAGAAGGTGCAGTGTGTGGCCATGGTTTGGAATGGGTTTCTAGGCAGCAGCGGTAAACTCCAACCAGTGCTGATGTGAGAACAAATGACACACAAGAGAAAATAATAAATCATCTTTCAGTGATGAAAGACATTCCATTTGCTAATACTTATTACCTGAACATTAGTGTCAGGGAAAGTGATGGGGAGCGAGAGAGAGAGAGAGAAAGAGAGAGAGAGAGTCTAGATAGAGTGGATTATATTGAGACATGCAGCTTATACTAATGAATGACTGAGCATTAATGTATAAACTCAGTCCAAAGGGATTCACGCTGAGTAAATGAGCTGTGTGGTGTGCTTGCTATCCAAGAACTGTCAGTATGGCATCATGCACACACGGTCCTGAATGTGCATGTATAAAAAAAAGTCCACTTCTGTGCATGGGTTGCCTTACTCAACCCTTTATTCAAACTGTCCAACCACAATTTTCCCCTCGAGTATGGAGTTTTCAGACGTCAAATCTATTTTTCATTATTGTATGATGTTCACTGCAGAAACTGAGGGCTGTGCTGAAGTAGACAAAGATGCCAATGTGATCATGCCACGCTTTAAATGGCAACTGGCTCACTAATTAAAACAATATGTTCTGTTTCCCAATTTGTACTACAAGAAAGTGTAAAAATGACACTTAATCATTTTAGTCCAATTGGTAATTTTGTGTTTTTGAGTATTCTTGAACAAAACGAATAACTTATTGGCCTCTTGGAGTCTTCACTGGTTACCTGGCAACTGGTTGGAGTCATGCAAATAAAAATAAAAAGCTAACTTTATGTGTTAATTAGTGCATTTTAGAGCCATTGGTGGACACATACTGTTACCTTTGAGCAGAGCCAAGTTGGCTGCTTGCTTGTGCTTGCCAGCAGAAGCATTTTTAATGACAAAGAAATGTATTTATTTTTTTTTATGTCTCCTACAAGCAAGAAAAAAAAAAACATTTATCGAAGAAAACATTTTTGTTTATATGTGCTAATAAGTTGAAGCCGATTTTAAAAGTTTGTATCAAACAGTGTATTTAAAAAGTGCCCGTTCACAATGAAAATCCTCTCAAGATGCTGGATCTATTGGTCTATGGGTCTAACGGGCTCATTGTTTATACAATTTCACAGCTTATAATTCAGTTCTATTTATTTTATTTATACAGTGAGAGAATAACAACCCAATTCATTCCAATTCCTGCAATTTAGTCTGAAAAAAAAAACATTTGTAGGTCTTCATTATGCATCAAATTTTCACAACAATTCAATTTTTTATCTGCATGCCTGTGTCTTTTTTTAAAAGTGGAATTACTTACAAATTTTATTTCTAACCCCAAGAAAGCTTGAAATTGTATTTTTTTATATATTTTTTGTATCCACCAAAGGGACATCAGGCATTGGTTCCTGCAAAAGTTTGCACATGTTTACGTGCAAAAAGAAAAGACAAGTCCTAAGGTCATTTTTATGCCTACACTTTTACTTGTAATTGGAAATTCCTCAAATTGCCAAACCAAATCTCCAAACTTCACACATTTTTGAGATGACTAAAATACAGAGGCTATGCTATTATTATGACAAAAAAAAGCGAAGAAAATCTCCACATACCCTATTGTATGAACAGTTAGAGTTCAAACTTGGGTCCTGAGAGCTTGAAGGTTTTACGAAACAGCTCAGCTTTTACTGGGATGTGCTTTTCTAAACAAAACACTGAAGGTGTTCATTGAATTTGCTGGAGCTGCCCTCTGCCCCAAGTTCTTCAATTACCACTGGTGCTAGTGGCTAGACTTTAATTTAATTTAATTTAATTTAATTTAATTTAATTTAATTTAATTTAATTTAATTTAATTTAATTTAATTTAATTTAATAATCAAGTTTCCGAGTCTGATTATACATCTATCGATCCTGTTTTTTTTTTGTTTTTGTTTTTTTTTACTGTGACTAATAGTAATTCTTTCACACAAATACAGAAAGTTGTGGCTTCTCTTAATTAGCAGTGTTTACATATGTGCAAAATCTGGTACAAAAACACCTCCAGTGATTTTTACAAATCATATTTTTTGATCAAGCTTATCCAGGTATTTGTAAAAGTAAAGTAACATATGTATGTTATAACAAAATCCACATTTTAGAACAGTTTAGGGAGAGACATCACATTAAGTGCTAAAATGGGTTGATGTTTTTTGCACATTTATGTGAAAAGCATTGGCCAGATATAAATGGATGGCTGGTCACATGACTTAAAAAAAAAGTAGTGCACAACCTTGGTAACAAAGACACAGTTACACATTTACAGAATACACACTGTTTCAGAAGGCATACTCTCAAAGGAGACATCATAAATCACTGTGGCCTACTCTGAAAATTCAAGCATCCCTAAACTTTGCCATTGTTAGTCCCGTGTCTGCAGCAGGTCAGAGTTTTTTTTACTAAAGGCAGCACGGCTACAGCAGACTTTTGTTTTTCCTTTTTCAGTCAAATTGATTTTACACTTGGGCTTGACTTGACACAAAGAACTCTCTTTTCTGCACCAACAATCATTCATCAGTCAATAAATAAATAAATAACATAAAAAATAACATAAACCAAGTTTTAAAATACATGAAGAATTAACTTAAAAATAAAAAATAAAACTCTCTGTACTTGACAGGTGGTGCAAAAGGTACTTACATCTCAGAAGTCCCTTGAGCTGAAGAAGGATGTCTTTGTGCATCAGGTCGTTTTAAGGGTTCTACTTTGGGTTTTAGGTTTGTTCCTGTCCTGGAAGTTTATTTTTTTAAAGGGCAGGTTGTTAAAAATGGCAGATCAACTCTTGTTTTTGGTTGTTACTTCTTGATTTATGCCATTCCTTGCATTCACTGTTTGTGTCCTTGGCATTTTTGTTGTTTGTTGTTGATGTCTTTGCTATGTGTCTGGCTTTAAATCTGTTTTTGTAGTATCTGTTGTTTACTTCATTTTCCCCCAGCTTATTTGTTTAGGAGTGAAACAGACATTTTTTGTAGACATTATCTTTCTTCCAAACAGCTTGTTCATTGTAGTTTGTTCTTGAGGACTAAAGATTAATTATTATTATTATTATTTTTTTAAACTCATTCAACAAGCTGACATTTGTTTTCCAGCTGATATTGAAAATAATTCGAGTGATGATGGAATTTTTAAAGCACCTTTAGATGTGCTTGTATGCACTTTGTGTTTTATTTATTTATTAGTTTGTTTGTCTATTCACATATGAAGATCATGAAATACTGTTGTTTACGGAGTTTCATAAGATGGTCCAGAATAACAGGATATTTCAACTGCATATTTAAATGTGCATATTATGTTAGAGAAGAATCAATGTCGACAATACAATGAACGATGGACATTGTTGCTACTTAGACTTCTAACCACACAAGTCTCAAACAGTTGATATAATAAGCCATTTAAGTAGTATTAACATAATAACAGGTATGTTATCAACTGCATGAAAACTAGATTTTAGTTTAAAACAGAGACCTCCTAATTTATTAAGTGACCATTGTGATATTATTATATTATCAGTAAATATAAATTATATCAGTAGTATTAACACTATAAGACAGTTGACTGTACTTGCGTGTTTTGGACTGGAGTGAAGAACTTGGAGAAAATAAATAAAGGAATAAAACCATTTCACAGGCAGAAACAGAGAAAAAAAGCATGAACTTGTAATGTAATAAAACAAAGTAAATACTATGTGAAACATAAGTTTATTGTTAAAATAAATGAATATTTTTAGAACCAAATTATACTAAATATTGCTGTTTACCACTATAGAAAACAAAATTGACAATTTATTTACAAGAATTTTAGGTTTGCATGTGAGTGTCTTACCCTACCATATTAGAAACAATCAATTCCTAATTCAAGGAATCGGTGTTGTAGTCAGGCAGCCCAAACTCTGCAGAGCTCATGTCATTCTCTTCATCTGGTCAACAAGTGGGCAGGTTTTTTGAAGAAACAAGGCCAATTTCAACAGCCCTCGACTTGAACACATATTGACCGGAGAACCTTCAATAGTGTCTGACCCAGGGCAAGTGTGAGAGGCCACTAACTACATCATTAGACCCAGATTATCTGTAACAGAACCTATTAGTAGCCATTAGGAGGAGGAAATGACCCTGACCCTATTATTGTAGTTTACTTTTATTTTTCTTTTTTTTAACTTTGAGAAGAGCCGCAGAAAAAAAAAAAAGATAAATATCTCCTTGAAAACACAAACTAGGCCTGAAATACGGAGGGTTTTAAGATAAGGACCAACACTTGCTCACACAGTGATGCACAAACAAACACAAAACACACACATATTCACAGCTCCTTGGGGAACAAGTAAGATGCAATAAATCTAGTTTCTAAATAGATAGTGTTGCAACATGTGTGGCTTTTTAGATTAGTGTGGATATGATTATGCAGGCTCGGGACCATAGATGTGGAGGAGATAGATCTTTCTGCTGGGAATACAACTCAGGCTAGTTTGTATGTGTGCTGCAGCTTATTAAGAAGGACCGACTCTTTAGAATGACCACAGTCCTTCGAAAGTCCTTGGCAAAAGATACATGTCAAAAGACACACTGTTGCACAACGCAGTGTGTTTAAGTCGAAGCTCCAGAGGGAGCCAGGTAAAAATAAATAGGCTTTTATGTGCTTTTATTTAGAGCACTTCAGCAGCAGACACATAATCCAAAATGACTTAACAGAGTGAGACACTACTTGGCACAATGACAACAAAGACATAGAAATGTATGAATACTTGTACACAGAGGGAGCTAATAAGGAACAAATGTTAGGTAATTCCAAGTGTGTATGAAGCATAAGAAAAGAATAACAGCAAAAAAGGTTTTTACTGATTATTAAACTAGAATACTCGCACACACCACATACAAATGTCTTGTCCATAGAAAATGCTTCTATTCAAATGTATGGACATTTAGAAAAGTAATGTGTAAATCTGAAAGTATGCAAACACACTAAAAGTCTCAGTATTAACAGATAAATCAACTTCTTAGTTTAATGTCAAAGCTCACAGGTACACTCAAATACTCCGTGGTCTCATAGAAAATGCTTTAAAATATATATGTAAGAAGAAAAGCAGATAGTAGAATATAAGTGATGATTGTTAGAGGATAAGTGATTAAACCTACAATAAATAAGTCATCTAAGCAGATTCGCACAAAGTTACAGATCATACTTATAGTTATATAAGCAGTTCTTGTTTACTTATTTGCATTTAAATGTTGGAAAGAATCAAAATCCAAGTCAAATCAGACAGTTCAGTCCCACTTTGTTTTTAGGCAATCAGTATTCCTGACACCCGCACACACGAGTGTTTTATTACTTTCTATATACATCAGTTTTCTATTTTCACTCACACACCTACAGCCACATGGGAGCAGTGAAGAGAACAGCGTAGAGCAGGAGTTCAAAGCCCTAAGATTCTGACCAGAAAACAACCACCCCACACCTGACCAACAGCCACCAAGACTTTTATTTTATTTATTTTTTTAGGGTTGCAGTCTATCCTATGGGATCTCATGATTTGTAGCTTTCTGCTGAGGTGCCTTCTGTTGGGTCAGTTGTGATCATACACAATCGCACACACCCACACACAGGTTTGTATTTCTATCCTTTTTAGGACTGTTCATTGACTTCCATTCATTTCTAGTAATTTCTACAGCCTAACCCTGACAGCCATCCCTTAAGGTTAACCTCACAGGTACCTTCCTGACCCTAAACCTAACCTAAACTCAATTTAAACCTTAGTCCTAAATCTAACCCCAAATTCAAAAATAGAGCTCCACCATCTTTGGACCCCATTAGGAGTACTAGTCTTGACAAGGTAGGTGTGTATACTGGAAACGGTCCTAAATAGGTAACAAAAATAAGTACACACACACACATACACATTTATATCCTTGGCCGCGTAGGGAGTAGCCTTCGAACAGTGACGTATGCAGCCGGTATGCGGCCGACAAATGCACACTCATGAGGATGCAGCCCCTGAATTGAGACACAACTTTTTTGTTTGGTTTATCAAAATCCAGTTTATAAAAAAATATTACCCAAGCTTCTAATCATTTAGAAGTTATATTTTATTCCAACCAACATAATGTCTTTTTTTCTCAGCTTAGAACAACCCACAGAAATTAGCTCAGTTCAGCCAGGTCATAGTTTTTCTCTGCTGACCCAGAAATAATTGTGCATGCTTCTGTCTGATATTACTTGACCACTATGTTGCACAACAAACTGATATCAATTAGGAGTCCCTCTGTTCACTCTATGGGGATCAAAGCTTTGTGGATGTAACAGAAAAAAAAAGAAAGAAATGTGCATCTATGTGTTAAATTTAATGACAATTTCAAAATTTTGAAGGGCCTCACATAAATACATCAAACTTATTGAGCTGACATGTTTGTTGCTGCCTGTTAACATCTGGAGATAAAATCCTCTTATTTATGAAGGGTTTAAAATGTATTGACTATGTTGTCACGCAGCACAGGGCAATGTAGGACTTTGACTTTTATACAATACAATATTTTTGACACATTGACAAACCTTTACTTTATAGCTGAATCATTAATTTAATACTTTTTGATTCTGACATAAAACTGGAAATATGTATTTATGACTATAGTAAGTAATCACCACTAACAGGCGACTGACATAATACAAATCTATTCGAAGAAATACAGTCGTGATTATTAGCTCAAAGTGAACATTGTTTCATATGACACAGAGAGAAGCAGCTTACACTCACAGAATCAACCCCTGTGAATGCACCAATATAAAATTACTCCAGGGGCAACCCAACCTCATTAGATATAGACAAACATTCAATTAGTCAGTATAATAAGGACTATAAAACATGTCTGTGGTGGAAACGCTAACGTTCCTCCCTCCAAGTTAGCAGCACTAAAACAACTGGCTGAGGATTTATAAGGCAACTGGTGAATGATAATGCCTCTTTCTATGTGTCTCTGTGTCACCCAAAGTGAGTTTGTCTTGTCCAAGCATTTGAAATTAGTGTTCATTTCCAGAACAAATGGCCCTCTGTGGTTGGAGCCACATGACAGTAAAGAATGATTTCACTTTCCTTTACAAATGTTTGCCTTGTAGAGTCAGCAAGCCAGTAGAGGGAGAAAACAAAGTTGAAGCAAAGCAAAACTGAACTTTAACACAAAGCGTGCAATGAGACGAATACTAAACAAACATTTGAATAAAATATTTATCAGAAACACAATTATTTAACTTACTAATTTAATGCAAATATATATTATAATATGAATTACAGTTTGAATTTTGACAATACAACACCAAAGGTTTTTCTAAAATGCTGAACAATTGTAGACTGCTATTATCTGGTCCATAAAAAAATGTTAAACTCTGAAAGATATGGGCTGTTTACAACAGTTTTATAGAAAGCAATGGGCAACATGTTTTACATGAGCAGTGTTTCTCAAATTACACTGTGATCTAATTTTATTCATTATTCCCTGATACTACAGACCGCAGAAAGCTGTAGCCAGCAACGCAAAATGATAATTGTGAGCTAAAACAGTTTAGTCTCTGTCACTTTGAGTTCAAACAGCAAACATTTAAAATAAAAACCTATGACGAAAATACAAATTCATATTAAGAATAGAAAATAAATTCACGGTCAAAACAAACATTTTTTTTAAAGTTTACTCAGTGAATGCTTTTTGTTGCTGTTCTTACTTATTGCCACTTGAGGGCACCACTGTGACACCGTAGGGCAGAAGAGACTGTTAAAGAAAACAGAGTAAAAATACAGGAGATAAAGGACATTATAATCTATAATAGTGTCTGGATTAATGACTTGCTACTTGCTGTATTACAGTTCATGAGTTTAACAATCATCTTCTGGTTTCATTACAATCAGTAAAACACTAAGAGCTACCATTAAAACACGAAAATTGAAATGAAATCCATGTGCCCAAAATCACACACTCCTTTTTACACTGATATCAAATTGATATTAGTTTGACAGACTTCTAATACAATTTGCAATTCACATGGTTTTCTGAGAAAAGAAAATCCTGGTAATGAAAGAAAACAGACCAATCTTGTTACAGATTAACCATAGGTAGAGACTTTTGATTAATACTATGGCAACACCAAGATTTAGTAAAATTTAATGAGAATTTAAGAGAAAAGAGAAAGTCATACTAAAGCATCTTTAAATACTTAAATGTATTATACTGTATTAAATAATTATAGAAATTACACATGAACGTGTTTGTACTAAAACATCATGAAAACAATAATTATTTGAAATAAAACATCACACAATAATACATTGCATGTGTGTTGGTTCAGAGATGGGCTACCATAAAATAAAGTATATAGATAAAGACCTGGACATAAAACTGATTTGAACAAAACTTGTTTTCTTTAGTGTATATTTTATTTGCCCAGAACTTTTAATTGAGTTGTCAGGTGTCTTTATTCCAAAGATTTATTTCTTGCAAATAAACTTGACCTCAACATCATGTTCCACTCAAAATCTTTTCTCATTTTTTCTTTTCTTCCCATCCACATTTTTTTTTTGTTAAAAAAATTACTGAAGGACAGGACCAGCAATTGTATAAAACCAGATAGAGAATATGTAAATATATTTTCCCTCTCACTCTCTATCAGTTTGACAGAAATAAATACTTTGAATCTCACACATACACAAGAACACACACAGAAAAATAAACACAAATTTACAACAGACCTTCTTGACTGAAGTGGCTCTCATTGTCTGTGATGCCTGTTTGCAATCTATTCATGCAGGCTGGAAAAAAGACATAGGAGTGCAATTCAGAAAAAAAGAAGAAAAAACAACAACAAGAGGGGTGGGGAAATGAAGAAGGACCAAAACAAATCTGGCCATAGATGGATAAGATGAAGGG